>CAMTDV010000024.1:7297050-7897050 GCA_947069175.1 Scalesia atractyloides | reverse complement strand
TAAACAACAATCACACAAACAGCCTATGCATGGAACCTCTCATAACCGCCTGATAATGCCTCCGATCATTTGACAAGAATACTTATATATAGGAAGTACCAGCGGCGTATCCACCATATCCTTGTCAAATTCTCATTGACTTTATCCGCAAGTTATGATTAGTTCTATGCGACTCTACAACAAACACCACAACCACAAGATACTGATAATGAAAATGTCTGTGCGATCAAGGCTCAATCAAACGGAGCCGATCGTATTGCATGTACTGAAAATGAAATGTCTGTGCGCTCAAGGCTCAATCAAACGGAGCCGAACGTATTGCATGTACTGAAAATGAAATTGTCTGTGCGCTCAAGGCTCAATCAAACGGAGCCGAACGTATTGCATGTACTGAAAATGAATAAATTAATCTAAACAACAATCACACAAACAGCCTATGCATGGAACCTCTCATAACCGCCTGATAATGCCTCCGATCATTTGACAAGAATACTTATATATAGGAAGTACCAGCGGCGTATCCACCGTATTCTCGTCGAAGTTTCATTGGCTTTATCCTTAAGTTATGTTTGGTTCTATGTGATAAATAAAAACATAAAACTAAACGATAGGAGTTGAATCTGGATCTTCGGTGAAAAGGACTAGTTGAGTATCTTCGCTTGGGCCGTCATTATCTTCGACCGGATTGGTATTGATGTTGAAGACTCTTCCTCTTGCTGGTGGCCTAGTGGTTGGGTTTCCTTGGTTTACTTGGTTAACTGGGTTTGATTAGGCTTGAGTGTTGATGACGTTAACCAATTGAGGGCATGTGTTTCTAAAGTGGGTAGGGTCGCCACAATTGAAACAAACTCGAACATATGGGAACACGGGGTAATGGGGTGGTTGATAGGTTTGGTTCATGGTTTGAGTAGGGGAAGAGGTTTGGTTTTGAAAGGTGCGGCAAACCTTGCTCAAATGACCATAGCGTCCACAATTTGCACATAGACGACAAGGTAAGGTATGGGGATGGTGATAAAAACAGTTGTTGCATCGAGGGTGAGGTCCAAGATATGGTTTCTTATTTGGGTAAGTTGAGTTGGGTGCCACTTGAGTGATTGGGATAGCTTGGATGGGTATGGCGTGTAAAATAGGTTGGTTTCGTTGGGTAGCAGCGAAAAGTTGCCCGTCTCTTCTTCTCTTAGGATTGGGTTGAGAAGGGGATTCGGTTTGAGTGGAGTCGGAGGTTTCAGTCGATTCTTTATCCTTCTTCTTCTCCTCCTTGAAGTCTTTGTTCCGGATTCGGTTCTCGGTGAGCTCTGTTGCTAACTCCATTGCTGCTTCCAAAGTTGCAGGCGCGGTACTTATTACAGGGTCTTGAATCTTTGACGGAAGACCACGAATGTAGTGCTCGATCAAACGGTAGAGAGGAGTGAACATGTTGGGAACCATTTGATGTAATTCGAGGAATCTTTTGTTGTATGTGGTGTGGTCTCCTTCCTTTTGCTTCAATGAGTAAAATCCATCTTCTAATTTCTTGATTTCGCTCCTTGGGCAAAATCGTCTGGTCATGATTTCCTTCAATTCGTTCCAAGTTAAGGTCATAGCATCTTCAACACCTCGTTTGGCCTTCTCTGTATTCCACCAAGTAAGTGTCATCCCATATAATCGACCGGTAGCATATCGCACTTTGCGATCGTCAGGGCAATCGCAATTTAGAAAAGTGTTCTCCATTTCTTCAAACCAATGGAGGAGAGCGGTGACGCCTTCAGTCCCTTTGTATTTCGGAGGGTCGCATGATTTGAAATGCTTGTAGGTGCATTTAGTGGTATTTGAGGGAGAGTTGAAAATGTTTTGATTTTCTTGATTGGCAGGATTAGCGGTAAGTGCTTGTTGTACTTGGATTACAATGTTGGGTATTACGGCAGCCATTTGTTGAGCGATTAGGGCAGCCATGCGCTCGCGAGCTTTTCCTGCTCTCATCTTCCTACGAGCGAGGTTAGAAGACATCTACAAGGAATACATGTCAAGAGTATGAGTTGAATGTTTTTGGGATCATGGGTCGCACAAGGGATGATCATTCATAAAATAATTATAGAAAAATAAATCTACTACATCCACAGGATGTCTTGGGTTTTGCTCGCCATTAGGCCCAACATGCCGCCATACTTTACCTGTGTAATCATGTGGGCCCCCATGAATACCGGTTTTTCATATGGTTCGCACGGGTTTGCCAGGTTGCGTACACTAAAACCCGGAGAAAATCGAGAAATATGTATACAACGTGTGATATTCGGAATGTGTCCAGGTGTAGACACGGTGACACCTCAAAGTGGGTTAGTTCGAACGACGTTTGGTGTGGCATGCTTTGGCCTAATAGGTCCTTCGTACTCTCATCGTTGGTCCCCAGGTAGGCAAACTGGTCCGTTATATTGGATTTATACGAATGCCAACCTAGACAGGACGTTCCGACTACCGGTACTTGTACCCTTCCAGTTACTACATGCCCGTCGTAGAACTTACTTTGATGAGATTTGAAAATTGCAACAAAATCTTTGAATAATGAGAGTATGAAAATAAATTGAATACATGAACATCGATATATGTATAATGAATATGTATATAAGCATGTATGGTTGACTGTAAATGTAAACAAATATGAAACAAATAAATATCACAAGTTTGTATGTAACCACCTAATCAATTAAAATTTAGGCAGACTATAGTATAGGCTCTAAGGGTCTAATAACCTATCCTATATCCCAATAGTCATGGCTCTGATACCAATCTGTCACACCCCGACCCGCAGCGGAAAAGGTGACCGGGGCATGATTGGGTTATCATCAAAGCTCATGACATTTATTATAACGTTTCATATTCATTAATACAATTTAATGGGAAATTTACAATCATAAATACATCATGACCTAACATCAATCTAAGCTTCTTTGTTTTCTTCTAAGGCATTTCCTATGTTTTCCTTGCTTCATCCTGTTCACCTGTATCATGTGTAAAAGGGTTTTTGGATCAACAAAAAGTTGGCGAGTGAATCCTATGGAAAACATTTGAACAAGTTTATTCAATTGATTATAAATAATGTGCATGACCACATATGAGTAAATGTAGATGTAAATTTATTCACACAACACATAATATTAAATATTGCACACACATACATCAAATGATTGTTTTGAGGCACGCGTTGTTCGACTCGTCTCCCACGAGGAACTGATGGGCCTAATGAATGAGTTTTGAGGCACGCGTTGTTCTACGAACTGATGGGCCTAATGAATGAGTTTTGAGGCACGCGTTGTTCTACGAACTGATGGGCCTAATGAATGAGTTTTAAGGCACGCGTTGTTCAACTCGTCTCCCACGAGGAACTGATGGGCCTTACAAATAATTTGCATACAAATTGACAATATGTAATACATCACAACAAACAATATTTACATTCTAAGTTTAGATCATATAATGGTATAGCACGAGTTTGAATAAGCGAATTAATTTAAGCGACACATGATACACCCCCAAAACATGAATAAAAAGGGGAATTTGTAAGAATTCACTCACAGTGGGTGCGTTCGGTTGATGATTTTGAATGCACGCGAAGTGGTTTTAACCACGAGTGAAATTAACCTAGATAAATATCATTATGGTTCGGTAAGTAAACGGATTTTATTAATCTATTTTAGTAGGATTGTTGGGTGTATTTTTGTGAGTTTAAGGCTATTTTCTAACCTTAAAAATGTTATTTTTAAGTATTTTTAATTGATTTTTAATTAAAATAATTAAATAAAAATAATTAAAAAAATTGACTTTTTTTTTTACCGTTGACTTGACCGTTGACCGGTTCGTATGCGTATTGTTGTGCGCTGAGTGAGGCTCGAACCCGAGACCTCCCGTACGCGTGCACGCAGCTCTACCAACTGAGCTACGTGTCTAACCCGTCATATATCTGTTTTTAGTTATATTTATATATTAATTAATTTAAACGGAAAATCCTTTTATTTAAAAACGATTTAATTGAATCGGACGGTGCGCTCCACAGGTCTCGAACCCGGGACCTGTGGGTTGCGTAACACACAGTCCACCGCTGGACTGTGTGTCCAACTTGTTAACTAATCTGATTTTTATTATTCTTAAATACAAACTGAACATTTTCTTTTCTGTCTTATTTAAAAAGGTAAATAATTGTCCGGGTCGATGTAGAAGACCGGACTCGAACTCGTGCGCTGTGATTAAACATACACACAGTCCACCACTGGACTGTGTGTCTAACTTGGTTATTATTCCGATTATTAATATACTTAACACATACCAGTGTGACTCCGGTTCGGTTAACAAAAAAAAAAACGTTTTTATTAAGGCAGCGTGTGTGGAACAAGATTCGAACTCGAGACCTTTGTGTGTTTAATGTGCACACAGTCCACCGCTGGACTGTGTGTCTAACCCGAGTAATAACTTGATTTTAATTATACTTATATGTTACCGATAGTTTGTCTTCTTCGTTGTTTTATAACCAGAAGTGATGACTGACTGGTTCGAAGTGTTTATTCAGGTTTCTTTAGCGTTTTATGATTAATTACAGATGAGGTATAAATAAAAAGAAAAGAAATTAGGCGTGAAATATACCAACTGGCTTCCTCTGTTTTTCCGGCAAAACTCCGGCGACAGCAACAGGCTCCTGCGTCGGGTGTCTTGCAGCAGCGAGTCTCCAAAAAGCTTACAAAGGATGTGGGTGACTTCGGTATAAGCTTAGGGGGTTCAGTAAGGCTCAGAAATGAAGAACCCGGTTTTCCGGTGATGAGCAGAAATATTCCGGCGAGTGAGTTTTCGCCGAGAAAGGGTGTGGTTTTGAGCGAAAATGTTTGCAGAGGTTCGAGGGGGTATTTATAGGGCAAGTCGTCGATGTATTTGGTCCGATTTCCAACTTGATTCGTTGGTTTGAATTTCTCCGGCGGTTATAACTTTGGTCGCGGACTCAGACATCGGTTATAACCGATATAGGTTTAAAGTTTACGTTATAACGGAAGGATTCGTTAAATTATTCGCGAGATTGCCGGGATTTCCGACGACTGAACTTTGGGCGCCGGTTTTGAATTCGGAAAGTTATGATATGAATTAAATGATCCTAATAATTAACAGATAATACAAGTGGCGCAGTGGTTTGTGTGTTGAGTGTTAAGACTTGCTGACCGGTACTGACCCGGGTTCGAAACCCGGCAGAACCAAAGTATTTTTATTTTGCGATTTTCAACAGTTTTTCAAAAACAACTTATATATTCCAATATAATAATTGATTATGTATCGTTTAAAATTATTTTGGGCATTTAATTCGCAACGAAATTTTTAACTGATTGTTCGGTTAATAAACGGAGCGGGTTTGGTAAAATCCGTTTTTTTGACGGATGTTACATGGTTCTTGGTGGGAACCGATCGGAGCAGGTGGGTGGCTTGCGATGGTTGTTCGGTGGTGTCCAGCAGGCCTGATTCGGAGAGGTCGATGTTGCTGTATCAATGATGATGATGATTCGAGATGTAAACTGATGATGATGAAGATGAAGATTCGAGATGGATTATTGATGATGATGATTCGAATTCTGGAAGAAGGAGAAGGATGATTCGAATTCTGTAAGAAGAAAGAGAATTCGTAATTTTAGGGAATTGATTTACAGTTTCCTATTTTCATGTGGATATAAGACACAATTGCCCCTACAATTTTCAAATCAGTCCAAACTAATAAAAACATTTTACAATTTGGTCCCTATTGATCTCAACCATTAGATCAAAAGATCTAATGGCTGGGATTCTTTCTTACCCTTCTCACACTTTTGGTCTTTTTACAGGAACCTCTACATACATACATATATATATATATATATATATATATATATATATATATATATATAGTGTGTGAGATTCATTGGGGAACACTAAAAAAGTGGGGAACAGTGGGGAACCGACTCAAACGAACTCTGATTGGACTCATTCCAACGGCGTTGGAACCGGCTAGTCGAACCCTAACTAGGATCTCTTAACCCTAAACCCTAAATCAAAACCCCGAAACCCTAAATATATTAGGGTTTGGATTCAGGGTCTTATATTAGGGTTTAGCTTAGGGTTTAGTTTTAGGGTTAATCATTAGTAGTTAGAGTTTAGCTTTAGGGTTTTAGGGTTTAGCTTTATGGTTTGGCTTTAGGGTTTAGCTTTTAGGGTTCATAGCTGAGATTTTACGATTTAGCTTAGGTTTTAGCCTTATTTTTAGCTTTAGGGCTTAGGGGTTAGGATTTAGGGTTAAGAGATTCTAGTTAGGGTTCGACGCCGGTTCCAGCACCGCTGGAATGAGTCCAATCGGAGTTCGTTTGAGTCGGTTCCTCCCTGTTCCCCACTTTTTTAGTGTTCCCCAATGAACCTTCCTATATATTATATATATAGGATAAGGATCCGTTAGGAACCACCCTTTATTGTGAAAACCGCGAAAACTAGTGTGAACATAAACAATAATACCTCAAAAAATCTAAAAAAAAACACCCAAAATTTATTTTTTTAAATATTTTTTTATGAAAAATTTGTTATATTTCGTTTACAATAAAAAAAAATTTCAAAAAAAAAATTTGAGTAATAGTTATCCATACACATGTGCATTTTTATCATTTCTTTGACAAATTCCGTAATACATCACAAATATTGGACAATTGTACTTTCATTTACACTACCACGTGTAATACACTAATTTTTACGCTACCAATATTAGAAATACACTTGTGCATCTATATGTATTATGTATCAACATGAAATAACGTGTTTTGGTACACTACTTTCAATACACTTTCTCTTTCATCTATCATTCCATCCATAATACACTACTATGCACAATTGCATATGTATCATTTCTTCGAAAAATTCCGTAATACGTTACAAATATTAGACA
Source organism: Scalesia atractyloides (assembly GCA_947069175.1). Classification (NCBI taxonomy): domain Eukaryota; kingdom Viridiplantae; phylum Streptophyta; class Magnoliopsida; order Asterales; family Asteraceae; genus Scalesia; species Scalesia atractyloides. The sequence continues at coordinate 7,890,140 of CAMTDV010000024.1, read as the reverse complement.
ATTGTACTTTCATTTACACTACCATATGTAATACACTACTTTTTACGTTACGAATATTAGAAATGCACATGTGCATCTATATGTATCAACATGAAATAAGGTGTTTTGTTACACTACTTTGAATACACTTTCTCTTTCATCTATGATACCATGCGTAATACACTTCCACTACCTCCTACCATCCATAATACAATACCATTACCTCATACCATCTATAATACAATACCAATACCAATATTTTCACTTTATTACATGTATTTCAACACCATTTATACCATACAATCAACATATTACATCATAAAGTGACAACTATAATCAAACCATCAACCACTAGATATAACTAACCAAAAAATATGTATATGGGCCTACTTCATCATTCAAAATCACAATTTTTTTTACCAAAACACGTTATATAATGGTTATACATAATTATGCACATGTGCATTTTGAATGTTGGGAATGTAAAAAGTAGTCTATTAGGGATGGTATTGTAAATTAAAGTGCAATTGTCTACTTTTGATAATGTATTACGGAATTTATCGAAGTTATGATACGTATGCACATGTGCATGGATACTGTTACTCGAAAAAAAAGTTTTTTGGGAAACGAAATATAGCGATTTTTAAAAAAAATATTTTGAGTGCTTTATTTATTTTTTTTGATTTTATTTTGCAATAAAGGTGGTTCTCGCATGAACCTTACCATATATATATATATATATATATGGGGGGTGATATATAGAAAACCCACTTGTGGTGAGAAAACACAGGAAACTCTAAGCTCCCGATATTTTTTTTAAAAAGTACACATATAATATACATGTTTTTAAGGGTTTTGAGCAAAAATAAAAAACGTGACGACTAGATTTTTAATAAAAAATCAAACATGTTTTTGTGTAATATATGTTACATTCATGTGTAACATATGTTACAATCGCGTTGCGCAAAACTTGTTATTTTTTTAAAAAAAAATCCACTCGGCGCATTTTTTATTTTTGTTTCATCAAAACTCGTAAAAACATGTATATTAAATGTGAGATTTTTTTTTTCAAAAAAAAAATGTCAAGAACTTAGAGTTTCCTAGGTTTTCTCACTTAGAGAGGTTTTCTCTCTCTCTCTATATATATATATATATATATGTGTGTGTGTGTGTGGCTAGGATTTGGCTACAAAGTTTAAATTTACTAAAAAGTGTAAAAAATTATAAAACACCACAATGTCAATCATAAAACATACAAAAACCCACAAATAACATAATGAATATTACTAAAACATCATATATGTAGGCTTTGTGTTATGTTTTGGATGATAAGACCCTGATTAGGAAATGACAAATATTACTGTGTAGCATATTGTGTTTTATATTTATAATTCTACGATGGTGTGTTTGAAGTTTTTATGTTTTAGTAATTTTCAGTCTATTATATATAGATTTTAGGTGTGCTTTAAGGCTAAAACTTTAATGATTTTTTTAACTTTTTACAATTTTTAGGAAATTTGGACTTTATAGCTTAACCACAACCCACATATGTATATATATATATCTATCAATATGTCATTGTAAACCTCTAAAGCATACATGATGTCCTTCCACTCGATCCATTATTCATTCCAAGTTCATTTGCCAACATTTAACTTTTCTCTTAATCAAAAGTTTGTTAATGATGGATTCCTGAGAAAACCCTTCAATTTTTACCACACCCGCATTATGACTATTTATTTACTTATGATCGACAAGACGAATCGAAAAACAGATTAAAAGTTAATCATAATTGATATAGAACTATTAGAAAATAGCAGCGTAATAATAATTTTGTAGAGTTCAACTTCTATAAGAAAATTGTATACCTAATATTAGCCACATGTTCATTGTTAACACTATCACTCCATCTCAATGATCCACAAGATTTTGTCTTGCCAGCTTTGCCTTAACTCTATAATGTCCCGAATGATCTTCTCCACTATTATTGACCTTTTTATATTTTTATATTGGTGTGTTCCATGGAGCATAATAGTATTTAATCATTGAATTAGTTGTTCATTTATCTAGATAGTTTTTTTATAATCGGAGAATTTCGAGACATTCATGACTATTTAAGTATATTACTATTTAATATTGTAATTTAATTTTACAATATATAACACACATGTTTAACAAGTGAGTTATATGAAAACAACTAAATGTAAATGTGATCAATTTCATAACACAAATATCATAACATATTTAACATGATTAAATATAAGCAGTTATAACATCAATCACATAACGTATTTCACAACGTATAAGTAAACATAATTAAGAATAATATGATACAATTAATACGATAAAATAAAAAGTTTACTAAAAGTTACAATTCACCTTTAATTAGAGTATATAGTATTTATGAAATTGTGTTGTTAACAAACGGACCATCCCAACTTATTAGCTTTTTTGATATGCTAAGTTTGTGTTATAAACAGATAAAGCAAGTTGAACCCGTTTTTAATCATGCCATTAACGTGTCGACCCTTTGACCCTAAACACTAATTAACATATTTAGCATTATGTCAGAATCGTGTCTATCATAAGTTATGAGCACTAATGTTAACATAACTAGACCACTTGTTAGTTAATGCATTTATTTTAGTCATATATTTATAATTATATCTAGTCTTAAGGCCCCCGTGTTGCGGGCAGGGCGCGTAAAACGGTACTACCAGTGTTTTGGGGAGGGGAGTGCGGGGAGTATTTCTGGAGGAACTTCTTAGCTAATTGGTTCCATGTAGTAATTGATCCAGCTGGAAGTGAAAGGAGCCAGTCCTTGGCTTCATCACGTAGGGTAAACGGAAATAGCCGAAGGCGAACAACATCCGCAGATGCATCACGAATCGTGAATGTGGCACAAATCTCAAGAAAACCAGCAATGTTGACACTAGGATCCACGTGATCCTTGCCATAAAACTGCACATAATTCTGTAACATCGATATGGTGCTTGCTTTGATCTCGAAATTATTATCATTAATCGTCGATGCAGTGATGCTCGCATGTAAACCTTCAAGTGATGGTTTTCCTATGGCAAGGATCACAAGTACCAAATATTATCAAAATTAATATCTGTTCATGGAAAATATGTAAACTGATGTAATGGTTTCATAAACAATATAATCATCTCATGATAAAAGAACTTGAATCTTCAATTCTCACGGTAAAGTGATCTTCAAGTTTCTCTTTCAATTTTATCTTCAGACTTGCTCATCCCTACAAAACCAATTTTGAATGACTATGTTAGTATCTTAAAGGATAGAGTCAAAGACTATCTATTGCAAAATACCTAAAGCGAATGCCATTGATGCATCCCTTCGCTTTTGCTATTATGAGCAACCTTCCAGTTCGAGCTCGTGGCTTGGTTTTTTTCCTTTTGGACATTCCTAAGACATATTCTCCCTTATCCTTGTTTTGAAAAATCTTATCTTGTTCTTCCACCTTTGTCCTTCTTTTAGCTAATTCATCTGAAGTTCTCCCTCGACTTATGTGAGCAACAACATGATTGGCAATTTTCTTAGTGAGACGGATTTCAGTGTCGTGGTTTGTAGTTAAACTACATGTACGTTTCCAAAGCTTAGATATTTCTCAGGGCATTGAGAGATAAACTCCCACCAAGCCTCATGAGTTTCCATGTCTTTGGGTCGAGGAAACATTTCCTTCAACTATATCACCATCTCATAAGCAGTGAAGCTTTTCAAACGTTTTTGAATTTTAGGTGATATAGACATTTTAACAACTCTTGCTACTTCATTCATAATGTCGAAGATTATAATCCATCCTAGTAGATGAACAATGTGCTTGGGAGCTTGAAGTGGCAATTAAAATTTAAGAACATATAACTTTTCAGTATCTCTAACTACCTCTTTTAGGTTACTATACCAAGCAATGAAATTTGTTTCATCGAGTTTGATATTTAAAAGTGAATTTCAAAGAAATTGAGGAATTTGATGAAGACATCTATAAGATAAAGACCAAAACATTTAGTACTTTCATGCTTGATATCCTAATCAATTTTATCACCCAATTGCAAAAATGTTATTAGGATGCAAGATCGCATTTTATAAATAGAAACTGAATGGCTAAGCACTTTCCACTCGGTAGTTACTACGTGGGTTGGTAATGATTACCAATTGCGTCACACACAACTCCAGACTTTGGGTCGCATGACACGTTCTGTCAAGGCATGGTACGTTTAACCCCAACTATGTCCACTTGGTAATGTTTCAAGTGATATTGATCCTCTAATGGAAATGTGTGGAACCGGCCCATGTGACAAAGGAATCACGATTCAACCTCTCCCCAAAAACGTAGTCCCAATCCAGAGTAATTAATACAGGGGTTTGGATAATTGGTTCGAGTATTTCCACTTTAGGAAGCGATAACAATATCAATTTAGTTTGTGATTTATCTTTTATATATTAGTTACCAAATAGTGTCAAAATATAGTGGATGACTTGTAGCATGACGTAAGTCGTGCAACCTTAGTAAAATCTAATTATACTTTATGTATGTGATTAAATTGAAGCTTCTTTCCATTCTCGATACGATCAAATTTTAAATACCCTATTTAAAACTACATTGCCCGTTAATCACGAACTTGATCTAAAATTCAAAAAGGCAAAGATCAAATACAAATACCCTTTTCATACAAAACGTACGAATAGAGTGAAAATGTAAAAAAACGCGGTGACATTTTCATAATTATTTACTCATAGAGTAATTATGAAAATTACCCTACAAATGATCTTGTATGGTAATTTTGATATTTTCGGGTAATTTTGTAAAGTGATCTTGTAGGGTACTTTTGATATTGTAGAGTAATTTTGATCTTGTAAGGTAATTTTGATTTTGTAGATAATTTTGATCCTGTAAGGTAATTTTGAATTGTAAGTTGTTTAATAAACTTGTAGAGTAATTTTAATACACCTGTAGAGTAATTTTGATAATTACCCTACAAGATCATTTATAGGGTAACTTTGATAATTACCCAATGAGTAAATAATTATGAAAATGTCACCGTGTTTTTTTAACCTTTTCATGCCTTTCGTACGTTTTGTACGATAAGGCTCTTTGTACATGAACTTAATTCAAATTAATAAACACTTATTAATTTATGGTTATACCAAATTAACAACTTTAATTTAAACCAAATGTTTAATCATAAAATAAAACTCATTTTTTAATTTACCTTTCAAAGTTAAATTAAAACTTCTTTTAATTTATCCAGTTGTTTTATGATTGGGAAAAATAGTTTTTTTTTGGGGTAAAAGTTATCTACCCTAGACAATTACAACCACACAAAACAAAATAAAAAAACAAGCCACTAGTGGTAATTTGTTCGGTTTCGTTTGAGCCAGTGAATGACAAACGAAACGAGTATAAAAAGGGACAAACAGCCACTTAGTCCAAGATCTTGATCTTATAAGCCTTGTTTGTTTCAATTATTTTGGTGTTCAATGTATTGTCTAGCTAGGTTTTTACAATTGTATAATAAAACACATTTACATAAAATAAAACATAACCATTACAAAGGGTTTCAGATAACCAAGTAAATATCGTAACAAACAAAAAATAACAAACAAACCAAACATAACCATAAGTATCTAGGGCTTGATTCACACAATTACAATCACATCCAAACGATAAAGGCTTGATCTTTTTGGTCAAACTAAAGTTATGACAAAATAAAATCAAAGATCAATTTAAACATTAATATCTGGATAGTTGTAAAAGTGGCTCTTAAACCACTGTATGGAATCCTAGGTATTCGTTTTTATTTTCAAAATCCAATTTATATGGAATGATAATAATAATAATAATAATAATAATAATAATAATAATAATAATAATAATAATAATAATAATAATAATAATAATAATAATAATAATAATAATAATAATAAACTTTATTATTAACCAGATGCAGAAGCGTGAATAAACACGAAACATATAAATCTATCATCGCCTGAGATTCAGTTACAGCCTATTGAGATAATTATATAAAACACAACCACAGCGGCTTTAGGATTGTACCTTGACGGATACCAAAAACTTGCATGATGGATGCAACGTACAAATCCACTAGTAAGCCTTATCACAATCTCCAAGATTACCACATAATGATACACTCTAAACGGTTCCAATCTGAATCACCAAACGTGAGACAACTAGTGGCCGAGAACGATAGTGGTTGTGCGGTGTGGCGAAGGAGGTGCCATAAGTGGCTGGCGGTGTGGAGGCCGGCGGAGAGGTGACCGACGGGTTGGCCGACGGCAAAGCAACGACAGTAACGGGTGGTTGGCCAATCGCAGATCGAGGGAGAGGGGAACTAGGTTTTCAGCTAGGTTCTTTTGTGTCCCTGGGTGTTGTGTTGCATTTAGGGTTCCTTTTATAGATTCCTTAGTTACATTCGAGCCCATTAATTATCAACCTTCCCTCCAAGTAATTAACCCCACAATAAGTATTAATTAAAAGTCAACCCTTGACCTCTGTTTTATTATCTTATAGTAAAAAGTACTCTTCATAATTATTATCTAATAGTAATCAATTCTTGTTTATATCGAATAACCAGTATTCACCACTAACTAGTCAAAACGCTTTTGACTTTAGTTTGTTCTTAATAAAATATTTCATTTTAATTTACAGTCAAATAATACAATATTACTCGCTTAACTCTTTAAAAGACATCTGTTATTTCCACTAAATTAATTGTTTTGCAAATAATTAATATCTGTAGTATTTCACTAAATATTCATTCTCCACAATTAATCCACTTTTGTGATACATAATATTTAACACTTAAACAAGAATCAAGCAACCCCCCCCCCCCCCCCCCCCCCCCCCGCATTGTGGCATGGGCGTAAAAACATGTCAAAAAGCACCAATCCCACACAACCGTCAACGACCACCAACGCTGAAATTGTGGCATGTTAAAGTGAAGACATAGACCGATATGTAGAACATTTAAAAAATAACTAAGTAGATCTAGGACTCATGTGTTATGACAAACCTGTCAAATGAGAAAAAATAGACATAAAAACATTGAACAATACATGAACGTTGTGTCGTGTTAGCTCGGAAAATTATGAACGAAACGTAAAAATGTTGAATCACACACGCACGTTGCGCTGTGTTAACTCGCAAAATTTAGTACGAAACATAAAACGAAATTTGGGAATGATGAAAAGTATCCAAAGTTGAAAGTAAAAAAGTTGTGAAGTTAAATTACAAAAGATAAAAAAATTGGGTTAAAAGTAAAAACGAAATCATTTTTGTAAGGTTAAAATTGTAAGAAACCGAAAGATAGAACATATAAAAAATAACAAAGTCAATCAATGACTCACGTGTTGCAACGAACCTATGAAATGAAAAACAACATATGTAAAATCTTGAACTACACATGGAGGTTACGTCGTATTACCTTTCAAAATTATGAACGAAACGTAAAAACGTTGAACCACACACACACGTTGATTTGTGGTAATTATCAAAATTTAGTACGAAATGTAAAACGAAAATCTGCGAACGATGAAAAGTATAGGGGACCAAAGTGAAATATAAAAAAAGTTGAGGTTAAATTGTAAAAGAAGAAAAGTTTTGACTTTCAAGTAAAAAAACAAAATTTGTGAAGTTAAAATTGCAAGAAACTCAAAGATTTAGGTTAAAAGTAAAATTTCAATTTTTTTTAAATCACCCAAAACATAAGTTACAACACCTTATGCATACAAAAGTTGCTAAGTTATAGTATACAAATATTATATTTTGTTCGTCGTCCAAACTGTAACTCATTGGATCGTACTTTATTATTAACGTTAAATAATCAATAGTTGGACATTAACTCCAACAGTCTCCCGTTTGGACTATTTTCAACTATATCTTTTATTGTAGACAGAGTTGGACGCCTAGTTGCATCACCCTGCACCTTGCAAGGTATAACGTATTATATTCGTCAACTATTCCTTTTGTGATTAAGTAGTTGTTTACTTAATCAAGTGTGTATAGCAGTGGTATCCTTATCGATCTATCGTTTCTGTATAAAACATGACACATGGATCTAATTTCAATCGCATATATTGTTCAATCATTCTTGTATTCGTCTCCAATTCAAAATCGTCGACAAACTCTTCTTAGTTCGAGTGCGGCCAAACATTCATATCAATTTGAGTCTACAAGGGTGCCAGATTGTTCAACTTCTCAAAATTAAGAAGCACAAAATCTCTTTGACATCATGCAACTCCCACTTATTCCCAATCAAATATGATAGACAAGGATACAAAGATCATAGACAAGTTAGTTCTAGTATTTTCGACTTCAAGCCCTTCCATTGCAAGTAGACTTGCTTTCATTGGCATTTTCCTTAGAAGCGTCTCTGTTCTCTCCTTGGTCACTCCCATTAATAAGGAAACTCGATTCCTTTACTTGTGCATAAAATAAAAGTCAAAGATCCCTTACTAACACGTTACCACGAATTGACAACTAATGACCCAATACACGTGTCTCATATATTTAAGAAACTCTTTGTCTCGACATTTTATGTTATTATTGAATAGATATTCTTATAATATTACCATCAAATCTCAGAATAAACGCCCCGATTATAATATTATACAATTTAAATCTGAAGAACTAAAATTATAATCTAACCATAGACACTTCACTGATTTGTATGCATCATGTAAAATTTGTTTGAACTGTTAATACAATCTTATCCAATTTCAATTACACATCAGCAATGCAAGTTGTAAAAAGAGCCATACAAATTGCATTAATATATATATTTCATGGTGTGATAGGTTAGACTTTAGGATGATGAAATTAGTTTGACTTGAGAGTTCATCAAATATTTAGGTATTTTTAGTTCAAAAGGTGGGCCTTTTTTCAACTGCCATGTTTTTACTTTGACTTGCATGACTCACATACAAACAAATATAATAAAATAAAGAATATTATATAATATACATTTATATATCATGAATATAATATAATATACATTTATATATCATAAATATTATATAATATACATTTATATATCATGAATACAATAATAATATATGCATTGATCTTTTCTCAAAATCAGTCTAATATGAAAAGTACTAATGAAGTGTTTAAAATCCCTCTTCTTTTAAATTCAAACAGAAAATTTCAAGAGAATTAACAACCTCCATTATATTGAGTTTTTTTCCTAAATAGGTGTGGGTGAAAAACTTATTTACTAAAATGGGTGATTTAAAAAGTATTTACCAAAATGGGTGTTTCTTTTAAAAAGTTAGTTTTTTTCACTCTTAATTCCCTCAAAATATTTTATTGTAAACATTTTTTAAGTTACACGTATCTTTGAACTACTTTTTTTTTAATTTAGTACTTTACATAATAAATTAATAAAAAAATATTTTATTAAATTAACAAAAAAAAGTATTTTATTAAATTAATAAAAAAATGGATTGGAATGTAATCGCTTTCTTTAAAAATTAACTAGATAACCTTTTTATTAAATTAATTCAAATCAAAATTTATAAATTATCAATTATAGTTATTACGAATGTTATTTTATTTCCTGTCATTCTAATCCATTTTTAAGGTTTTGATATATGTATAAGTAATGTATTTGTTCATATAAAAACGATTTGCAGAAATTTTTTTTATTAGTTTAATAAAAAAGTTATGTAGTTAATTTTTTTAAAGAAAGCGATTATATTTAATTATATATATTTTTATGCTAAATAAATACATTATTAAATAATCAACGAAGAATGTGTTAAATTAAATATACCTGGGTTTATCAAATATATTAGCTTTCCAGAAATGGATATTATATTTATGTTATTTCAACTTAAAATAATATGTTTTTTATTAATTTATTATGTAAAGTACTAAAATTTAAAAAGTAGTTCAAAGGTACCTGTAACTTATAAAATGTTTACAGTAAAATATTTTAAAGGGAACTAAAACAATACCTATTAAATAATCATGTTAATTAAAGAATTAGAAAAAAATAAAAATAAAATAAAAACACTTCACATAAAATCTACAAACCACCTTTGTTTTAATTTACTACAATTGTTTCTTTAACTTTTATTAAGTAAACATATTTATTAATATCAATTCCTTTACCCAATAGAATTAAGAGTGAGAAAAACTTAACTTTTTAAAAAAAATACTCATTTTGGTAAATACTTTTCAAATCACTCATTTTAGTAAATAAGTTTTCCATCTGCACCCATTTTATTTACCAGTTTCATACAGATTGGAAAATATATTTCTATTTCAGCGTTAATTAATTAAAAACAAAACTAACATGATTTAGTTTTCTCAGTAAAAATCTTTGTTAAAGCCGTTTAAATTAACTTAAAACACATCACTAGTTGAATTTAAAAAAGGTAACTTGTTGTAATTAAAAGTTGATGAAATGACTATCTAAGTGTTTAAGAATGTTATATAACATTTTTCATATCTGGTTGTATAAATTTTATAAATAAAAAAGTTAATTGTATAGCGACGTTCCATGTCAAAAACGAAAGTTTAGATGACATTATAGTCCTTATCAACAAAAGGAGGCCTATATATCGAATTATTGTGTTACCAATCACTGTTTATGGTTGATTTTACAGATAGACTAAATCCTATAGTTTATGCTAATTGATAGATGACGAGAAAGACGAAGAAGAAATCATATGTAGTTAGTTATTTACTTGTATGTTACGTATAAATGTTTTACATGTGTGACTTTACCATTTACATATATGTAGATGTTCTACAAATATTCACACTCTTCTTTTTAACATTTGTTTGTTTTCTGTATATGTGATCTAACTTTTGTATCTTTGCTATTTTGTTCTACATACGTGTAAATAACAATTATATATACGCAAATGTTATACAAATCTTCATTTTAGCTATTGTAGTTGGTCATTCGTGTCTATTAATTTGATTTGCATATATGTAAACTAATAGTTGTATTGTATCTTTTCTGCTTTGTTTCATATATATGTCTAATTCAATGGTTTATATATATATATGTCCTTCATATGTTAAAGTTCGTTTTTGTTTTTCGTTTTTCATCACATAACTTCTAAGAATTATTACTTGAATCACTTTTTTTAGAATGGATTTGTCTTAGGGAAACTACAACACCGATAAACTGGAGAAATAAATAAGTAATCTTAAGGATTTTAATTTGATAAGAATGAGAGTTACCTCTTCTGCTCCAAATGACTAAAAAATCTACCAAATTTTCATTTATTTAGGGTTATGTTATTCATTTATTAAGCATTAATCAGTTATGACTTATGATGAATGATTGATATTAGTTTCTAAGGTTTTTTTTATACGTTTGATACAATTTTTTTTAAAGAACTTAGAAACTTCATATGATTTGTTTTCATTATATTACAAACGTAGTTCAGTTTTCAATAATATTAACACTTTTTTAATCATAAAACGTTTTGTTCTATCTTAGGGGACACTGAATCAAGACGCCAAAATATTTAAATCTATTTACCAAATGGCAATCATACATTGTTGATAGTTGTTTTGAGAAATGAGTTTTGTACACCTGTTCTTCATCGTACACGTTAAGCCGTAATTAGAATATAATCAAACTAGGCTATTGCCTACGTTACACGCGGTTTCAAAAATAAAAATAAATTTATATGTTGAATTTAAAGATCGTGCAATAAACAAATACATTGGAAGAGAGAAATAACATATCATTCAAATTTCAGGACAATCTTCCATGTAGACCACATTGGTTGTTTTAATTATAAGAATTTCATCTTTATCTAAGTATAAATAACTTGACGTGTCAAACAACCAAATGTGACGTCTATGTCTGTTCGGAAATATGGCTAGAAATTTTAAAGTATAAAGTATTTACATATAAACAACTTTACCATTTGTATATCTTTTGAAGATATGTCTCACCACTCCAGCAGAAACTTTTAAACCTCAAATGAAAAAAAATGGTTATGAAGATACATGTTCTACCTATCTTGTAAAAGAGTTAAAAAAATGTCCAAATTGGACATCTTAATGTGAACTAACCTATAGCAGGGAAAAAGAATAAGAAAAAGCAACAGCATACAACACTTTGGCATATACCCAACAATATTTTGGTCTTGTAAACAAAAGAAATATAAAAAATTATAAAAGTAATAAGCAAATAAAAAGGTATGACCAGTAAGAATCTTAGCACCCATACTAAAATTAATACCATCACGTTAGGCCTATCGATGGATAGATATGGATCGTATCATGATCTGATCCACTAATGATCCAACTTAAATAGATCATGATCCGATCCATGATCCAATATAATGGACTGTGATCCTATCCATAGCCAAATAATTTTAAATGGATGGATCACTATCCGGATTGATCCATAATAAAAAAAAACTCTAAAAAATAAAAAAAATTCAAAAAAAAAATCAAAAGAATTCAAAAAAATAAAAACAAAAAAATTCTAAAAAATAAAAAAAATCTTAAATATTCTAGAATGGTATGGAAGTGAGGACGTTCAGTGAAGAAGAGTTTCAAGAAGAAAGAGTGTAAACCGCTACACTTAGAATTTGGGCTGACCAGACACCGAAGACTATGTATCGTCCTTTAGTGAGTGCATTCCCAGCTATGGATTGTAGCTTACGAATGCAATTTTCAAGCTCTATTAACATCTTAGTGCCGTCAGTGTAGTTGTAACACATAGAATGCCAACCCGATATGACGACTATAGTATAAGTATTGGCTGCATTTTGAATCCAAAATGGCTAAATGAATGTAAGATCCCCACCTGCAACATACATAAATGCTGGTGAACGTCATAAGTTTAGAAAACTACAAGTGGATCCTAAAAGATGTAATGTAAAGGATAAGACAATCAATATGTGCCACAGGGAATTTTTTTAGTGAAATTTGAATTATTTGTTGTTTTTTTCTCTTTTGGTGTATTTATTTTTGTAAACTATTTTAAATCTGAAGAAATTTAAGTATTTACCTTTGAACGCTCGAGTTGTCGATCTCATCTAATCGGCCGAGAATTGCAACTCACCAATGACAACAAACACACGTAAACGACAATTACAAAAAATCAAAGCGTTGAGCTTCTTCTTCCGCTGGTCAAACACACTCTCTGCACTTAACCAGATTCAAAAACTGTAAATAAGAATTGATTCAGAATAATCCAATGGACTAAGCAAAATAACTATACCTGTCAATCATTCTAAAAGATGCCACAAATCGCTGTTTAATTGTACTCAAATTTAACGCATCAAATCGATATCAAACATATGAACCGTAAGGATTGCAAATTTGTTTTAATCGAATCCCTAAGGGACTCCACAAATCGTTGCATAATGCTACTCAAATTGAACGCATCTAATCGATATCAAACATACGAACCGCGAGTATTGCAAACTACTATTACACGTCGAAGAACAAAATCAGCAACAAATATATGATACAGTAATGCTAAATAGAACATAAGTAAACGAAGAAGACGCGTATGGCTTACCCCATTTGTCTTCATTGATTGTTGGAGTGACTTTTTGTATTGAATTGATCCGATTGCAAATACCTAACCAACGACTATGGAAAGATAAACCCTATTAAAACCTTGTCTAATAATGAAAATCATACCTAACCTGAAACACAACACCAACAATCTGAAATCAAATCAGGGACGTGTGATTCCGAGTAGAAATTTCAATAATGGCACTTTTTAATCATATTTTTTTAAATATATATATATATATATATATATATTATAACAAACACATCATGAAACACAATACCTGTTGATTAAGAGAGTCAAGGATGAACAACCTGATTATGTAGACCAATTGACAAAACCAATTGACTCCCTTTATGTACAATTTAAAAATCGAAATCTGAGCAAATATTAACGCTAATTAAACATTATTCAACAATTCAATAAAGTTTTTTAAATGAGAAAAAAATACTTAATTTATAAAACCTAACTAAAAATTAATGTTTTTTAATGTCAACACAGGAATATACGAAAGAATCCTCAAACGATCAAAACCAAGATCACTCACAGATTACCGAATCAATCAATTCCCCAAGGACATCGATGTTTGAAATCAAATACCAAATCACAAACGTTAACTTGTTTATCGACATTGATGTTTATCGGATCAACAGATTAACCACTCGATCAAAGCACAGAAGATATACAAAATCACATCAAAGAACGCATTAATAAAGTTTAGTGACAGGGATCTTTGGATAGCATTTCTTTTAATATTTCCATGTCCCTAAACATTTCCATAAATAACACACGTCATGTTTTAATATAATATCATAATAAGCCAAAATTATTCTTCATTGGAAACCAAGAAATTGTTTGGCGACCTACAATGAAAACAACGGAAGTTTGTGACTTAAAACAAAAAGAAATCGTTACATTCATACGATACGTATTTTAGTGACCTTGTATTACATATTTAAAATTATTGTTATTTATGTGTAAGCGGTGCCAGGCCTAGGTAGAAGGTCCGAACTCACTCTACCTCACAACCTTTTTCACATGGTTTTATTAATGTATATGTAAAATGTCTAAGGATAATGAAGTTTTAAGAAACATTGGGATAGGTGTAATTCGATGGTGTTTTCTTCACTCGTCGTCATTTACAGCTTGGACCATCTCGCTTCCATTTGTTTTATCCGTCTTGCAGATTGCTGATATTTTTATTAAGGCCTAGTTGGCTTCCCGGTTTCTGTAACACCCAAAAAACAAACTTGGAAATTAAACCAAGTTAATTATGGATGAGTGTGTAAAGTACCGTTAGTGGTAAAAGTTAACCCGTAAACATTAAGGTTTAAATAAACAAACCTAATGTTAAATAAAAAGTAAATAAGTGCTTTATAAGAAACAGTATACTAAAAGCCTGAGTAACCGGGACTTAAGTTAAATCAGGTTGTAACACCCCCATAATTAGTAATTTGACTAGGAACATTTAAACCTAGTTGTGATAATTGGTTAATTGCTAATAGTGTTATATGGAGGTTTAAACAAAACTAAACCTAAGGGACGAATTCTGAACAATTGGAAGTAAGGGATTAAAAGGGGCAAAACTAATTCTGGTCGATGTCCAGGAGAAAGAAAAAAGGAAGCAACCCTTGTTCATCCAAGATCATCAAAATTGAAGGGGAAATTGGAGCTCAAACTTGTGCATGAACATGAATTATCGATCACCTAGTCTAGGGGATCATAAGGTATGTTTAAAAACCTAGATTGGTGAAAATCATAACTTGAGACAAGTATAATACTTGCAATTAGATTGTTGGATTATGATCCACAGATGGAATTAAGTGTATATGTATGCTTAATTTCGTCAGATATAGTGAAATTATGAAATATTTGATGTAAGATTACTTGTAAGTGATTAACAAGTATACTATGAAAGTGGGTTTTGAATAATGAGGATGAAAATGATGTGTTGGATGTTGATGCATTAAGTTTAAGTGCTAACTGAACGTTCCAACCATATTGATGTTATGGGTTGTATATACATGGCTAATAGTTCAATCATATACTTGATAGAAGTAGTATAAAAAAATTCATGCCTACAAGGCGTTTGATGTAATGCTAAGTGAATATGATGAACTTATATGTTTTGAAGATAGTAGAAGTATTCTTCACTATCATACTTATTGATTATGTGAAATAGTTAGCACGTGATATACATGATGATTGTTTGACAAGATTACAAGAAATTAACCTCCTTAGGTTAAATCGTATACATTAGACTTATGATATAAAATCTAGATGATTGAATACAATTAATAAACTGAAGTGTGAATACATGGTAAATTGTTAGAATTTATACACATTGGGTGGGATTAAAATGATACCAACCAAGTGTGTGCGATGAAATGCTCAAATGGGTTAGTTGAGTTCATTCGCATATGTTATAAGCAGTTTGACTTTTAAAAGTCAAACTGACCTATAATAAGATCAAATGGTAATTTTGATATAAAATGTGTAAGGTGGGATAGTCGGGTTAAATGATAACTAATCTAGCCATCTTACGAATGATAAATGGTAGTTGAAAAGTATAATCGGATTGCAAGATAAGTAAATCTTATATCTTTCAAGTAGAACACCTACTTATGTATTGATAAGGAACAAGGTGATTTAGTATTTGAAATGATTCTTTTAAATACGACGTTCCGACGCGAATCGATACGGGTCGAAACAAGTGAAATAGTAAGAGACCATATTTGATGGTAAAAAGGGGTAAAGCGGTAATTTGGTCACGTGTTGACAAATAAACAAGGAGTTTTGAAAAGTTACCTCATTGTGTAATCCATAATGGGTAAAAAGGGTAAAATGGTAATTTAGTCACGTGTTGACGGATAAATAATTAGCTTTGAAAAGACACCCTATGGCGTAAGCCATAATGGGTCAAACGAATAAAAGAACGACCTTTAAGTAATTTGATCACATGGTGTAAATCGAAAGGGGCAAAATGGGTGAGATGGTAAATAAGTACCATCACACAATAGATATTGTTTAGTCATCTCAATGCAATAAGGAAAAATTAAGAGGCGGGTGAAACGGTCATTTAAGCCAAACTAGTCAAATGGTGATGATATCATGTCGCAACCCCGACCCCTACCCCGGGAGCGGGAGCCACGAGAACAGCAACCGGTGTTTATTAATTTGGCAGCGGAACTAAAACATCAGGATCGTAGTTAGGAAAAATTTCAGAGTTCAAAACACCAAATTTTTTATAGTACACAAATAGGATGAAACTCATTTTTTATTCATAACATCTTTATAGGGATAAACCCTAGTTGCTGAAAACAAAAACTTTTATTTAGGCAACTTTATAGCCACTTTCTTTAAGCCTTCAGTGCTCCATAGTTGGCTTTTTATAGGTTCACATTAAGTTACATGAAACACGTTTTAAAAATATTTTATCAGCAAGAAATACTGGCTAGCTCATTCTAGTTTATAAAATGATACATCATTACACTTTACAGTATTAAGAGCAATTACAATGTTTATTTCTATCGATTATTCAACACAGTATGCGACTGGGGACACTCCCCCGTGCTCGTGGTCATATTACTTTGGGTCCTGTCACCCAATAGTAACGGTTCCAGTCACAACCTTGGTGATTGTGGACTAGTAATGTATACAAAACCCCAACTACTGGCAATAATTATAGATTACAAAGACTTAATCCCTGTAAGAATAACTGAAAAACATTTGGGGTTTTGTAAATTAATTTGGTAAAAAGAGAGAATGACTCACATTGAAAACTTAGGTATTTCTACGGACTTCCTGGTGACAATTCTTGATTACTTTCTTGGGTATCTATTAAAACATACAATGCACGCGTGTTAGTAAAATAACCCAAGTCACTTTAGCCATACAACAGGAAACTGAACCCCAACGAACTTAGTCGGGCAGAGCCTTGACATACGTTGGTGGGTCCTAAATTAATCGGGTAGGGTAACGAGTTAGTGATTGGGGGTTAAAATACTTACAGCGGGCAGTGTTTCGCAGTTTTAGGGGTTAAGGGGGTGTTGTTCAGAGAAACGAAGATTGAGAGAGTATACGATAGATTAAGAGAATCGAAAGTGAGCGACTTTTCCAGTCCCAGGCCTGGCCTTTTATACCCAAATTTGACTCCCACCGCGCGTCGCGCCAAAAACAGGGGTGGCTCACGCGTGGCGCGACAGCTGCCCCCTAGGGCTAGGTCAGCCTTGTCAAGGGGTATAGGCTTGACACATGTCGAAAACAGACAAACGTCTATCCGGTGTTTCCCGCGCGTCGCGCCAGAAACAGAGTGGTTTGGCGCGTGGCGCCTGGGCTACCCGGTGGAGTTTCCTCGTTTTTCGTGTCGTGTCTTGATTCGCGTGTCCAGTTCTTCTTTTTTGGCTCGGTTTGGGGTGTTTTGGAGAGTTGTTACATATCACCATTTGACAATAATGAATTATTATTTCTTATTGAGTTTTGTGCTCACAAGAAGAATAGCGTATGGCTTGCATTGCTTTACTTAGCTAAAGGTATTAAAACGGGCCAATGCTATGACCCAATCCAGGTATGTGTAATGGGTCAAACTCTCAATAAGGACTTAAGGTTTGATGAGAGTTAATCGAGTCATGGGTGGACATTGGATTACCTAAAGTAAGGTATATCTAACAATTTAAACTAGAGATATTATGTTCTTAGGATCACAATGGTTTAAATAGAATACGGGTTAAAAGTTCCCACATGGTCAAAACAAGCTTTTAAATGTCCTTCGTAGTTAAGAATACTATAGTTGACCAAAATGCCCTTGAATGACAAACCGGGCGAACGACCTTTAAGGGTAGTTTAAATATGAGTTTTATATTTGGACAATCATTCCGGTAGCATAAAGTGGAAGGCTTAAACCATTTGGCTTAATGCTACATAATGGGTCATTTTCGTAAAAATGTCAAACTCGAGTGTAGAATAGGAATGTAATGGTTTTCCTATCATAACCCATCACAATTAAAGTTGTGACGATAGATGAATAAAGGTCCTAAAGTGGGAATGGGAGATATAATGAAAATGAGGATGAATTAAGCTTAAGTGTTTAAATCCATAAGGGGTCAAAATAAAAATGCGCATACACTGTGTAACGGCCGCATAATTCAAAAAAGTTACAAATCCGGGTTAAGGATTTTGTTAAGTATGCAGACAAATGTATGACGATCAATTAGAAATAAGTGTCAAGTGAAACAGATAAGAATTGGAAAAGTTACGGAACTTTTCGTGAAAAATGGGCATAGCTGGGAATTCTGAAGCCCAGCCTATCATAAGCTACGACAGGCAGCCATAGGTTACGGCAGGTGGCTACTGGTTGAAACAAATACAACCTGTTGTAAGTTACTATAACACCTCATAAACTCGTGTCCAACAATGTATTGACACATGTCCATAATCCTATTTGTGTCTAAAGTTGGCTAGGAGGGACTATTTTTGCCAAAATTGAAAACTATGTATGTGGAGGGACTAAAAGTGTCAACATGCTAAAACTATGCCTCTGGGTGACCTTATACGATGTTCGTATTCTCAATTGAGCCACTTGTTGGACGTGAGAAGCCGTTTGTAGAGATATTGGAAAGTTTGTGTAACGAAGGGTTAAAAGCGTCAACATGTTAATTCTTACCTCTGAGTGACCTTTTAATGAACCGGGAGTCTTATGATGTTGATCATACTCTTGGGTGTGGCTAATATTGGCCAAGGAAAGCTTTATATGCTAATTATAATGTTACACGCAAGTTTAGAAGTCATAGTGGCCAAAATGAGCAACAAATGAAAGTTTTGGGTGTGCTGGCCAGGCCTCGACCATAGCTTACGGTTCCTGGACCGTAGCTTACGATTCAGGTGTGCCAGCATTAATTTTTTTTGCTTGGAGGCCACTCCAAGCTTATAAAACCCATCAAAACAAAACCTTGGGCTTGTTGGCTGTTTAGGACACGTTTTAGGACACTTGTTGACATCTCATAAGCTCTCTTAACACCTGGAATGATGACAATGATCCTCCAAACACTATAAATAGGTGCCATGTTCTTTCATTTGAACTTGTACCTGCTTCTTTCACTCTCCTCTTATCTCCTAGAAATTCCCAGCTATTGGGAGCTTCCATTTGAGTTCTTTATCATCTTAGGATCACTTGTAAGTGTTTCATCCTTATTCTTTTCATCTTTATAGGCTTTTAAAACCAAAAGTCAAGCGTTTTCGATAAACGCTTTGACTTTCGGTTTAGACCTTAATGGTCCAGCCATTGTTCACAATGAACATGGCTACGTGATCGTAATTAGATAGGTGTGAATCCCTTAAAAGGGCACCTCTTAAGAATCACGTTTGCTTGGTCAATAGACGAGTCAGCATATTAATGTTTTAAAAAGTCAACATGGCAGATTTTGATATAATTATGATCTGAGTTTAAAGATGTTCTAAAATACGTTTTAACACATAAAAAACTTGGTAATAATTATTAGAACATGTGTAAACATGTTCGACTCGTCAATTCCAGTTTTAGGGTCGGTTCGCAACCGAAAGTCGCGAAGTTTGATTTCTGCTTTGACTTTCAATTATGAACCGAAATAGACTAGTATGCTACTGATTTAAGGTTCCGTTATGATCGTAATATGATCTAGCATAACCCTCTGAGGTTATATTACACAATTGTAATAGTAATCTGAGTTTTATGCAAGTTTCCGTTATTATGCTAGACTTTGACTATTTTGCCCTTTTATTAAAAATAAGGTTTTGATCACCAATGAACTTGCAAATGATTTAGGTACTGATATTTTAACATGTTTAACATATTTTTATGTTACAAATCTGATCATAAGCCGAGTTTTCGTATAATATCGTAAATTACGCTTTAAGTGACCGAAATGGCCTTTCGGCGCATAGAACGACTTTAAACGTAATCTCTTATACTAAACTCATTACCTACTGATGTAATATCATAAATATGATATTTTGGGATATCAAGTCACTTTATAAACTGAGTTTACGTACGAGTTCTTGTATTATGTCCTTAAATGACGATAACGCCCTTATGGCATTTAAAGTGGTTTTTAATCATAAATGTAATACAAAACCTTTTACCTACTGATATGTTGTACTAAATAACATATCCTAATCATATAAACATGGTCCTAACTTTTGTTTTGACGCAATATTGCAAATATCGTCATTTAACGACTTAAACGCCCTTATGGCGCGTAGTATGGTTTTAAACCATATTTACCAACCAAGATTGTTACCTACTAGTTTTATAACTCATTTAAAATGTTTTTACAATAGATACTTGTTTTAAACTCAGAATCCCAAATAACCTGTGAAAACTATGTGTGAAATGACCAAAATGCCCCTACGGAGCATAGTTTGGTCTTAAACTATAAAACACGCATATGTTTGATATCCTACTGATATTATATCATAAATAAAGTGTTTTCATAGAATGTTTATGGTTGTAACATCAGATTATACGCAAGTTCCTTTTATACGTCGCTATATGACCAAAACGCCCTTATGAGGCATAGTTTGATTTTAAAACCTTAACGGGCATACAAGTTCATATCCTACTGATATTATAACTTGTTTAAATTGTATTGGCATATGGAACTTGTTCATGACTCCTGCGGTTACCCGATATCGCTTATGTGCGCACGGTTAGGCTTATGTAGCCCATTTACATAAAATTACCGAAACAGATTTAACCTTATCATTTTCACTTCAAAATCCAGAATGTACTTTGTTTACCCAAATTATACAAGTCCTAGTACTTGTTGGGTTTAAACCACATTCTATTCGGTATACGCTTAATCTAGTGAACCTAATCTTAATTATCGGGTCATATCTAAAGGGACTACCTTTGGCCCGTATACATTCTAACAGATAATAAGTATGTTTATTCCAGACTATAGTACCCCCCCCCAGATAATCAAACTTGGGTCAATAGTACTTAGACTTGCGGCTTTTTGCTAAATTATTGATTGGAAGCTAGCAAAAAGTTAAATACTCTTAACTTATTTTAGTATTAAACTTGGGGAGGCAATTATGCCACTTGGAGCGGGTATTACATAAATAAGTCACCTATGATTGCGCATAAACGTAAGAATCTAGTTTATTCCATTTTACTTGATAAAATGAAATGATTGGGGGTTAATGATACCTTGTCTGAACGTCCCAATGGATTCATCAAGTATGTAAATCTGGTAACAAGAATAAATCCCAAGAAATATTTAAAAATCACCTACGGGTTTTATCTATGTATAAAACTCTTTTCGAAACATTGTTTTCCAAAGAGTCAGTTAATTGTATTTACCAGTGAAAGCTGACTTATTTTTAAAAGATTGAACCGCATGTACCGAACCTTATTATAGGCTGGGAATCCGGGTCGGCTAGAATAAAGGCTAAAGAATTTGCAACTCCTAATGCTTAAGGCCTATGATGTCTAAAGCTCTGTTTATTAGATCCCGCATGTGGGCATGTACTGAACGCTTGTAATACTTTTATATATTCAAGCTTTAATGAATTTAATATTTTACTCCAATACTTTCGATGCATAATATTATATTGTGATAACTGTTATCCAACCGTCACGATTATACCCATCCAGGCCCACCGGGAATCGGGGTGTGACAGTTACGGCGGGTTATAGAACAAAATGTTTGTTTTGTTGTTTTGGACCTTCGGGTTTAATTTGTTACGTTATAAACTGCATTTCATGATTTATGAAATATAGGTAATGGTTTGAAGCACCGGATGACGATCAAGCTTAGCAAGAACCGAACACATCCAAAGATTAAGCTTCCGCATTATTTTTAGTCGTTTATGAAACTAAACAATGATAACATGTTTATGAAGTTTTATGAAACTCAAAAATACTTACGGACGTGTATTTATATATAATATATATGTAAATGCCAAATTTTTATAAAATTTCAGTTAATTAAGTAAGGGCTTTACAAGTTGGTAATCAGAGCTCAAGGTTAAAGATCAAATGTGTTCAGTCCGAGACTTGATCGCACAATCCGGTAAGTTATTATAAACATTAACAGTCTAGCATGGTTAAAAGTGTTGTAAACACATAGGGCTATCGTGTGAACGCAAGTTACCCCAAATAAATTGCTAAAAGGCCCGTATATTTAGCGAATTACTTGTGTTACCAAGTCTTGTAGAAAGCCTGGTATTTTAGTACGAGCGCTTATTAATATCAACGTTACTAACTTTGTGAACGTTTTAGTTGAATGATGCTCGAATCTGAAGATGACGGGAGTTCAATAAAGTATCGATGTGATGACGGAATAGTCCAAAGTATGACAAGTAGAGCATGCTCATCAAAGACCTAAACCAAGTGGCGATACCGAAAAAGGTCGAACGATAATGAGAACCCATCAGGGCGAGTATCACCCAGGTGCACACTTTATATTATTATAGGAACGATATTAGGAAACACTCAAGTAATGAATGACAGTTTCATATGGGAATATAAAACTTGGGAAACCTAGATAAGATACCTATCCAAGATGATATTTCCAAGAGAAATCGGGTGGGAAATACGCGTTATCCACAACCGCGAATAATAAAACAATAAAAGAATTCAGATTTAGAAAATTGAATGGGGGTGACCATCCAATTAGACATTACCAATAAGAACTTACTGAGGAAAAGTAACGAACACATTAACGAATGTGATTGCACAAAAGTTTTATAAAAAGGAAAACATTCTATATGTTTTGAGATGAAAAGGGTAAAAACTAATAACTGTTAAATACTAGTTAAACAAGGATTTACCAAATAAAATCAGAAATATGGACATGAACCGATGATTTACTTATATGGGAAGTAATGTGATAGTTATAATAAGGACACGCGTATCATGTGTTGATTGCTTACCCTGGCCAAGTAAGTAGTAAACACATGATACATGAACTTCTTATAATGACCACATATACCTCTGATGTAGTAAAGACGAGGCTAATCGGATGATTTAAAAAGGAGTCCTTCGGGTCAAATAAAGAATAAAGTTTAACTGTTCGTAGGTGATGAATTTCACACGAACAAGTCAAAAGGGTCAAATAAAGTATAGAGTTTGACTGTTCATAGGTGATGGATTTCACACGAACAAGTCAAACGGGTCAAATAAGGAATAAGGTTTGACTGTTCATAGGTGATGGATTTCACACGAACAAGTCAAACGGGTCAAATAAGGAATAAGGTTTGATTGTTCATAAGTGATGGATTTCACACGAACGAATCAAATGAGTCAAATGAAGTATAATGATTGAATATAAATGTAAACGCAAACCGAGTAACGGGGGCGTTAAAAGAAAATAATAATGAGCCCGGGTAATGGGACATGATTGAATATAAATGTAAACGCAAACTGGGTAATCGGAGCATTAAAAACAAAAGAATAATGAGCACGGGTAATGGAACGTGATTAAATATAAATATAGACGCAAACCAAGTAATGGGTAGCGCGAGATAAACCGTTGCATAAATGATGTATGAAGTCATAGAAGTAGAGGAGTTGTCCGAACGGAATACGATCTAGTCGTGGACTACAATCGAGTGAGTGCGCGCGTGGATACCATCAGACGGTATCTTTTCTGCGTATGAGAATGGGTGTTTTAGGCAGCATACACAGAATGCAATGGTTGTTACTAGAGATGGTAGTCGTGACTCAGTGGCGATGAGTGGTCAATGAAATTTAACCCTTGCGCTAGGCTTAGGCGCAGGTGACCTGTAACACCCGACGTTTTCATACTTTCCACATTTTGAAGCTCGTGTTGTATTTCTATTTTGGAAGCTTTTGTATCTTGTTTTCGTCATTTCGTTGTAATTGTTGAAAATCCTTGTAATCGAGGCTTGAATCATAATGAAAAACTCGTATTTTGTTCATATCCGTGTTATGCTTATTCGTAATCATTTTATACTTATACATAATCGTACATTCATGCTTGATATTCGTAAACGTGTGACAACTTGCAAATACGTGACAATCGTACTCCACACGAAGCGTAAACGTGAATCTTATACTTAAACTTATTCATTTTATACTTATTTGAACCTTAAAATATGTTAATTATGCTTAAAAGTCTTTAGTTGGCCTAAAACATGTTTTATATAACAAGCTATGCAAGGCCCATTCTTTAAAACAAAAAAAATTATAATAATAAGGTGACCTGACCAGGCCTTTTGGACCGCATGGCCAGGCCCATACGGTCCGCACGGGGTTCTGGCGGGCACCAGTTTGAATCAGCTGCGGGATTGCACAGATCCACACCTCTAAACCTCCACCAATCACCTCCAAACCTCCATTAAACACCCCCAACAAACCCTAAACTCATCCCCTATAAATACCACACCTTCTCCAATATTTTTCACACTTTTACAACTCTCTAATCTCTCTCAATTCACTTGCAACTACTGAATTCGGGCAGATTCATCATATCTTACAAAAGTGAGCATAACTTGCTCATTTCTTAACCATTTCACTTGATTCTTCTTCCTACTTGCTTGGATAATCCTTAGGTTTGAATCCACGGGTTCTCCATGGAGAATTTATACCTGGATTGTAACACCTCATGTTTTTACGTACAATATTTTTCTGACACGTGTCCCGGTAATCCTCGAATGCCGTGTGATTTAATAAGAGGGACCGAAGTCGCTGAAACAAATTATTATGATTAATATATGAGATGAAATGTAGTTGAGGGGCTAAAGTGGCAAAATGCCAAATTTTCATTCCTCAAGAAGGCCTTACGGACCGCAAGGCTAAAGCCATACGGTCCGCATGGCCTTTGAAAACAATGGGCGCCAGAGGTCCCTACGGACCGTAAGGCATAACCCATACGGTCCGCAAGGACCTGCCAGCGAGCATAAACATGGCAGAGCCATGTTTTACCATCTCTTGTCGCCTTGCCACCCTTTCTTGCATGCTTGACATGACCAAGGACACTTGTTAGCACCTACCAACACCTGGCAATCCTCCTGGAATCCTCCATAGCTTTTAAGATGACTTTTTGATAAGTTGCAACAATCTTACATGCACACTAAACTCACCAAGTTCATCTAGAGGAGTTCCTGGCCATCTTCAAGCATTCTTATCTTCTCTTAGCATCATCTGGACCTTGTGTAAGTGTTCAAATTCATGCTAAGTCTTTTTCATTAAGACTTAAGCCAAGGTCAAAGTCTTGACGTAAAAACGCCTTGACTTTGATCTAGGACCATGATGGTCCAACCATTGGTCTTATCGAAAGTGGCTACGTGATCGTAATAATGCAGGTCTTAATCCCTCTAGAGGGCACCTCCTGATTACCACAAATTCATGATCAATTGGCGAGTCAATGTAAAAGTCAACAAAAGTCAAACTGGCCAGATTTTATAAAAATTCATAACTGATTATATAAATGTTATAAAATATGTTTTGATGCATAAACAACTTATAAATAAGTGTTAGAACATATATAAACTAATTTGACTCGTCAAGTCTCGGTCTAGAGTCGGTTCGCAACCGAAAGTCGTAAAGTTTGACTTCTGCTTTGACTTTCAGTTCTAACCCGATTTAGATGCTTAGACTACTGAGCTTAGGTTGTTTTTAGGACCATATTATAGTGTAGAATAACCTTTTAAAGTTATACTACATGGTCCCTCTATAATCTGCGTTATATACAAGTTCCGCTTAATTTGCCTAAACTTTGCAAAAAGGTCCTCTTTGGGATAAATCAAGGTTTTAAACACTAAAAACCATAAAAATGAGTTATGAACTGATTTTTAAAATTTATTAAGTTATTTTGATGTCAAAAATCTGACCATAAACTGCATTTTTACCAAATATAATTTTTAAAGTGTCAAAAGGACCAAAATGCCCTTTTTGGCATTTTAGGTAGTTTAAACATAATTTCTTCCATGAAATGTTTTATATACTGATGTAATATTATAAGTAGGTTATGTTGGGATGTTAAAACAGTTTAACCAGAGTTGATGCTATAGAATCGTAAAATGCCGGTAAATGAGCAAACTACCCTTTTTACGATAAATTGGTTTTAACTAGACTTTGAACACAAAATCTTATACCTATTGTTGTAACATATTAAATAATATATTTTGGTAATTTAAAATTAATCATAACTTCAGTTTTCGTCAAACATCGAATTAAATGGCATTTATCGACTTTATCGCACTTTCGGCACATAGTATGGTTTAAAACCATAACTATGAGCTAAGACATGATACCTGTAAAAACTTATTTTCAATATAGTTTTAGTAAGTACAGGTCCCGAACTCAGAATCCCAATTATGACTTCAAAGCTATGTGTGAAATGACTAAATTACCCCTACGGGACATAGTTTATTTCAAAATCGTCAAGCACACATATGTTTGATATCCTACTGTTATAACATCATAAAATTTATATTTTTTCTGAATAAATATTACCTTAACATCAGATTTACCATAAACACCTTTTATAAGCCTTAAATGACCAAAATGCCCTTATGCGGCGGAATTCAGATTTAAAATCTTTTCGGACAAACTTATTGATGTTCTACTGACATCATAACATATTTTAAACATAAAGGCATATGGAACTTGTATATGACTCTATCGGTTACCTGATTTCTCTTATACGCTTACGATTAAGCATATGTAACTAGTTTATGTAAAATAACCGAAACGGGTGTAACTTCGTCACTTCCCTATCAAAATCCTGAATGTTATTTGTATACCCATATTATACAAGTCTTAATACTTGTCGGGTCCAATTAACCTTCTATTCTGGTCACCGCTTAATCTAGCGTATCATACCATATTTATTTTAACGCAAGACTAGCCGGTTCAAGTCTAAGACTTAATTAAGAATCCGTTAGCATTCTAATTTGGTTAATAATACCATCACTCCAGACTAAACGCCTCCGCGGTAGATTGTGCCTGTACTTGTTATCTTGAATTGCGGCTGACTTGCGACTTTCTGATAATTATTACCGCTTGGTCGGGTATGGAAGTTATGTTTTATCCACTTGTGATAATTAATTAAATTTCATAACCCGGTTTTGATCTGTGTTGTTTGAAACTAAAACATTAGGGTGGACTTGACCGTGTCTGGGATATCCTTGGCTCGTTAAAGTGCTAGTGGCCACAACTTAAGCAAGGTGTAGGCATACACCAGTAATTGCTATTATTAATTAATGTCTGCTTTCTGTGTGAAAGTTCAGCAGTGGTGTGTTAGTCGATCATGTCACGGTTTCTGTACTGGGCTCCATATGTAAAAGACAAACATGTAAAACTGTATACAAGGTCTTTTGTACTGTCCCAAGTTATTTATGAAAATGTGCCTAGTGCACCTAAATCATTTTCGAAAACAATTTCAAATCGAGTCGGCTAATTGTATTAACTAGTGAAAACTGACGTATTTTCAAAGATCAAGTTACCGGTACAAGTACGTAATAGGCTGGGAGCTGCGGGGCAATTATACTAAGGAGTTGCAACCTTGTAAGAAGTGCCTATAGAGTATGTTATCATTTTGCGTATGTGTATTTTCGATCCGCCCGTGGATATTATTACAAGCCATGTATATGTTTGTATATTTGTGTTTCAAACTCTGGACACTCTATGGTTTGTAATCGTTTATATTTTACTCCAAGCCTTCAGCTGTGTTGCTCTGTGTTGTAATTGGTTATGATGATATCAACTGTACGTCATGATACTCCCCACCGGAATACACCTGGAAATCGGGGTGTAACAGTATTCACCAAAGGGCTCCAAACTTTCTGTTTTATACAAATCTTCTTAAAACTTATGTAATACATCAACCAAACTTATGTTCTTATGCTCCTAATCAAGCCTATGATTAGTGAAGCCTAACCAAGATTGTTAACATGAACTAAGGGCAGTTTTAACACCCTAAACTTTCTGTTTTTGAAGAGCTTAAAGCTCACAAGTGTTGCAATCTTGAACTTGGTCTTGTGTGACTAACTTGGTTAGCTTGGGCTATCCTACACCTAAGTCCACACAACACTTGATGTTTTCTCATCTTCCTAAGTAGCTTGCTAGTTGAAAGTAACACAACGCCGTCTAGCCTTCGACGTGTGTCGACGCCGGCTCACCGGGTTGTAGATTACTTGGCTACTTAGTGTATAATAACATGTAATTCATTTCTTATTATTCTTGTCATTGTTCTTGACTCTCCTTGTTGACTATGACAACTTGAGTAATGGTTAACTCTTATGAGGTTCCTAAATGGATGGCTATGCCACCTACCTCCTACATGATTTCTATGATATCCATGAATGGACTTATATGTATAACTATTATAACCTATGTATATAACATATATATATAAACCGAAACCTTGATAATGACCACATAATCATATGTCGAGTTAGTAAGTTTTATCACTAAAGAGTATGGTTCCTCGTTTAGATTCTAATAGGTGTTACGCCCTATGAAATTACATAAACCCTAATGGGTTCCCATAGTGTCAAAACGAGTGCTATGCCTTAGTGAGTATTTTCATATACTTTATTTTGAGCGCAATAATCCAAATCCTGAATCTTCCAACGCTCACACCTACGTTTTCCACTTGTAGGATAACTCGGTGTTCATCCCGCAACTTAAACAACTCTTCACAGATTACCAAGTCGGAACGATTGCAAAACCGTGAGTACACTCGACCCACTTTTCGTTTATATCACTTTTGGGTGTAACGTGTTTACCTTATACAAAATCACCAACACTTAAACTTTATGAAATGCAGAAACAATCCTATATTCATGAATACTTGATACGTGACTTAATGCTTATATCTTGGACATTCTTTATGCGATACCATAGTCATTAACTTATTTTTAAGCCTCCGTTTGACATGTATAGTGCTATAGGAAGTAACACATCCCCCTCATCATGAAATCTAGAGGCCATGTTAAAATATCGTGCTTGAGTTAAGGGTTTGACTAGAAGTATTACATGCCTTGTATATTGCTCTTGTATGAATCATAGTTGCCATGAGGATTTGTTTAAAACATGAATTGTTATGTTAAAACATGTTATTTTAAAACATTTGTGTACTCGCCTTTGCTTTCGCATTGAATTGTTATTTTAAAACATGTTACAGGTTGATGGAGATGATGCTATGAAATCAAAGTAGCAAGGACGTTAGATACACATTTAGACGTTTAGGTTTAATATTGTTGTATCAAAATTTTTCCATATTAATGTTGTTATTTGAATTTCCCTTGTATTGTAATGACATTTGCTATGAAATGAAATTCGGATTAAATTAATTATTGTCACATTTAGTTTTATGAGCAATGAATAATCTATTTCGTCCCGCCTTGATGTTTCCGCCATCGGTTGGGGTGTGACAAATTGGTATCGGAGCCATAACTATGGAGAATTAGGTAGAATGGCCATGTTCGACCTAGTTTATAGTTTAAGTGTCCGTTTTGACCATTCTATTATCATGCTTAAAACTTTATTCTTCCTTCATTGTTTCTTCCTTTCTTTTGGTCTTAATACTTACATAATGTCTTTCCTAAGATATTTTACACAATACACTTGAATACTTGAAGACACTCGTGATGCAAACGAGGTGATTTGCACCAAAATAGGTCCAATGACTTACAATTTTTGGTAGAATCCCTCATTCCGCGTATTTGATTTTTTCACGAAGTTACACCATCAATTTAGGAGTGACATCTACACCCTGATGGAAAACTTCCATATTATACTCTAGTGGATTTTACAAACGAGTCAGAATATGCTCCTCGTTTAGTAAGAAGCAAACCACACTTAGGGTATGATGTTGTCAAGTTAAGGGTGAAACTCGCACCTTGTCAACTAGTCTCGTTCCTCAATTTTCAATCTCGCAAAAGTCTTGAATTTTCGATCGACTAGGGACATGTAGTAACTGGAAGGGTAAAATACCGTTAATCGCTTCTCGACGAGAGTATTTTATCTATCAGGCCAAAACATGTTCCCTAACTCGAAAGATCTTACGAATCACTTTGGAATAGTTGACGTTTCTCTACCCGAAACAATCCTATGTTTTATTGAGCCAATCTTTTATGTTATCTCAATTTTATGTAATTTTATACTTAATACCTTTTTCATTTCGAAACTGCTACACGATTCGCATGTTTATCACAATCAAAATAATAATAATTGATGGAGAGGGTAAAACCCGAGCTTTAGAGTGTTTAAATATTGTATTTTATGTGTGTTTGAGGGTTTTCTTGCCGTGAATGAGTTAACTACGAGAAATAGTTGTTTTGCAGGTAAAGCACGTAATTTGGAGAAGTTATGGTGGCTAAACATGAAGATTGGACGAGTTTTGAGGAAAACAAATGGAGTGGAATTGAAGATCTTAAGAGATGGAATGATAGAGGGCTGAATACGAACGCGTAGGCGAAAACGGTGCGTAAAACGGAGCTATAACGAAGTAGTTATGATAAAAACAGTTTTTGATCGAATCAGACGCGTGACCAGAAAGTCCAGACTATCAGTGACGGTCCGGAACCGTCGGTGACGGTCGTATTTCTGGAAAAACGCGAATATTGGCCTTTTTAGGTATATTAGGGTTTTAGGAAGCATATTATGATATCTTCACTTCTAAGGATGAAAATAGGCATCAAAGAGCACCAAGTTGAAGACTTTTTCCCCATATCACCATCATTATCATCCACAATTTCGAAGATCAAGATCATGAGTTCATCATTCCAAGCTTTTGTTGATCTTGTGTGCGAGATGAGCGGCTAAACTCTTTATGGTTTCCTCCGGATGGAGGGTTTTTGTAAGTTAATGGACTTTATGTGTTTTCATGTAACAATCGTTTGACTCGGTGATCTAAGCATTCGATGCTTTTCACTTATGATTTAATTGATTAATTGTAAACGATTGCATTTGCTTAACCTTATTTCTTGATCATTCAATTCCCGAGAGTTCTAGTAATTCGGATATATTTGTTATGGGATTAGGGTTGGTAATCTCAATTGATAATCGTGTGATAACCTCTCATTGTTAATCAATCCGAGTACTTAGTCCTCTTTTATCACAGTCAATTAATCAGGTTATACAATTATGTCTATGTAATTGTAAACAATCAAATACGTAAATGGATTGGCTTTGAATCTAAAATCTGGAGGAACCATTGTTTCTCCCATTGATTATAACCTCGTTTTCTTAGTAATTTCTAGTTAATCAAACAACCAAACAAACCGAGTTTACATTTTTGCAAGTAATTAACTAATACTTAATCCATAACACTTTCCATAATCCTCATCTGGTTCGATACCCGACTTACTCTATCTACATAGTTTATTTCAGTTTTTGCATGACACTAACGACAGTCATCAATAATCCTCGTGAACAAACTGAATTTATACTCTTTATTACGCATTTATACGTGATTATGCTTATTGAATACATGTTGAATATTCGTCAAATACATGCAACATACGTGAAATATCCATGCTTATACACGCAAAACTTATTTTTTACATTATGATCAAGTCTCATCCTCTTTCCTTTCTATTTCAACTCTACATGTCTTCTCCAAACTCATCTGATGACCACAAGAAGGCCAAGAAGACTTCCCGTTCTATCTCCAAGCAAGAACTCGTGAACCTCGTCGCTGAACAAATGGCCGACCAAATGGCCCGAGTTATACCCGACATAGTCAGCAAGATCCAATCCAATACCGAATCGCTGCACGGCTCCGTGGACTCCAAGGTTGAAAAGCCTAAGTCATAATTCCTCTTCAAACAATTTATTGCCTGCAAACCTCTGGAGTTTACAGGTAACGATGGCGCAACCGCTCTGTTGACTTCTTTGAAGCCATGGAGATCACTTTTCGCCAAAGTGGCTGCCCCGATGACTTGCGCACCCAAAACGCCACTGGGGTGTTCTGCTCGAGAGCTCTCTAGTGGTGGACCTCTGAACGTAGCACAAGAGGGGATGATGCCACCCACGGATTGCCATGGGCTGAATTGAAGAAGATCATGAGGGGCGAGTTCTGCCCTCCGCATGAGCTTAGAAAGCTAGAACAGGAGTTTTGGTACCTCAAGCAGAATGGGGATGATAATGATGGTTTAACCCAATGCTTCAAGCAGCTTAGCATTCTTTCCCCGAGCCAAGTTGATACCACTAAAAAGGCTATCAACAAATACATCCATTGCCTACCCGATTCCTTCATGAACCTCGTAGAAGCTGCCTTCCCAGCGACTATTGAGGAAACCTACCGCTTGGCTGCTTGCCTTAACAGCAACCAGGTCGAGCGCAAGAATGCCGCAAAGACCTCGCTGAAAAGCGTGCAACAACCCACCGCCGAAACCGCCACCGTGGAACCCTCATCCAAACCCCTAGAAACAACAACAACCCCAAGAACACGAAGCTGAAGGCTTCTAGTCAAAACTGCGCGGTTGTTACTCCGCCAAACCCTCAACCCATCCAATCATTAGCAGCCGTTACCCCTGCCAACCCCGAACACCCAAAGCGTGGCTACACTGGACCTCACCCCCAGTGTACCAACTGCTACTACCATCACCCAGCCAACACACCATGCCGCAAGTGTGCCCAATGTCAAAGGTTTGGGCATTCTGCTAACCGTTGCCGCAACTTCCCTCTACCCCAAAACCAACAAGCCCAAGCCATCATACCAAACCCTAACCTTGCTCACCCTCAAACCCAAGTTGCTCCTGCAAAAGCATGCTTTACATGTGGAGACCCTAACCACTTCGCCAATGTTTGCCCCCAGCGCGTCAACAACCAGCAGCAGCAATAGCACCAACAGCAGCCTCAACCAGCTCGAGCCCGAGCCTTCGCTCTCACCGCCGCTCAGGCGCAAAATGCGAACGACGTCATAACTGGTATGTTCCTTGTTAACCATGTCTATGCTTCTTGTCTATTTAATACTGGCGCATATAGGAGTTTTGTGTCGAATGAATTTGAACCCTTGCTTAAGTGCGTACGTTCTAAGTTGCCCAATCTATTCTCGGTCGAAGTCGCTAACAGGAAATCCATCACTGTTGATTCCGTCCTTTCTAATTGCTCCTTGAATCTTAATGATCATACGTTTTCTATTGACCTGATACCCATGCAATTGGGAAGCTTTGATATCATATTAGGCATGGATTGGCTTAAGCGAGTTCGTGCTGAAGTTGTTGTTCCGAAAAGTTCATTCGCCTCCCTCTTTCAAACAATGATTATTTACACGTCTACGACAAGAAACCTTCCAAAGGTCTTAAGTTGATGTCGTGTATCCAATCAAACAAATACTTGCGTAAGGAATACTTTTCCTTTCTTGCCCATATTGTGGATAAGAAAGACAAGGGCCCGAGCGTGAGTGACGTCCCTGTTGTTTGCGATTTTCCCGATGTCTTCCCAGAGGATCTTCCTGGTCCTCCTCCTCCTCGTTCTGTTGATTTTCTTATTGATCTTATTCCTGGCACAAATCCTGTTGCGAAAGCCCCTTATCGTTAAGCACCCTCGGAGATGCAAGAGCTATCGAGCCAACTTCAAGAGCTTTTGATAAAGGCTTTATACGCCCTAGTACTTCTCCTTGGGGCGCTCCCATTTTGTTCGTCAAGAAGAAAGATGGATCCTTTCAGATGTGTATTGACTATCGCGAACTCAACAAACTCACAGTCAAAAACCGATATCCTCTTTCTCGCATTGACGACCTCTTTGATCAGCTTCAAGGTGCGACTTGTTTCTCGAAAAACGATCTCCGTTCTGGCTATCATCAATTTCGAGTTTTTGAGGGAGATGTACCTAAAACTGCTTTACGCACACGTTATGGAAATTACGAGTTCGTGGTCATGCCTTTTGGTTTGACTAACGCGCCTACAGTATTCATGGATCTCATGAACCGCGTGTGTAAACCTTATCTCGACCAATTCGTAATCGTATTCATCGACGATATTCTCATCTACTCCAAGACCGAAAGAAGAACATGGGCGGAATTTGCAACTTATCCTTTAGCTTTTGTGAACCAAACGTCTTTATGCCATATTCTCCAAGTGTGAATTTTGGCTAAAATAGGTTCAATTCCTTGGTCACACCGTCAATGAACTCGGTATTCATGTTGACCCTGCAAAGATAGAAGCTGTGAAGAATTGGATTGCACCTAAATTGCCTTCTGAAATTCGTTCGTTTCTTGGCTTAGCTGGTTATTATCGTCGCTTCATCTTGAAATTCTCCAAGATTATCGTTCCTTTAACGTCTTTGACCCAAAAAGATAAACCTTTTGTTTGGGGTCCCGAACAAGAGGAGTCTTTTCAAACCCTTAAGGACATGCTTTAAATCCGCCCTTGGCACTCGTCTTAACCTTAGCACCACTTTTCATCCTCAATCTGACGGTCAAACTAAGCGTACTATCCAAACCTTGGAGAATATTCGGTCCTGCGTAATCGATTTTGGCGGCAACTCGGATTCGCACTTACCCTTGGTAGAATTCTCGTACAATAATAGTTATCACGCTAGTATTCAAATGGCTCCATTTGAAGCATTGTATGGTCGTAAGTGTCGTTCGCCTATTTGTTGGCACGCGATCGAAGACTGTCACACCCCGACCCGCAGCGGATAAGGTGATCGGGGCATGATTGGGTTATCATCAAAGCTCATGACATTTATTAAATGTTTCATATTCATTAATACAAATTAAATGAAAGTTTACAATGATTGCTACAACATGATCTAACTAACAATCTAACTCCTTTGTTCTCTTCTAAGGCATATCCTATGCTATCCTTGCTTCAACCTGTTCACCTGTATCATGTGTAAAAAGGTTTTTGGATCAACATAATGTTGGCGAGTGAATCCTATGGAAAACATTTGAACAATTTATTTAAATTGATTATGAAATATGTGCACAACCAAACATGAATAAAATTAGATGTACTTGATCAACAATCATAATATGTTAAATGAAACACTCATGAATAATAATGGAACAATTAAAGGCACGCGATGCTCAACTCGTCTCTCACGAGGAGCTGAGGGGCCTGATGAATGAATTGCATAAACATGATTATATGAATAACACAACCACAAACAATATAAACTCAATGATACACACATGAATAATAATGAATTTGAATTGAAGCACGCGATGTTCTACTCGATTCCCACGAGGAACTGATGGGCTTAGTGTATGAGTTTCATGTAATTTGACAAACGGTATATAAATAAATCACAACGATAAATCAATCTAAGTTTAAGTCATGATGTGGTATGGCACAAGTTTAAATAAATAAATTAATTAATTCAAAACACATGACACACCCCAAAACGTGTAATTTAAAAGGGGAAATTGTAAGATTCACTCACAGTGGGTGCGTTCGGTTGATGACGATGAATGCACGCGAAGTGGTTTTAACCACGAGTGAGATTTAACCTAGATAAATCGCATTATGGTTTGGTGAGTAAACGGATTTTATTAAACTATTTTAGTAGAATTGTTGGGTGTATTTTTGTGAGTTTGAAGCTATTTTCTAATCTTAAAAATGTTATTTTTAAGTATTTATAATTGATTTTTAATTAAAATAATTAAATAAAAATAATAAAAATATTTATTTTTTTCTGCTACAGTTGACCTTGACCAGTTGACTTTGACTGGTCGTTGACCGGTTTGCGGAATATTGTTGTGCGCTCGGTGAGGCTCGAACCCGAGACCTCCCGTACGCGTGCACGCAGCTCTACCAACTGAGCTACGTGTCTAACCCGTTATATATCCGATTTTAATTTCATATATACATTAATTAACATTAACAGAAAATCATTTTTATTTTAAAAACAATTTAAGCGGCTCGGCGGTGCGCTCCACAGGTCTCGAACCCGGGACCTGTGGTTTAATATAACACACAGTCCACCGCTGGACTGTGTGTTCAACATGTTATATAACTTGATTTTTATTATACTTAAAGACAATTTAGTTGTTTCCTTTTTCTGCCTTCTTTAAAAAAATAGATAATTGTCCGAGTCGGTGCTGATGACCGGACTCGAACTCGTGACCAGCGACATAAACAAACACACAGTCCACCGCTGGACTGTGTGTCTAACTTGGTTATTATTCCGGTTATTAATATACTTAACATATAACTAACGTGCCTCCGGTTCAGTAAACAAAAAATGGATTTTATTAAGGCAGCGTGTGTGAGACGGGAATCGAACTCGAGACGTTTTGCGTTTTATATGTGCACACAGTCCACCGCTGGACTGTGTGTCTAACCCGATTAATTTCATGATTTTAATTAAACTTATATGATAACAAGTCTTCATCTTCTTCACCGAAAGAATAACCAGAAATCGGTGACAGACTGGTTCAAGATTTTATCCGTTTTATTAGTGTTTTACCGTCGATTAAGATAAGATAAAAGTGAAAAGGAAAGGAAACTGAGCGGAGAAATATACCGACTGAACTCTCTGTTTTCCGGCAGAAAATCCGGCGACTGAATTCAACTCCGGCGACGTGTTCCTTGTAGTAGCTAGTCTCCAGAAAACTTGGAAAAAGGTAAGGGTGACTTCGGTGAAGGTTTAGGGGATTCAATAAAGCTCAGGGATTAAAGCACGGTTTTCCGGCGAAAAACAGGAAAGTTCCGGCGAGTGAAAATACGCCGTGAAAAGATGTGATTTTTGTGCGAAAGTGTTTGTAGACGGTTGTGGTTGAATTTATAGGGGAAAAATGAGATGTATTTGGTCTGATTTCGGACTATGTTCGATATTTAAATTTTTCCGGCGGTTTTGGTTTTGGTCGCGGACTTCAAACATCGGTTATAACCGATAAGTGATTAAAGGTTTACGTTATAACGTAAATTGTAGTTAAGATTCGCGGAAATTCCGGGATTCCGACGACTGAAACGATTGGGCGCCGGTTTTGAATTTGTAAAGTTATTATATCAATTAAATGTTTGAAATATATAACAAACAAAGCAGTTGGCGCAGTGGTTTGTGTGTGAGTTGTTAAGTCATTGCCTGACTCGGTACAGACCCGGGTTCGAAACCCGGCTGAAACAAATCATTTTTATTTTGCGTTTTTTGACAGTTTTTCAAAAACTAAATATATGTTCGCGTATAATAATTGATTACGGATCGTTTAAAAATATTTTGGGCATTTAATTCGCAACGAAAATTTTGACTGACTGTTCGGTTGATAAACGGAGCGGGTTTGGTAAATCCGTTTTTGACGGATGTTACAGTATCCCCTGCTTTTTAGAAATTTCGTCCCGAAATTTAAATAATGATATATTTTGACTATAAGAATAATGATGTTTTGTTTGACAGTTGTATGCTCAGAAAAATGAGGGTTTAAATTTTTGTTCGAGGCGGTAACGTTCCTTGTAAAGGTTAAGTACCCTATTCAGGAATCGCTTTTTGTTGCCTACTGTATGAATATTGATAAACAGGAATGATTCGCTAAAAATGATATCATGCATAAGGGTTTAGATACGTTTGGGAAAAATATGGTTACATCCTAAGGCAAAACTTCTAACACTACAATCTACATGGAACATAAATAAAAACACAACAGCTGATATCCAAACATGAATGAACACATCATCAAATATTTGAACATGAATATAACAGCAAATATTCGAACATGAATGAACACATCAGCAAATATTTGAACATGAATAAACACAACAGCAAATATTTGAACATGAATAAACACAACAGCAAAAATTCGAACATGAATAGACACATCAGCGAATGAATAAACACAATAACCAATATTCGAACATGAGTAGACACATCAGCGAATATTTGAACATGAATAAACACAACAGCAAATATTTGAATCCACATTCTGATAACATATATGTTTGAACGATGGAAGTTCCTCTCTCGTTTGTTATGATGAGAGGTTAATTTATGTAGAAATGGAACACAATCCAATCTCTTTAAATAACATGATGATATAAATGTATCACAAATTCCAACCAAGGCAATAATAAATCCTACATGGAACTTCTCATAACCGCCTGATAATGCCTCTGATCCTTTGGCAAGAATACTTATATATAGGAAGTACCAGCGGCGTATCCACCATATTCTTGCCAAATTTTCATTAGTTTTATCCACAAGTTATGATTGGTTACCAAGAAACTAATAAATCCTACATAGAACTTCTCATAACCATCCATTAATGCCTCTGATCCTTTGACAAGAATACTTATATATAGGAAGTACCAGCGGCGTATCCACCATATTCTTGTCAAATTTTCATTGGTTTTAACAGTGAATTATGATTAGTCCTATAACTCTACAATCAATATAACATACATAAATTACCGAAATGAAACATATCTGTGCGATCAAGGCTCAATCGAACGGAGCCGATCGTATTGCATGTACTGAAAATGAAATTGTGTGCTCAAGGCTCAATCAAACGGAGCCGAACATATTGAATGTACTGAAATTGAAATTGTGTGCTCAAGGCTCAATCAAACGGAGCCGAACATATTGCATGTACTGTATATGAATAACTTAACCACACAAACAGCCTATGCATGGAACCTCTCATAACCGCCTGATAATGCCTTCGATTATTTGACAAGAATACTTATATATAGGAAGTACCATCGGCGTATCCACCATATCCTTGTCAAATTTTCATTGACTTTATCCGCAAGTTATGGTTAGTTCGATGCGACTCTACTACAAACACCACAACCACAAGATACTGATAATGAAATTGTATGTGTGCTCAAGGCTCAATCAAACGGAGCCGAGCGTATTGCATGAACTGGAAATGTAAATAAATCTGTGTACTCAAGGCTCAATCAAACGGAGCCGAGCATATTGCATGTACTGGAAATGAGAATAAATCTGTGTACTCAAGGCTCAATCAAACGGAGCCGAGCATATTGCATGTACTGGAAATGAGAATAAATCAGGCTCAATCAAACGGAGCCGATCGTGCGGGCACGCCAAGATCAACCACATAATAAAATGGGGATCAAACTCAACCTCGATGGATGGGGAGCTACGGCCTCAGCAAAAGCATATACTGAAAAACAATATATAATATATAATATGCCATAATTTCTCTAACAGTCTACACATGTGATAAAGAAAACATAAGACTAAACAATAGGAGTTGAATCTGGATCTTCGGCGAAAAGGACTAGCTGAGTATCTTCCGTTTGGGCCGTCATTATCTTCGACAGGGTTGGCGTTGATATTGAAGACTCTTCCTCTTGCTGGTGGCATAGTGGTTGGGTTTTCTTGGTTTACTTGGTTAACTGGGTTTGATTGGGCTTGAGTGTTGATAACGTTTACCAATTGAGGGCATGTGTTTCTAAAGTGGGTAGGGTCGCCACAATTGAAGCAAGCTCGAGCATATGGGAACATGGGGTGTTGGGGTTGGTGATAAGTTTGGGCCATGTTTTGAGTAGGGGAAAAGGTTTGGTCTTGAAAGGTGCGACAAACATTGCTCAAATGACCATAACGTCCACAAGTTGTACATAGCCGGCAAGGTAAAGTAAGGGAATGATGATAAAAACAGTGGTTGCATTGAGGGTGAGGTCCAAGATATGGTTTCTTATTTGGGTAAGCTGAATTGGGTGCCTCTTGGGTGATTGGGACAGCTCGGATGGGTATAGCGTGAAAAACTGGTTGATTTCGTGGAGTAGCAGCGAAAAGTCGCCCGACTCTTCTTCTCTTAGGTTTGGGTTGAGAAGGGGATTCGGGTTGAGAAGGGGATTCGGTTTGAGAAGAGGATTCGGAGGTTTCAGTTGATTCTTTATCCTTCTTCTTCTCTTCCTCGAAGTCTTTGTTTCGGATTCGGTTCTCGGTGAGCTCTATTGCTAGCTCCATTGCTGCTTCCAAAGTTGCAGGCTTGGTACTTATCACGGGGTCTTGAATCTTTGACGGAAGACCACGAATGTAGTGCTCGATCAAACGGTAGAGGGGAGTAAACATGTTGGGAACCATTTGATGAAATTCGAGGAACCTTTTGTTGTAGGTGGTGTGGTCTCCTTCCACTTGCTTCAATGAGTAAAATTCATCTTCTAGCTTCTTGATTTCGCTCCTTGGAAAAAATCGTCTGGTCATGATTTCCTTCAATTCGTTCCAAGTTAGGGACATAGCATCTTCAACACCTCGTTTTGCCTTCTCTGTATTCCACCAAGTAAGTGCTATCCCATATAGTCGACCGGTAGCATAACGCACTTTGCGATCATCAGGGCAATCGCAATTTAGAAAAGTATTCTCCATTTCTTCAAACCAATGGAGGAGTGTGGTGACACCTTCAGTCCCTTTATATTTCGGAGGGTCACATGATTTGAAATGCTTGTAGGTGCATTTAGTGGTGTTTGGGGAAGAGTTGAAAATGTTTTGGTTTGCTTGGTTGACAGGATTATGGGTAAGTGCTTGTTGAACTTGAATTACAATGTTGGGTATTACGGCAGCCATTTGTTGAGCGATTAAGGTAGCCATGCGTTCGCGGGCTTTTCCTGCTCTCATCTTCCTACGGGCGAGGTTAGAAGACATCTACAATGAATACATGACAAGGGTATGAGTTGGATGCTTTTGAGATCATGGGTCGCATTCAAGAATGAACATTCATAAAATAATTATACCAAAAATACTACATCCATAGGATGTCTTGGGCTTTGCTCGCTGTTAGGCCCGTCATGCCGCCATACTTTACCTTATGTAATCATGTGGGCCCCCATGAATTACCGGTTTTTCATATGGTTCGCACGGTTTCTGCCTGGTTGCGTACACAAAACCCGGTGAAAATCGAGAAATATGTATACAACGTGTGATGTTCGGAATGTGTCCAGGTGTAGACACGGTGACACCTCAAAGTAGGGTTAGTTCGAACGACGTTTGGTGTGGCATGCTTTGGCCTAATAGGTCCTTCGTACTCTCATCGTTGGTCCCCAGGTAGGCAAACTGGTCCGTTATATTGGATTTATACGAATGCCAGCCTAGACAGGACGTTCCGACTACCGGTACTTGTACCCTTCCAGTTACTACATGCCCGTCGCAGAACTTACTTTGATGAGAATTGAAAATTGCATAAAATCTTTGGATAGCGAGAGTATGAAAATAAATTGAACACATGAACATCGATATATGTATAATGAATATGTATATATGTATAATGAACATGTATATGAGCATGTATGTTTGACTGAAATGTAAACAAATATGAAACAAATAAATATCACAAGTTTGTATGTAACCACCTAATCAATTTAAAATTTAGGCAGACTATAGTATAGGCTCTAAGGGTCTAATAACCTATCCTATATCCCTATAGTCATGGCTCTGATACCAATCTGTCACACCCCGACCCGCAGCGGATAAGGTGATCGGGGCATGATTGGGTTATCATCAAAGCTCATGACATTTATTAAATGTTTCATATTCATTAATACAAATTAAATGAAAGTTTACAATGATTGCTACAACATGATCTAACTAACAATCTAACTCCTTTGTTCTCTTCTAAGGCATATCCTATGCTATCCTTGCTTCAACCTGTTCACCTGTATCATGTGTAAAAAGGTTTTTGGATCAACATAATGTTGGCGAGTGAATCCTATGGAAAACATTTGAACAATTTATTTAAATTGATTATGAAATATGTGCACAACCAAACATGAATAAAATTAGATGTACTTGATCAACAATCATAATATGTTAAATGAAACACTCATGAATAATAATGGAACAATTAAAGGCACGCGATGCTCAACTCGTCTCTCACGAGGAGCTGAGGGGCCTGATGAATGAATTGCATAAACATGATTATATGAATAACACAACCACAAACAATATAAACTCAATGATACACACATGAATAATAATGAATTTGAATTGAAGCACGCGATGTTCTACTCGATTCCCACGAGGAACTGATGGGCTTAGTGTATGAGTTTCATGTAATTTGACAAACGGTATATAAATAAATCACAACGATAAATCAATCTAAGTTTAAGTCATGATGTGGTATGGCACAAGTTTAAATAAATAAATTAATTAATTCAAAACACATGACACACCCCAAAACGTGTAATTTAAAAGGGGAAATTGTAAGATTCACTCACAGTGGGTGCGTTCGGTTGATGACGATGAATGCACGCGAAGTGGTTTTAACCACGAGTGAGATTTAACCTAGATAAATCGCATTATGGTTTGGTGAGTAAACGGATTTTATTAAACTATTTTAGTAGAATTGTTGGGTGTATTTTTGTGAGTTTGAAGCTATTTTCTAATCTTAAAAATGTTATTTTTAAGTATTTATAATTGATTTTTAATTAAAATAATTAAATAAAAATAATAAAAATATTTATTTTTTTCTGCTACAGTTGACCTTGACCAGTTGACTTTGACTGGTCGTTGACCGGTTTGCGGAATATTGTTGTGCGCTCGGTGAGGCTCGAACCCGAGACCTCCCGTACGCGTGCACGCAGCTCTACCAACTGAGCTACGTGTCTAACCCGTTATATATCCGATTTTAATTTCATATATACATTAATTAACATTAACAGAAAATCATTTTTATTTTAAAAACAATTTAAGCGGCTCGGCGGTGCGCTCCACAGGTCTCGAACCCGGGACCTGTGGTTTAATATAACACACAGTCCACCGCTGGACTGTGTGTTCAACATGTTATATAACTTGATTTTTATTATACTTAAAGACAATTTAGTTGTTTCCTTTTTCTGCCTTCTTTAAAAAAATAGATAATTGTCCGAGTCGGTGCTGATGACCGGACTCGAACTCGTGACCAGCGACATAAACAAACACACAGTCCACCGCTGGACTGTGTGTCTAACTTGGTTATTATTCCGGTTATTAATATACTTAACATATAACTAACGTGCCTCCGGTTCAGTAAACAAAAAATGGATTTTATTAAGGCAGCGTGTGTGAGACGGGAATCGAACTCGAGACGTTTTGCGTTTTATATGTGCACACAGTCCACCGCTGGACTGTGTGTCTAACCCGATTAATTTCATGATTTTAATTAAACTTATATGATAACAAGTCTTCATCTTCTTCACCGAAAGAATAACCAGAAATCGGTGACAGACTGGTTCAAGATTTTATCCGTTTTATTAGTGTTTTACCGTCGATTAAGATAAGATAAAAGTGAAAAGGAAAGGAAACTGAGCGGAGAAATATACCGACTGAACTCTCTGTTTTCCGGCAGAAAATCCGGCGACTGAATTCAACTCCGGCGACGTGTTCCTTGTAGTAGCTAGTCTCCAGAAAACTTGGAAAAAGGTAAGGGTGACTTCGGTGAAGGTTTAGGGGATTCAATAAAGCTCAGGGATTAAAGCACGGTTTTCCGGCGAAAAACAGGAAAGTTCCGGCGAGTGAAAATACGCCGTGAAAAGATGTGATTTTTGTGCGAAAGTGTTTGTAGACGGTTGTGGTTGAATTTATAGGGGAAAAATGAGATGTATTTGGTCTGATTTCGGACTATGTTCGATATTTAAATTTTTCCGGCGGTTTTGGTTTTGGTCGCGGACTTCAAACATCGGTTATAACCGATAAGTGATTAAAGGTTTACGTTATAACGTAAATTGTAGTTAAGATTCGCGGAAATTCCGGGATTCCGACGACTGAAACGATTGGGCGCCGGTTTTGAATTTGTAAAGTTATTATATCAATTAAATGTTTGAAATATATA
Organism: Scalesia atractyloides; assembly: GCA_947069175.1. Taxonomy (NCBI): domain Eukaryota; kingdom Viridiplantae; phylum Streptophyta; class Magnoliopsida; order Asterales; family Asteraceae; genus Scalesia; species Scalesia atractyloides. Next base: position 7,845,949 of record CAMTDV010000024.1, on the reverse strand, counting down.
ACAAACAAAGCAGTTGGCGCAGTGGTTTGTGTGTGAGTTGTTAAGTCATTGCCTGACTCGGTACAGACCCGGGTTCGAAACCCGGCTGAAACAAATCATTTTTATTTTGCGTTTTTTGACAGTTTTTCAAAAACTAAATATATGTTCGCGTATAATAATTGATTACGGATCGTTTAAAAATATTTTGGGCATTTAATTCGCAACGAAAATTTTGACTGACTGTTCGGTTGATAAACGGAGCGGGTTTGGTAAATCCGTTTTTGACGGATGTTACAAAGACTCTCAAATCACCGGTCCCGAACTAATACAAGGGACAACGGACAAGATCCTACAAATCCGTGATAACCTCCTCAAAGCTCGAAGCCCACAAAAGAGTTATGCTGACAGAAGACGCAAACCATTGGAATTCAACGTGGGGGATAACATACTTCTCAAGGTATCCCCTTGGAAAGGTGTTGTTAGTTTTGGTAAGAAAGGCAAACTCGCTCCTCGCTACGTAGGTCCTTTCAAGATTCTAGAAAGGATTGGCAAGGTAGCGTATCGACTAGACCTACCTCAAGAACTCAACAACGTTCACCCTGTCTTCCATGTTTCTAATCTCAAGAAGTGTCTAGCTGAAGTAGGACTTCAAGTTCCACTCGAAGATCTTTAAATCAACGAGACATTGCATTTTGTGGAAAAACCAGCTGAAATCATGGACCGAGGAATCAAGCAATTAAGGCGCAATCGAATTCCTATCGTCAAAGTTCGATGGGAAGGTAAACATGGCGCCGAATTTACTTGGGAACTGGAAAGTAATATGGAGACTAAGTATCCGCATCTTCCTAAATTTTGGGACGAATTTACTAACGGAGGGGAGACTGTAACGCCCGGCGTTTTCATACTTTCCATATTTAGAAAGCTCGTGTTGTATTTCTATTTTGGGAAGCTTTTGTATCTTGTTTTCGTCATTTCATTGTAATCGTTGAAAATCCTTGTAATCGTGGCTTGAATCATAATGAAAAACTCGTATTTTATTCATATCTGTGTTATGCTTATTCGTAATCATTTTATACTTATACATAATCGTACATTCATGCTTGATATTCGTAAATGTGTGACAACTTGCTAATACGTGACAATCGTACTCCACACGAAGCGTAAACGTGAATCTTATACTTAAACATATTCATGTTATACTTATGTGAACCTAAAAATATGTTAGTTATGCTTAAAAGTCTTTAGTTGGCCTAAAACACGTTTTATATAACAAGTTATGCAAGGCCCATTCTTTAAAACAAAAAAATTATAATAATAAGGTGACCTGACCAGGCCTTGCGGACCGCATGGCCAGGCACATACGGTCCGCATGGCCAGGCCCATACGGTCCGCATGGGGGTCTGGCGGGCACCAGTTTGAATCAGCCGCGAGATTGCACGGATCCACACCTCTAAACCTCCACCAATCACCTCCAAACCTCCATTAAAAACCCCAACAAACCCTAAACTCATACCCTATAAATACTACACCTTCTCCAAGCTTTTTCACACTTGTACAACTCTCTAATCTCTCTCAAATCACTTGCAACTACTGAATTCGGGCAGATTCATCATATCTTAGAAAAGTGAGCATAACTTGCTTATTTCTTAACAATTGCACTTGATTCTTCTTCTTACTTGCTTGGATAATCCTTAGGTTTGAATCCACGGGTTCTCGATGTGTGTCGACGCCGGCTTACCGGGTTGTAGATTACTTGGCCGCTTACTGTATAATCACATGTAATTCATTTCTTATTATTCTTGTACATTGTTCTTGACTCTCCTTGTTGACTATGACAACTTGAGTAGTGGTGAACTCTTATGAGGTTCCTAAATGGATGGCTATGCCACCTACCTCCTACATGACTTCTATGATATCCATGAATAGACTTATATGTATAACTATTATAACATATGTATATAACATATATATATATATATATAAACCGAAACCTTGATAATGACCACATAATCATATGTCGAGTTAGTAAGTTTTATCACGAAAGAGTATGGTTCCTCATTTAGATTCTAATAGGCGTTACGACCTATTAAATTACATAAACCCTAATGGGTTCTCATAATGTGAAAACGAGTGATATGCCTTAGTGAGTATTTTTGTATACTTTATATTGTGTGCAATAATCCAAATCCTGAATCTTCCATTATCATTCCAACGCTCACACCTACGTTTTCCTCTTGTAGGATAACTCGGTGTTCATCCCGCAACTTAAACAACTCTTCACGGATTACCAAGTCGGAACGCTTGCAAAACCGTGAGTACACTCGACCCACTTTTCGTTTATAGCACTTTTGGGTGTAACATGTTTACCTTATACAAAATCACCAACACTTAAACTTTACGAAATGTAGAAACAATCCTATATTCATGAATACTTGATACGTGACTTGATGCTTATATCTTGGACATTCTTTATGCGATACCATAGTCATTAACTTATTTTTAAGCCTCCGTTTGACATGTATAGCGCTTTAGGAAGTAACGCATCCCCCTCATCATAAAATCTAGAGGCCTGATGACTGTTATTAGTGTCCTGCAAAAACCGAAATAAACAAGTAGCTAGAGTAAGTCGGATATCGAACCAGAGGAGGATAGTGGAAAGTGTTCTAATGCAAAGTATGAATTAACTCATACTGAAATGGAAAATCTGTTTGTTTGATTGTGGAAATTATCTAAATTAACGAATTAAAACAAATTAAAATGAGTTTGTAATCAAATGGAGGAAGAATGGTTCCTCCAGAATTTAGGTTTATAAACGAGTTACAGTTTTGTGCTGATCAAAACATTCACATAGACATAAATGTTTAACCTCACCGATCAATTGTGATAATCAAAGACTAAGTACTTCGATTAATAACTTAACGGGAGGTTATCATATGATCATCAACTACAATTACCAACCCTAATCTCATGTCAAATATATCCTGATTACTAGAACTCTCAGGAATTGAATGCTTAAGAATTAAGGATAAATAAATGTAATCAGTTACAAACAATCAATTAGATTCATGGTGAAAAGCATCGAATGCTGATCACCAAGTTACAATGATCAAAGACACATAAAAGTACCAAGTTATGTAAAACCCTCCAACCGGAAGAAACCATAAGAGTTTAGCCGCTCATCTCGCACACGAGATCAACAAAAGTCTTGATTGAATATGAACTCATGATCTTGATCTTGGTATGATGAAAGATTATGAGGATATGGATGAGAAAGCCTTCAACTTTTATACTTTGGAGTCCTATTTTCGTCCTTAGAGTTTAGCTCTTGAATAGAGGCCTCTTGAAACCCTAATATACCTTAACATCAACAATTTCGCGTTTTTTCGTCAGCCGGGCCATAACCGACGGTATGAACCGTAAGTTACGGTCCCGACTTTATGTTTTGTTTGTTTCAACACAACCGTAACCTATGGTTAGGCACCGTAAGTTACGGTGCAAGGATTCTGCGCATTCACACTTGTTCACATTTGTTAACACCATAATTTACATCTTGGACCCTGGAACTTTGATACTTGGCGTCCTCAACCGTAAGTTACGGTTGTTTCAACCGTAACCGACATCGCATCCCTCAAGTCTTCATCTCCAATTATTCAACTTTCATCTAATGACATTTAGGCCACCTGAAGTTTAGTTCTTCATAATTCTTGCACATTTGACTATAGTATAACTTTCAATTAAGTGCCAAATGGTCCCTAGACTTCATTCTTTCGTGTATCTTGCACTCTCAAGCCGTTTCATCAACCGAACATACTCCGAATCAACATCACAAGCTACAAATATCATCCTCGAGCAATCCACTTCCACTTTAATCACCATAAATGCACCGATTTACATGTTTATCCTAAAAAGCAACAAATACTTATAGTTATCACATTCAAGACATGTAAACATATAAACTGCATATAAAACTCATCATTTAACCACTTTCATACTCGGCTTTCACCCTCTAAATCACATTCCCACACTTATCTTTGATTATCCTCAAGCAAACCAACTAGAACTAATCACCATCGTAATCAACACCTCTAAAGCCTTAACCAGTTCAACCTGTTCAGTTCCCAAGTCATACCAATTCCATAGACTGACACAATCGAGATTGATAGCTTAACAAACAAATCATGGAATTGCAAAAACATAAGACTTGTCTATCTAAAACTAACATGTTTAAAATACCACACATGCTACACACCTCTCACAATATTCTCTCCTCTCGGGTTAATATCCGGACTAGCGTGTAATGTGCTAGTATATAACACTTAATTGAGCAAATATGAAATCCTGTAATTCTTGTATGACAATCACACCTCCACTGTATCATCTAACATGGCACATATCAAAAGGACTTTTCGGTTTTGGGCTTAGGCTAAGGTAGGGAAAACTTTTGATTTTTCTCTTTTCCTTTTTCTTTTCTAATTGGCTCACAACAATAACCAAACCGTGATAACTTTATTCAACTCAAGTTTGGTTGGTTTCTACCCAAACACAAATAACAATCAACTTCTTTTTGTTCTTTTCTCTTCATTTTCTGTATTTTTGTATTTTTTTTCTCTTTTCTTTCAATATCATCACGGTCGGTCTTCACAAAACAGCGGGTGAACAAACGAAAGGTAATTAGGCTCAACAGGGCTACTAAAGGAATTTGGTGAACACATGCAACAAACACAAACACGAATGAAGAACAAATATCCTAATGCCTTTGTCACCTATGTGCACATGTAAAACCCACAATCTCAGCATGCATAAAATCACACAAGTTCTAACACAGAATAACACATAGCCTGCACTCAACAAACGAATTCATCATACAATGCATCCTATCCATCTACAACATCAAGATCTCACCAAGACAGGTAGAAAAGGGTTAACGACATGTAGCATACGCGATTAGAAACATGTTACCCTAGATAGACATCTCTTTTCAACTCTTTTCTATAAAAACACTTGCCAAGCCTACTCTCATGAAACTTGAAGGGACAACCATGACAAGGGAACTAATCTAGTCTACTACCGGTAAGGAATCTATTAGTGATTGAAACTTTAGGTTTTCATATCCAATTAGCAAGCTTAAGACGATGAAAATTTTAAAATTTTCAAAATTTTCAATTTTTTTCAGTTTTCACGATTTCCAATCACTAATTCATCTCTTCAAACTTCTATCCACAAATCCCTTCCCGGGCTTCCCATCCCCACACTTGAGTGACATTGTCCCCAATGAATGGTATTTTTAAAATCTTTTCCCGGGAATCCAACCAAACATACCTAGCTGAACGGCTAACTCCTAACAGATAAATAACACTCATTCCTATAACATAACATAATAAGTTCAACACCACCAAACAGAAACACACAAAAAATTAAAGCAGTAAATTGATAGAGAGACATGATCACCTGATCATGTGTCTGTAATGGTGTAACTATTGTGCGCAAAACCGGAGAATACATATCCACTGGATTTTCTGATATCTCACCGGGGATGTTGCAAAACATCCCCACACTTGAATTTTTGCCTCCGTGAAGATGAACGTGTAGAAACCTGTCAAAACATAACACACCAAACGAAACCAAAACAAAATACAAAACTCTACATCCTCGGGCTGCCTCCCGAGAGCGCTAAGTTTTAGGTCTTCAGCCAGACCGTACCTGACATGCTCAGGGTGGTTCAACCACACACTCCTCCACCCCTTTTACGTTATACGCCTCAGTCCAATATTGCGGGATTGTCATTGCTTCATGCTTATTAGAACAATCCTCAGCCTCCTCACCTCTAATACCTTCATATCGATCCATACCATCGTCTAACGAGCCCCAGTCATCCCAATTACCTTCGCTCACGTCTTGCTCTCCTAGAATATCATCGTTCCCCTCTGCTCCCAACCTGTAACATTCTACCTCACTAGAACTGGATTTGTCAAAATCTTCCACACTACCAACCTCATCACCAGGGTCATAAGAAATAGTACGTAACAAAACATTGAAATATAGCTTGCGAGTTTGGTAACTTAATGTAACAAACCCACCTCTACAACCAATCTGTGCGTTTGCCGTAAACAAAAATGGACGACCTAATATTACCTGTGGTTGCTCGTTCGTCCGTGCTGGGGCATAATCAATAACAATGAAATCAATTGGATAGTAAAACTCACCCAATTTAACGGTCACATTTTTCACCATCCCTCTAGACTGCTTTACACTCGCATCCGCAAATGTTGTTGTACTATTACACTTGTACAGAGGACCAAAGTCGTACTGGTCATACAGACTTCCAGGAAGAACCCTTACCGATGCTCCATAATCAAATTATGCCTGATGGATTTTGAAATTGCCCACTTGAATTGGAACAACCGGCTCTCCTAAATCGATGCGACAACTTCCAACATCCATCTCGTTGATACCTGCAATCACATCATACACAGAAAATATTAAACTCTGATCATTCAATTCCTTATTTGGAACGACACTTACTCCACCAATTTGCACACTCTTCACATTTTTGGGATTCAGTTGAGTATCACTAGGAAGTTTTCCACTATTCTGCTTAAACTCTCTCATTTCAGACGCAATTTGTTTGAATCGTCTTATCCTGAATCTCATTATTTTGAGTTATTTTCTGCATATCCTGCTGAATTGTCTTCAACATCGCCATCATATCACCACCTCCTGATCCATCTGTGCTACCACCTGACCTGGCTTGTGTATTATTATAATTCCCTTGAGAATTATTTTTGAAACGATTCTGATTGAAATTTCTTTGACCACCCGATTGATTATTTCCTTGAAATCCCGGGTTAAGCTGATTATTTGAGTTCCCATAACTCAAGTTTGGATGGTTTCGAAGGCCTGGATGGTATGTGTTCGATTGCAATGTAAAATTTATGCCTCCACCTCCACCTTGAACAAAGTGGACATCATCACTTCCGCCAAGAACTACTGTGCACTGATCAACTATATGCCCAAACTCTCCACAATGCCCACACGAAGGATATTGCCCACTACCCATATCAGGTGTGTCTTCGACTGCTCTCACCACGGAATGGCGTGTGCTTCTTGAAGATTGTGCTTTCCGCTTTGAGTTTCTAGCAGTCCGTTCAAGAATCTCCCAATCAAACAATCATCGTTCGTCCCAAAAGTTCCGTAGATGTAGAACTAATCTCTCTCGCATCCTCTTCTATTAAGCCTTCATGAAATTCATTGAGAAGCTCCCACAGTTGAATTCCATGATGTGGGCATTTCTTGAGCATCTTCTTGAACGGTTTAGAGACTCATGGAACTTGTTGCTGACGAAAGCCACGAATGTCCTTCCTTGCATTGTTTGTACACAAGGCAGTATAGAACTCATCCAGAATGATTGTTGCATTTCAGGCCATGAAAAAATTGATGCTGAAGGGAGAGAGTGAAACCATTTTTGTGCCTTGTCTTCAAGCGTGAATTGGAAAAGTACCAATTTCACGTCATCTGCTGTAAAACCTTAGCTTGCGATCCTGTTGCACAGAGCATCGTAAGCTGCTAAGTGAAAGTACAGCTCCTCATGTGCATGGCCGTGATATTTAGGTAAACTGGCAATCGATTACTCACGAACCTCGAACGATCTTCCTCCTCTTAACTGTGGAACCACTACGGGTGAAGGATTGTTTGCTATTGCTGGCTTGAAGTGGTTCTCTATCCCTCTTAGTGGTCCTCGATTATATCCCATAGGTATGCCATCGGGTGGGATAACCTGGTGAGCTAAATTTCGAGGAAGAGGTCTTGCCTGACCTGGCATCTGCGGTATCGGAGGTGGTAATGAAATATCTAGTCTATAAGGCTGCTGATTTACTGGCTCTGGTTGTGGAACTGGTTACTGTTGTGGCATTTGTTGGTACTGTAGTACTTGCGGATTCACTGGGGGTGCTTCTGAAATGACTGTTGATTACCCACTGGTTCATAAATCTCCCTACCATCCGATCGAGCCCCAGTATCGTTCCCCACTTGAATTCCTAATCCCGACATCTGTTTATTTATCTGATTTCCTCCAAACTCCTCATATCTATCATATTCATCCTCACGCCTATACATACCTTCTTGTTGATTTAGAGTTGTAGGCCCTGACGAATAATGTTGCTGCCCTGGTGAAGGTTGAAAGTGTGTATACTGAACTGGTTGAGTTTGGTTTATAGTAGAGGTAGACGGTCCGTTTGGTCTGACGGGGCCGTAATGGCACCAGTCACAACTCGAACGTATGGTGACGAGTGTTAGAAGTTTGATGTTTGTTTTTGATATGGACTGGAGTAGGGTGGAAGATCACTTAAGTTCGGGAACGGTGGGTTTGGTGGCCGTTGGGTGGCAGTAGGTTTCGTGGTTGCTGGTTGTGGTTCTGGTGGTAATATGGTATTTGGAGCTGGCTGTGCTGGTGTTGGTGAGAATTGGGGTTGATGGGAAGGAGTGACTGGTTGTGTTTCGAAACTACTTGAGTTTTCCATTGTTTTAGAAGTTCTTGTTGGTGATTGCAAACCTCTGTTCTCCCGATGTACCACTCGAGTTTGTCGCATTGTTCTTTCGATTTCCAAGTCAAAAACTAGCGGTGATGAGTTTCCGGAGTTCCGAGTATGATGCATACACGATTATGATCACTTGCACACACAAACAAAAGAAACCTCGCGTAATTCCGAACGAAATACAATTAAAAGAAATATTTTTGGGTTTTCAATTTTTATGTCTAACTAAACTCAACAATTAAACACTTTGCGCACGCCTCCCCGATAACGATAGTCATCAAAATGAAAACCCAAATAACTAAAACAATCAAACAATTCATAGTTCGTCCCAAAAGTTCCATTAGATGCGGAACTAATCTCTCTCGCATCCTCTTCTGTTAAGCCTTCATGAAATGCATTGAGAAGCTCCCACAGTTGAATTCCATGATGTGGGCAATTCTTGAGCATCATCTTGAAATAGTTTAGAGACTCATGGAAGAGCTCGCCTTGTGCTGACGAAAGCCACGAATGTCCTTCCTTGCATTGTTTGTACCCAAGGCTGTATAGAACTCATCCAAGAATGATTGTTGCATTTCAGGCCATGAAAAAATTGATGCTGAAGGGAGAGAGTGAAACCATTTCTGTGCCTTGTCTTCAAGCGTGAATTGGAAAAGTACCAATTTCACGTCATCTGCTGTAAAACCTTCGCTTGCGATCGTGTTGCACCGAGCATCGTAAGCTGCTAAGTGAAAGTACGGCTCCTCATGTGCATGGCCGTGATATTTAGGTAAACTGGCAATCGATTGCTCACGAACCTCTAACGATCTTCCTCCTCTTAACTGTGGAACCACTATGGGTGAAGGATTGTTTGCTATTGCTATCTTGAAGTGGCTTTCTATCCCTCTTAGTGGTCCTCGATTATATCCCATAGGTATGCCATTGGGTGGGATAACCTGGTGAGCTAAATTCCGAGGATGAGGTCTTGCCTGACCTAGCATCTGCGGTATCGGAGGTGGTAATGGAATATCTAGTCTATAAGGCTTCTGAATTACAGGCTCTGGTTGTGGAACTGGTTGCTGTTGTGGCATTTGTTGGGACTGTGGTACTTGTTGATTCACTGGGGGTGCTGTCTAAAATGACTGCTGATTACCCACTGGTTCATAAATCCCTCTACCATCCGATTGAGCCCCTGTATCGTTCCCCAGTTGAATTCCTAATACTGACATCTGTCTATTTATCTGATTTCCTCCAAACTCCTCGTATCTATCATATTCATCCTCACGCCTATACATACCTTCTTGTTGATTTAGAGTTGTAGGCCCTGACGTATAATGTTGCTGCCCTTGTGAAGGTTGAAAGTGTGTATACTGAACTGGTTTAGTTTGGTTTATAGTAGAGGTAGACGGTCCGGTTTGGTCTGACGGGGCAGTAGTGGCACCAGTCACAACTCGAACATATGGTGACGAGTGTTGGAAGTTTGATGTTTGTTCTTGATATGGACTGGAGTAGGGTGGAAGATCACTTAAGTTCGGGAACGGTGGATTTGGTGGCCGTTGGGTGGCAGTAGGTTTCGTGGTTGCTGGTTGTGGTTCTGGTGGTAATGTGGTATTTGGAGTTGGTTGTGCTGGTGTTGGTGAGAATTGGGGTTGATGGGAAGGAGTGACTGATTGTGTTTCGAAACTACTTGAGTTTTCCATTGTTTTAGAAGTGGTTGTTGGTGATTGCAAAACTCTGTTCTCCCGATGTACCACTCGAGTTTGTCGCACTATTCTTTCAGTTTCCAGGCCAAAAACTAGCGGTGATGAGTTCCTGGAGTTCCGAGTATGATGCATACACGATTATGATCACCTGCACACACAAACAAAAGAAACCTCGCGTAATTCCGAACGAAATACAATTAAAAGAAATATTTTTGGGTTTTCAGTTTTTATGTCGAACTAAACTCAACAATTAAACACTTTGTGCACGCATCCCCGGTAACGATGGTCATTAAAATGAAAACCCAAATAACTAAACTCAAAAATAAAACAATTCATAGTTCGTCCCAAAAGTTCCATTAGATGCGGAACTAATCTCTCTCACATCCTCTTCTGTTAAGCCTTCATGAAATGCATTGAGAAGCTCCCACAGTTGAATTCCATGATGTGGGCAATTCTTGAGCATCATCTTGAAACGGTTTAGAGACTCATGGAAGAGCTCGCCTTGTTGCTGACGAAAGCCACGAATGTCCTTCCTTGCATTGTTTGTACGCAAGGCAGTATAGAACTCATCCAAGAATGATTGTTGGATTTCAGGCCATGAAAAAATTGATGCTGAAGGGAGAGAGTGAAACCATTTTTGTGCCTTGTCTTCAAGCGTGAATTGGAAAAGTACCAATTTCACGTCATCTACTGTAAAACCTTCGCTTGCGATCGTGTTGCACCGAGCATCGTAAGCTGCTAAGTGAAAGTACGGCTCCTCATGTGCATGTCCGTGATATTTAGGTAAACTGGCAATCGATTGCTCACGAACCTCGAACGATCTTCCTCCTCTTAACTGTGGAACCACTACGGGTGAAGGATTGTTTGCTATTGCTGGCTTGAAGTGGCTCTCTATCCCTCTTAGTGGTCCTCGATTATATCCCATAGGTATGCCATCGGGCGGGATAACCTGGTGAGCTAAATTCCGAGGAAGAGGTCTTGCCTGACATGGCATCTGCGGTATCGGAGGTGGTAATGGAATATCCAGTCTACAAGGCTGTTGATTTACTAGCTCTGGTTGTGGAACTGGTTGCTGTTGTGGCATTTGTTGGTACTGTGGTACTTGCTGATTCACTAGGGGTGCTGTCTGAAATGACTGCTGATTACCACTGGTTCATAAATCCTCCTACCATCCGATCGAGCCCCTATATCGTTCCCCACTTGAATTCCTAATCCCGACATCTGTCTATTTATCTGATTTCCTCCAAACTCCTCGTATCTATCATATTCATCCTCACGCCTATACATACCTTCTTATTGATTTAGAGTTGTAGGCCATGATGAATAATGTTGATGCCCTTGTGAAGGTTGAAAGTGTGTATACTGAACTGGTTGAGCTTGGTTTATAGTAGAGGTAACGGTCCGGTTTGGTCTGACGGGGCCGTAGTGGCACCAGTCGACGAGTGTTGGAAGTTTGATGTTTGTTCTTGATATGGACTGGAGTAGGGTGGAAGATCACTTAAGTTCGGGAACGGTGGGTTTGGTGGCCGTTTGGTGGCAGTAGGTTTCGTGGTTGCTGGTTGTGGTTCTGGTGGTAATGTGGTATTTGGAGTTGGCAGTGCTGGTGTTGGTGAGAATTGGGGTTGATGGGAAGGAGTGACTGGTTATGTTTCGAAACTACTTGAGTTTTCCATTGCTTTAGAAGTGGTTGTTGGTGATTGCAAAACTCTGTTCTCCCGATGTACCACTCGAGTTTGTCGCACTGTTCTTTTGATTTCCAGGTCAAAAACTAGCGGTGATGAGTTCCCGGAGTTCCGAGTATGATGCATACACGATTATGATCACCTGCACACACAAACAAAAGAAACCTCGCGTAATTCCGAACGAAATACAATTAAAAGAAATATTTTTGGGTTTTCAGTTTTTATGTCTAACTAAACTCAACAATTAAACACTTTGCACACGCCTCCCCGGTAACGACAGGCGGGAATACTTACCACTACACAAACAACATTCTTCCTCCCCGGCAACGGCGCCATTTTGATGACTGTCATTAGTGTCCTGCAAAAACCGAAATAAACTAGTAGCTAGAGTAAGTCGGATATCGAACCAGAGGAGGATAGTGGAAAGTGTTCTAATGCAAAGTATGAATTAACTCATACTGAAATGGAAAATCTGTTTGTTTGATTGTGGAAATTATCTAAATTAACGAATTAAAACAAGTTAAAATGAGATTGTAATCAAATGGAGGAAGAATGGTTCCTCCGGAATTCAGGTTTATAAACGAGTTACAGTTATGTGCTGATCAAAACATTCACATAGACATAAATGTTTAACCTCACCGATCAATTGTGATAATCAAAGACTAAGTACTCCGATTAATAACTTAACGGGAGGTTATCATATGATCATCAACTACAATTACCAACCCTAATCCCATGTCAAATATATCCTGATTATTAGAACTCTCAGGAATTGAATGCTTAAGAATTAAGGATAAATAAATGTAATCAGTTACAAACAATCAATTAGATTCATGGTGAAAAGCATCGAATGCTTAGATCACCAAGTTACAATGATCAAAAACCCATAAAAGTACCAAGTCATCCATAACCCTCTAACCGGAGGAAACCATAAGAGTTTAGCCGCTCATCTCGCACACGAGATCAACAAAAGTCTTGATTGAAGATGAACTCATGATCTTGATCTTGGTATGATGAAAGATTATGAGGATATGGATGAGAAAGCCTTCAAATTTTATGCTCTGGTGTCCTATTATCGTCCTTAGAGTTCAGCCCTTGAATAGAGGCCTCTTGAAACCCTAATATACCTTAACATCAACAATTTCGCGTTTTTTTGTCAGTCGAGCCGTAACCGACGGTCAGGAACCGTAAGTTACGGTCCTTACTTTCTGTTTTGTTTGTTTCTACACAACCGTAACCTACGGTTAGGCACCGTAAGTTACGGTGCAAGGATTCTGCGCATTCACACTTGTTCACATTTGTTCACACCATAATTTACATCTTGGACCCTGGAACTTTGATACTTGACATCCTCAACTGTAAGTTACGGTTGTGTCAACCGTAAGTTACGGTTGTGTCAACCGTAACCAACGTCGCATCCCTCAAGTCTTCATCTCCAATTATTCAACTTTCATCTAATGACATTTAGGCCCCTGAAGTTTAGTTCTTCATAATTCTTACACATTTGACTACAGTATAACTTTCAATTAAGTGCCAAATAGTCCCTAGACTTCATTCTTTCGTGTATCTTGCACTCTCAAGCCGTTTCATCAACCGAACATACTCCAAATCAACATCACAAGCTGCAAATATCATCCTCGAGCAATCCACTTCCACTTTAATCACCATAAATGCACCGATTTACATGTTTATCCTGAAAAGCAACAAATACTCGTAGTTATCACATTCAAGACATGTAAATATATAAACTGCATATAAAACTCATCATTTAACCACTTTAATACTCGGCTTTCACCCTCTACATCAAGCCCATGTTAAAATATTGTGTTTGAGTTAAGGGTTTGACTAGAAGTATTACATGCCTTGTATATTGCTCTTGTATGAATCATAGTTGCCATGAGGATTTGTTTAAACTTTATTCGTATACGTATGTTACGCTTAAACTTGTGTACTCGCCTTTGCTTTCGCTTTGAATTGTTATTTTAAAACATGTTACAGTTGATGGAGATGATGCTATGAAATCAAAGTAGCAAGGACGTTGGATACACATTTAGACGTTTAGGTTTAATATTGTTGTATCAAAATTTGGCCATATTAATGTTGTTATTTGAATTTCCTTTGTATTGTAATGACATTTTGCTATGATATGAAATTCGGATTAAATTAATTATTGTCACATTTAGTTTTATGAGCAATGAGCAATCTATTTCGTCCCGCCTTGATGTTTCCGCCATCGGTTGGGGTGTAACATGACCATTACCCAATTGAGACGAAACGACTAATAGATCCGGTAAAAAGATGTGAATAAATAACTCATGGGGTCACAGAAACGGAAATATTGCCAATATGGATCAACTATGGTCTAAGGACCATAGTTGGAATAGAAATAAATTAGCCTTCATGATTAAAAGGGGCCACGATTGGCATGTAAAAGAAAAGACGAGGTCAGTGATTCTTTTTTTAATCATAAAATAGGTGTGTTAACACCAAACACATTTAAACAATGACATGGGTAAAGGGATGGTCTATGGGATCACCACGACCTTCGGGTCATAAATAATGTAAAGGTCTTAGGGACCAAAATGACCTTCGGGTCACGAATTGAAAAAGAATGGACCTTAGAGGCCTTACTTTAAAAGGTGAAGCCTAAAGAGATAGCCTACGAGGCTAAGTGGAAGGGCTTATGAGATACTTTGACAAAGCGAGGGAACCAGTAACGATTCCCCGCATAAAATAAGAACGGTAAAGAAGAAATGCTTGGTTGTCAATTTCTTGATGCGAGTAATTGACACAAGTTAAAGAGGAAACATTAAACTAAAATTTGGTTTTAGTTAGAAACAACATTTAAACTAAAATAGTATGCGATGGATTAGGAAACGGTTAATACTAAAACAGGTTTTGACACCAATAGGTGCAAGACGATAAATTCAAAAAGAAAAAATTTCGAGAATGAAAAGATTGATATAAACTTAAACATGACGTGATGCAATCACAGCCAAGAAAAATAACATGGTATATGATCTCATTGTAGAACGAGCTACGGGACTTGGGGTCATAAAAGCCTGTAAAAGCGGGGAAGGCAATGTGGGTATGTATACCCGAATGACCAGGTATAAGGTAACCGGTGACCGATAAGTCTAACAGGAAAAACTGGTCAAGGTCAAATTAAATTTAAAATTTGTTTAATGCGCTTATCATTATAGGATTAGCGTGGAACAAACATATTGACACATTCATATGACCAAGTGGGGAAATGGCGACTCGATCAAGTAAACGATAAAGATAAGGGATACAAGATGAAAGTAACGGCACATGAGGCCTTACAAATGAAAGGCGCATGCACCTTGGAGCCCGAAAGGCACTACCATACCTTCGTGGTAAGATTATTGAACTATTAAAAATGTGAGCAATGGTCAAGTGATCACCGATAATAAGTTCATTAGGTCTAACCCAATGAACTATGTAAGAAAGATTTCGGGGATGTAAGACCAAAAAAACGAACTTGGAAATTAAACCAAGTTAATTGGGGATGAGCGTGTAAAGTATCGTTAGTGATAAAAGTTAACCCGTAAACATTGAGATTTAAATAAACAAACCTAATATTAAATAAAATGTAAATAAGTGCTTAATAAGAAACAGTATACTAAAAGCCCGAGTGAACAGGACTTAAGTTGAATCGGGTTGTAACACCCCATACTTAGTAATTCGACTAGGAATATTTAAACCTAGTTATGAGAATTGGTTAATTGTTAGTAGTGTTATATGGGGGTTTAAACAAAATTAACCTAAGGGACTAATTCTGGAAAATTGGAAGAAGAGATTAAAAGGGGCAAAACTAAGAAGAACACACACTAGTGTGTGTTCTGGTCGATGTCCAGGAGAAAGAAATAAGGAAGCAACCCTTGATCATCCAAGATCATCAAAATTGAAGGGAAATTGGAGCTCAAACTTCTGCATGAACATGAATTATCGATCACCTAGTCTAGGGGATCCTAAGGTATGTTTAAAAATCTAGATTGGTGAAAGTCATAACTTAAGACAAGTAGAATACTTGCAATTAGATTGTTGGATTATGATCCAAAGATGGAATTGAGTGTATATATATGCTTAATTTCGTTAGATATAGTGAAATTATGAAATATATGATGTCAGATTACTTGTAAGTGATTAACAAGTAGACTATGAAGTGGGTTTTGAATAACGAGGAAGAACACATGAATTATGAGGATGAAAATGATGTGTTGAATGTTGATGCATTGAGTTTAGGTGCTAATTGAACATTCCAACCATATTGATGTTATGAGTTGTATATACATGGCTAATAATTCAATCATAGACTTGATAGAAGTAGTATAAAAAAATTCATGCCCACAAGGCGTTTGATGTAATGCCTAAGTGAATATGATGAACTTATATGTTTTGAAGATAGTAGAAGTATTCTTCACTATCATATTTATTGATTATGTGAAATAGTTAGCACATGATATACATGATGATTGTTTGAGTAGCTAACCAAATGAGTTTGACATGATTACAAGAAATTAACCTCCTTAGGTTAATTCGTATACATTAGACTTATGGTATAAAATCTGGATGATTGAATACAATTAAATAACATGAAGTGTGAATACATGGTAAATTGTTAGAATTTAGACACATTAGTGGGGACTAAAATGATACCCACCAAGTGTATGCGATGAAATGCTCAAATGGGTTAGTTAAAAACCTAGATTGGTGAAAGTCATAACTTGAGTCAAGTAGAATACTTGCAATTAGATTGTTGGATTATGATCCACAGATGGAATTGAGTGTATATGTATGCTTAATTTCGTTAGATATAGTGAAATTATGAAATATTTGATGTAAGATTACTTGTAAGTGATTAACAAGTAGACTATGAAAGTGGGTTTTGAATAATGAGGATGAAAATGATGTGTTGGATGTTGATGCATTGAGTTTATGTGCTAACTGAACATTCCAACCATATTGATTTTATGGGTTGTATATACATGGCTAATAGTTCAATCATAGACTTGATAGAAGTAGTATAAAAAATTCATGCCTACAAGGCGTTTGATGTAATGCTAAGTGAATATGATGAACTTATATGTTTTGAAGATAGTAGAAGTATTATTCACTATATTGATTATGTGAAATAGTTAGCACGTGATATACATGATGATTGTTTGACAAGAGTACAAGAAATTAACCTCCTTAGGTTAAATCGTATACATTAGATTATGGTATAAAATCTAGATGATTGAATACAATTAATAAACTGAAGTGTGAATACATGGTAAATTGTTAGAATTTATACACATTGGGTGGGGATTAAAATGATACCCACCAAGTGTGTGCGATGAAATGCTCAAATGGGTTAGTTAAGTTCATTCGCATATGTTATAAGCAGTTTGACTTTTAAAAGTCAAACTGACTTATAATAAGATCAAATGGTAATTTTGATATAAAATGCGGAAGGTGGGATAGTCGCGGTAAATGATGACTAATCTAGCCAACTTACGAATGATAAATGGCAGTTTGACGCTTGACAAGCTAGGTTTATGCTAGGTGGAAGCATAATCGGATTGCAAGGTAAGTAAATCTTACATCTTTTAAGTAGAACACTTACTTATGTGTTGATTAGGAACAAGGTGATTTAGTTTTTGAAATGAGTCTTTGAAATACGACGTTCCGACGTGAATCGATGCGGGTCGGAACAAGTGAAAATGGTAAGAAACCATATTTGATGGTAAAAAGGGGAAAAAGGTAATTTGGTCACGTGCTGACAAATAAACAAGGAGTTTTGAAAAGTTACCTTATTGTGTAAGCCATAATGGGTAAAAAGGGTAAAATGGTAATTTAGTCACATGTTGACGGATAAATAATGAGCTTTGAAAAGACACCCTATGACGTAAGCCATAATGGGTCAAACGAATAAAAGAACGACCTTTAAGTAATATGATCACATGGTGTAAACCGAAAGGGGCAAAATGGGTGAGATGGTAAATAAGTACCATCACACAATACATATTGTTTGGTCATCTCAATGCAATAAGGAAAAGTTAAGAGGCGGGTGAAACGGTCATTTAGGCCAAACGGGTCAAATGTTGATTTTATCACCATTTGACAATAATGATTAATGATTTCTTTTCGAGTTTTGTGCTCACAGGAAGAATAACGTATGGCTTGAATTGCTTTAGTTAGCTACTAATAATGCAATGTATTAAAACGGGTCAATGCTATGACCCGAGCCAAGGTATGTGTAATGGGTCAAACTCTCGATGAGGACTTAAGGTCTGATAAGAGTTAATCGAGTCATGGGTGGACATTGGATTACCTAGGTATATCTAACAATTTAAACTAGGGATATTATGTTCTTAGGAACATAGTGGTTTAAATAGAATACGGTTTAAAAGTGCCCACTTGGTTAAAATAAGCTTTTAAATGTCCTTCGTAGTTAAGAAGACTAAAGTTGACCAAAATGCCCTCGAATGAAAAACCGGGCAAACGACCTTTAAGGGTAGTATAAATATGAGTTTTATAATTTGGACAATCCTTCCGGTAGTATAAAGTGGAAGGCTTAAACCATTTGTCTTAATGCAACATAATGGGTCACTTTTGTAAAAGTGTGAAACTCGATGGTAGAATAGAAATATAATGGTTTTCCTATCATAACCCAACACAATTGAAGTTGTGATGATAGACGAATAAAAAGTCTTAAACTAGGAATAGGAGATATGAAGAAAATGCGAATGAATTAAGCTTAAGTGCTTAAATCCACAACGGGTCAAAATAAAAATGCGCATGGACCGGGTAACGGTCACATAATTCATAAAAGTTACAAATCCGGGTTATGGATTTTGGGTTAATTACGTAGACAAATGTATTAGGATCAATTAGAAACAAGTTTCAAATGAAACGTAAGAATTGGAAAAGTTACGGAACTTTTCGTGAAAAAGGGCATAGCTGGGAATTCTGCAACTCAGCCTACCGTAAGCTATGGTAGGCAACCGTAGGTTACGGCAGGTGGCTGCTGGTTGAAAGAGATACAACATGCCGCAACTTACGGCAGGTTTTAGAACAAAATGTTTGTTTTGTTGTTTTGGACCTTCGGGTTTAATTTGTTACGTTATAAACTTTTTATAACTAACGTATTTCATGATTTATGAAATATAGATAATGGTTTGAAGCATCGGATGACGATCAAATTTAGCGAAGAACCGAACACATTCAAAGATCAAGCTTTCGCATTATGTTTAGTCGTTTACGAAACTAAACAACGATAACATGTTTAAATGTTTATGAAGTTTTATGAAACTCAAAAATATTTACGAAGGTGTATTTACATATATAGGGGTAGGTTATTGTACAAAATGGCTTATCATATATTACGTACGAGACCATCCAGGCCGTCCGATCTAGTTTTTGCCCCCATGCAAAATCGCCATTTTCCATGCGAAATCATCATTTTTTGAAAACCCCATGCGAAATGTAGGTGCAAATTCATCTCCTCTCATGCGAATTCATCACTAAAGGGTGCGAAATCACATGTCGTACGTAATGTACGTTAAGCCATTTTGTACAATATGTATTTAATTTTTTATAAATTTTCAGTTAATTAAGTAAGGGTCTTACAGTTTCGTTTCTTTTGTGACAAACTCTCAATATTTATTACTTTTGCATTATGAGTTTGAGGGGGATGTTAGCATAATAAAGTTAGTGGGCATCTTTTGTATTGGGTTTATTGTTTAGCTCATTTTGCTAGTAACCCTAGATAATCTTTTTATTTATAGTCTTGCTTCTCTTTGTTTTATGTATTCACTACTATCATAATAAAACTCTAGCCATTATTTTCCTCTATACATGTTTATTAGTTAACAGTCATATATATATGTTTCTTGTTGCATCATACCGGAAATTTACCCTAGTTTAAAACAAACACAAACAAATGTAGCTTAACATTTTTAACAACTCACACTCTTTAACTCTACTGTTAAATTACATTTTTGTATAACCATACCATTCGACTTAAACCGTTATTAAAATAATCAAACTTATCAAACTGATATTTTTGAAAAAGCTTTTTCTATTGGTTGTTTGAATCAGTCCTTGCGTTCTTCATTGTTTTGTATACACCATTTTCTTCTGTTTTAGGAGAAAGTAAGTATCAAACATGAATTTTTTTTCTGTTTAAGGAGAAAATATCAAACATGAAAAATTGTTATAAGTTTTTAATAGATAATTAATTTATATTCATAAATTGGTTAACTTATCCTAGAAATGTCAATTAAAAAGGTACTTTTTTATAATCTTACAAATTAAAGAAGATTATTTCACTAAATACAGATAAGTAATTATATATAGTTATTTAATTAATAAAGAAGATTATTCCACTAAATAGATGAATAGATAAGTAATTGTATATAATTATTTAATTAATAAATCTATCGAACTGTCCCACTCTCCCACTTGTGAAGATGATGAGCATCCAAAGACAGGACAACATCATTTTATGACTTAAACTTCCATTAACCATGTCTTAAAGTGACGCTTAAACTAACAAAATAAGCTTTTAACAAAACATTTGTATATATTTATTAGACTTAGACCACTTAAATTTAGTCTATATTAATGACGTTGTTAAGAGTAATACAAACGTCAATATGGAAGGACCACTCATTTAATTTTGAGAGCTTTAAGTGTTTAAAAATTAGAGAAGTTAAGGCTACATCACGTAGATATTACAAAATATAGGTTACTTGCAATACTTGTGTAATCAGGGGTGTCTATCGTGTCGGATTGATAGATTGTTGAGTTCAAGGATTTTGTGTTACATAAATTAAATGAGTATGTGAACGCGAACATTTCCGTATATATCCATGTCAAATACATCATTCCTAGTAGATACATTTATAGTCATGTTTCGGGTCGTCCCATTTAATATCATTTGTAAATATGAGTAATACTTGATAACTTGTTAATATTTTATACAATTGGCAACTCGTACTCCGATAAAATTTCTTTTGCAATTTGTGTTGTTTTTTTTATTGTTTTTGTTAAATATAAATGATAACTTTTCATTAAACCATGGATATTTTCATGCCGTGTTAAGAATTTTCGTCTCAAGACTTGCAACTCATAGCCATGTACACTTAGAGCATTTACATCCGTCCAAAACACAAGTCCACTTTTTGGACCACCTTGGTGGAGATGATGATCGGGCGATGTCTGGTTTGGTTGTTCGGACATGTCCGATTATAATATGTGGGTCCTCTTTCTTTATACATTTTAAATAAAAATATATCTTATTTATGTTTAAATTTAAAAACCTATAAAGCTAATTAATAAAAAAATTTGTGTTTTAAAAAAAAAACTTTAAACAAAAATTAAATTAAACAAAAATACATAAATCTTAAAATCTTACACAAACATAAATAAAATATTAAACAAACCTAAACTAAACATTACTTAAACATCATAAGTCCTAATCAAACACACAAAAGCCTTAAACATCTCATCTCAATCATCTAGGTTGGACTCAGGAGATGACACACTTCGATTGCTGTCACGACCGTCCAACCTCGCATCTTGATATAGTTTAAAAGTTTATTATTTATTTCATTTAATATATAACCAATAAATTTGAACTCTTCTGTTTTATTTGTAAAATAGTCCGCCGTTAAAAAAACATAATGGAGTTAATTTTTTTTCCAAATTTACAAACTTAACTCGGTTTGTAATTTGGAAAAAAAACTTAACTCCGCTATTTTTTTTAACGGCGGACTGTTTTACAAACAAAATGGAAGAGTTTGGATTATTGTGGGTAATTAACTGAGTTGGGATAGTTATCGGTCAAAAAGAGTCAGTTCAGATTGTTAAAATTCAATTTACCTTTTCATAATAACTTCTTCAACATGGGTAGAAGAATGAGAAGAAGATTACGCGGTGCTGCTTATAACTTATAAGAATTCATCTCATGTGAATCAAAGAGTAGCTAGATTTTAAGGACATTTTGTCTTAAATAGTTGTGTGTTATACTCCAATAATTAATTTTTTCATAGTCCTAAGTTGGTGAAGTTAGTGGTCCAACTTATAACTATGAGCGTAGATGTTATAGACGACAATGTGGCCAGTTAAATACTCTTACATCTCCTAGACCCTTGGTTATGAGCATGACCTGATGTCACGTGTTTATTTGGTGGAGTCTATAACAAGTCGTCACAAAGAATGAGACATTGGACAACCATCATTGATCATTCTGCTCAACTTAACATAAAAAATCTTTAGAAGAGTCAAATGATCGTTTTGTACAACCTCAATTTGAGTTATCTAAAAAACTGTGTGAGATTAGAAAGCAAAGAGTAAGAGTGTATAGTGTCCTTAGAGCATCCCTAATAGGACTTTTAGGATGTTTTTTTCACGTTTTTGCCACATCATTTTTTTTATTATTGTGATTATTGTTTCTAGGAGTTGTTGGGGTTGTTTTTATACAATAACACCAAAAATACAAGTTATTGGTGGGTCCCATGTACTTTTAAGGCTAAACGGTATGGGGGTCGGCATGGGCTCAGCAAGGGCCGGCGCCGGTCCCCCACACCGCCCCCCTATGCCCAGCCTCATCTTCACACGCAATGTGTGGCCGGTCTTGATGTGCCTCACCCCCTCACATACATACATATAAAGGGATTCATCCCCCATCCCGTAGGTCCATCCCCTTTAGACCCATCCTCACACCCGCTTACGTGACGGTCTACGTGGTGGCCCATCCCCCATAGGGATGACCCTCTCCATACCCACTAGCCTATTATATAATGTAAAGAGAGAATAAGTGGTGTAAATGAGTGGTTAAAAATTAAAAAAAAATAGCGATGATGTGGTTTCTTTAAGTTTCCTTGTAAGGCGAGTCTTGTTGTTTCTTAAGAAAGAGTATTTTGTGATGTTAGAACGAACTAAACACGTTTTTAAGTGTTTTTAAAGTGTGTTATTGTGGATGTTAGAGCTAACTTTTTTTTAGAACGGTGACTTTCTTGTATTAGGTTACTGTACTTCATAATTAGAGAGTCTCGTTGCCCTACTACAGCCAGACTAAGTTGTCTTAACCGGGTCCACGTTGCTTTAGATTTAATTGAGCGCTCCCCGGAAAACCATGCTGCCGACTGCCACTAATAAACACGTTTTTAAGTGTTTTTAAAGTTAGCTATTGTGGATGTTCATAATATACTTTCAACTAAATGTTAAGATCATAATCATATCCTTTATGCATTGAATAAGACGTGTATGTTTTTCAACTACTTTGTATGACTTGCATATTAGGTACTCACACTTTTTCAATATTTCATGATTGCATTCGGTCCATTTTTAAAACCATAAAAATCTCTGACATTGTTATAGCATTCAAAGTAGTTCTTGAGTATGCTTGATAAAAGTTGAAGCCATTAGATCAAGTATGTGATGAATGGTCACATGATGATAAATTAAAATAAAATAAAAAAGGGACATTTATACTTTAATAGATAAAAAATAATGAAAATGGAGAGTTTGGTGAATCGAAGAACTTTTTGAAGTTATTGGCCACCCATATCTCATGAATTGCAACGGTGGGACTCATAAAATGTGTCTAATTCTTGTTTGGTATTCAGAAATATGTAACTTTTGCTTTTTGGTCACCTACTCCAATCTTTTTTTAGTATGTTTAAGGATAATCTAGAATATTGGAGACATTACTTTTCTCTTTGTGTATTTTTATAATCTCATTATTTGGATATAACTTAGTCGATTATAGATTGAATGGTGTCATTTATTGAGAGAAAAGTAGGTCTCTTATAAGATTGAATTGTGTCACTTAGACATGAATATTGTTATCTCTTTGTAGAGATGACTACAAGCTATGATAACTAGAAATATAACGAAAGTAACAAAAGCATAAATATAACACTGTAAAGGATAATGTTCTATCTAAAGGTTCGCAGTTACATGAAACTTGCATGAAAGAGTAACATTTTAGTCAAGAGAATTGCAATTTGAAAAAAAAAAAAACCATTGAACATAACGAACGTTGAGAGTTTGTGTAAGACCATGAGCACCATATCACGCATGGGCGAAGCTTAGCTCCCCCCCCCCCCCCCCCCCCCCCCCATTTTCTGGTTTATAAAATGTGAATCTTTCGAAAATTTCTATAATATTAATATGTGTTGAGTTCGCCTCCTCTGATTCTTTTTCTTTAAAACTTTCGGCTCCCTATTTAAAAGTTCAAGATCCACGATATGTCACCTATTAAATGTTGATTAGTCTCACTATATGACAATAAATCAACGGATTGACATCAAAGTATATAGCGGAATATTGTCACACCACAAGTCGGTAGAGTAGAAAGAGGTATGTGTAACTCATGCAACACAAAAGAGAAAGGGCACCAGATACCTTGCCGCCATGGGCGGCCCTGGGGGTTGGCGGGGTGGACCACCGGCTAGGGCTCGTGATTCTGAGGGGTAGAGTTAAAAAATCGATATATGTATCTGTAGTATACAAAACAATTCTTAAGTTTTAGAAGTTAGTCTATTAAGTTTAGTTAGCCCAATACCCATTTGATTAAAAAACAACTAAAAAATATCATGTTTTTTTAGCAGCAATTGGGGCACATTTTTTCAAACTTGGATTGGGCACCTAAATTCTCTGGACTGGCCTGCTTTCCGCAATATTATTGACGGTGGTGTAGTGAACAATGACGGTGCGTAAGGCGACAACAGTTTGGGATGTACGCGTTGCTTGCACTTTTGCAATGGCGGTGGTGAAAGTGGTCAAAAGGCAATTGGAATGAGATGATGGCAAGGTGGTGGGTGGTACCGGTGTAAAGTTTGTGCGGCCGTAGGGTTGCAATAAAGTTTGATTTTTCTTTTTAATTTATCAAATACTAATATTTTTTACAAATAATAATAATATATATTGGTTATTACCATATTATAAATTGCAAACATATTTATGCTTAATGAAGTTGTACTTTAAGGATTGAGAGTTTCCAAAAAAGTTTTTGAGCTTTTATTCCTAACCCAAGGTTTTTCACTTTTTTGTATTTTAATCTTTTAGTTTTTTTACTTTTAACCCAAAACTTTTCATTTTTTTCAATTTAACCAACACAATTTTTTTTTCAACTTTGATCCCTATACGTTTCATGTTTTGCAAATTTTTCCTTTTACGTCTCGTTATAATTTTGCGAGTGAACACGTTGCAACGATCGTGTGGGTTTCAACATTTTTTCGTCTAGTTTTTCCCCTTTGACAGGTTCGTCACAACGCGTCTATTTTTCCTTGTTTGACAGGTTTATCGCAATGTGTGTGGACTTAGATCGACTTAGTTACTCTTTTCTATATTTACGTTTTAGTCTAATTTCTTCGCATTAACATGCCGCAACGGGCATGCGTGGTTCAACGATTTTACATATGCTTTTCGTTCGGTGTTACTTTTTTTTATTTATTTATTTTATATTACGAACTTTTCTGGTGTTGCTGATCGCTGATAGTTGTGTAACATTAGTGCTACTTGACACGGTTTATGCACTAGTTGTTATTATTTTGGTGATGATCATTTTGTTGGGACTATGCTTAAGATGTAACTGCTATACTTAAATCATGACAGATTAAGTATCGTTTTACAAGCACTAAAATATACTAATCATCTATACTTAAAATATATACTTTAATCATTGAATCCATATTTAGCCATAGTTTTAAGTGATGTGTAATATTTTCCCTAATAATAACTAGTGGATTTTCTCATTGCGTTGTGGTGTGAATCTTGTAGGTATTGATTCAATTCGTTACAGGATCAGTATGGTATCAACACTTGGTCATGATAAAACATAAAATTAAGCTCGTAATATACCTAAAAGGATACCGACAAGTGTTTTACATTGATCGAAAACAATGAAAGGAATATCCGTAATGGTGATACCATTACCAATGTTGTTCGGTTGAAATCGACGTGGTACCGATAATTTTGGGACGATATCAGTTCGGTTCATCACGGTACCGACATTCGCTAGAACTTATGATATAAAAAGATACCATGTTTGCAATACAACTACGTTTACAATTTAACCAACACATTTTTGTTTTCAACTTTGATCCCCATACTTTTCATGTTTTGCAAATTTTTCCTTTTACGTCTCGTTATAATTTTGCGAGTGAACACGTTGCAACGATCGTGTGGGTTTCAACATTTTTTTCTCTAGTTTTTCCCGTTTGACAGGTTCGTCACAACGCGTCTATTTTTCCTTGTTTGACAGGTTTATCGCAATGTGTGTGGACTTAGATCGACTTAGTTACTCTTTTCTATATTTTCGTTTTAGTCTAATTTCTTCGCATTAACATGCCGCAACGGGCATGCGTGGTTCAACGATTTTACATATGCTTTTCGTTCGGTGTTACTTTTTTTTATTTATTTATTTTATATTACGAACTTTTCTGGTGTTGCTGATCGCTGGTAGTTGTGTAACATTAGTGCTACTTGACACGGTTTATGCACTAGTTGTTATTATTTTGGTGATGATCATTTTGTTGGGACATGCTTAAGATGTAACTGTTATACTTAAATCATGACAGATTAAGTATCGTTTTACAAGCACAAATATACTAATCATCTATACTTAAATTATTATACTTTAATCATTGAATCCATATTTAGCCATAGTTTTAATGATGTGTAATATTTTCCCTAATAATATACTAGTGGATTTTTTCATTGTTGTGTGTGATGATCTTATAATATTGATTAATTCGTTACAGATCAGTATGTATAACACTTGGTTGATAAACTTAAATCACTGATCATATTAAAGATCCATCAGTGTTTACACGATGAAAAATATAAAGAATGCTATACTTACCAATTTGTTGGTTAAATCACGTGATCCGATATTTTTGACATATCAGTTGGTTATCAACACTTGTAAATTGATAAAAATAATTTTCCTAATACAAACTAGCGTTTTACAACGAATCATAAACATAAAAAGATGTTACCTACAAGTTGTTGTGACGATATCATTCAGTTGCATGTAAGATATTAGACGTAGTACGATATACTTGGATTTTTAAAGCATTCAATACTTATTGACATATAGGTACTAATAAAAAAAACAAAAATTATAAATGTATTGCAATTTACCTAACAAATTTACAACAAGTCTTTTCTTAAATCTAGATACGATAAATCAATTGCTATGGCATTAGTCTTTACCATAACATAGTTAGAATTTCTATTAACATCATACGCTGCGAAACTATACCCCACAATTTTTAAAATACTATAATAAGTTTAAATAATATGTATACAACATCCTTACTTAAAAACGCTATCTCCTTCATCCACCTTACCAACATCAACATCCTTCTTCTCTTCTCTACTAATATTCACCTGACCCACCACATAACCTGTTACAATCATACACACGCCAAACTTTCACCACCACACACCTTCACCATCATTCACCACTATCATGCCATTGACATCCACCATTAAAAGAAACCATCCGTTAACTCCACCTAAGACTCGTCGCCGTCGTCAGCTTAAAGCAGTTTAGATCTAAAACCCGCCAGCCACTATCGACTCCACCACTTAAAACTCGTTGACCACCTGAAACTCGTTTAAACCTAAAACTCGTTGGCCACCATTGACTCCTCCACCTAAAACCCCCGCCGCCCACCGAAGACTATCACCTCCACCATCGACCGTCGGACCTGTTTAGATCTGAAAACCCTGGTTCATGTTAAAAACACTAGGGCTCAAGGGAGGGGGTGAAAGGGAGAGATGATGAAGTTTATGGCTCAATTTTGAAGATGGAGAAAATGGCCTTTCTAAGCAGATCACAGAGAATCACTACAAAAACTCATATGAAAAATGATACCAACTGTGGTGTTTCAGCTACCGCCAGTGTTCTAGCAATGGTGGCAGGTGAGGCCCGGTGGGCGATTGTGGATGGTGGAGAATAGTATGGGTGTGGTGGTGATGTTAAGTGTAACACCTCAACCGATGGCAGAATGTATCGGGCATATAGATTGTTCATAACTCATAGCACTAATTAAAATGTTGCATTTATTTAATCATACTATATGAAATATTCAACTACAAATGAAAACAAATTGTCTCATGATATAACACAATACATCACTTGTATCTTGTTTAAAATTAAAGGATCAACAAAAAAGTTGGTGAGTAAACATAGGTTTTGACACACATGAAATGAAATAGCGAATCATAAGTCCAACATGTAAGTTAAGCATAATGATAAACGAATGTTGCATTGATCAAACCTATGACACAATAATCGGTTTCGAAACCCAAATGCCTTTGGGCAGGTGGTCAATCCTGTAGCGCTATTATCTACTACCTTAGGCTTGGCGTTGTTATTATTTAAGCATGAAACAATGGTAGAATCACAAATGGGGGAATCTCAACTAGTAGAATACGTCTAGCACATAGCATAACAAACACAAACGAATGAATGAATTCACATGGTTAAATAAAAGTTTTGTATTTGAAAAAACATGATACACCCCAAAACGTAAAATGAAAAAGGGCTACGAATACTCACATGTTACGAAGATAACGAAAATACAACTTAAGATAAGTTGTAGCGTTTTGGAAATAATATTCCAAAAATTATCCTAACAAGATATATGTGAAAACAAGTATGAATAACGAATCAAATAAATAAATGAATACGATTATATTATGATTTCTAGGTTCTCAGGATTTGGGATTTTCTACTTTAAATGATAAAATGATTTAAATGTCTAAAATACTAAAACCACTAAAACGATTTAAACTTTTTGAGTTTGAACTCAAGTGAAAAACCCCTACACGTTGTGATAACATAGAGAACTCGGCCTTCCTGTGCGAGTTTTGCCCGCAATTTTTTCAAACCTCTAGACTCAAATGTTAAAAAGACGGCCATAAAAAAAATTCAAAGTGGTATTTTTCGGCTGCTCATCAGCTTTTACAACATTTACGGTTGCCGTAAATGAAAAAAAAAATCTTTTTTTAAGTTGATTTTTTTAGGATTTTTGGGAAATTCTTTTTGAGAAAGACCTTTCGTAAAAGTTGATTTCTTTAAGTTCTCACAACTCGTATAAGTTTTCATTTTACCCTAACCCAATATATATGTGGGTGTGTGTGAAGGTTCTCTACAAAGGAGGGTTTTCCTAAAAAGGCTTGTGTGTTCAACATGTGGCACTAATTAAAATTAAGAGTTGAGGTATAGTTGTAAATGCATCAACAATTCATATATGGTAATGATCATGCCGTTATGAACCTAGAGGAGTTTTAGGGATTTTGATAACCCATTCGTATAAGACGGATTATACGATTAACGTTATGATCATTATTGTGACAACTGTCAACTTTCGGGTAATTTCCGTACAATTAAACTATTAATTTAATCATGCAGTTATGTGTTAAAATGTCTTTAACTACTTGCTTGCATCTCATATATCATAAACTGTCATGAAAACATCTAATTAGTGCATATAATTCATGTGGATCGTCTCGTTTAAAAACAATTGGAAACAATGCACTAAAACAACTAGTAGGCTTGCCGGTTAGACTAACTGTGTCAGCACGACTCCGGTACTCAGCTTAACGACAGTTCTAGGACTTAGATAGAAGTCCAATAGCAATCATATATTAAATCCTATATGGGAAAACAAGGATTTAACTTAACACGTTTCTGAAATCATTTAATGCACTTAAAAGTGCCCAAAACAAACTTTAAATTCAGAATTCAGCATTTATCAGCAAAATTCAGCAATTGTACACTAAAATATAATGCAGAAATAAGGTTAAAATGTCCAGAATAACTTGTAAAGTGCCGGGAATTAAAACCGTCATAAAAGGTACCTCATAACACACTAAACTGTGCCATTTAGCACTTTAACGAACCGGTAACCAACCAAACAACCGGACACTACCCGAAACACCAAATTTTCACTAGAAGCATTGTTTTAGTGTTACAAGACTAGTTATAATCACCAAACACCATAATTCATCCTAAAAACACTAATGCACATAACACCTTAATTAAACATCCTAGATTCCAACTAAACATCTAACTAACATTTGAAACCAAACCAATACCCCCCCCCCCTCATGTTGACGGTCACAAGGGGCCCCACCATGCCCTAATCTTTTGATTATTTTATTAAGGATGTTAAGTTGATATTGGACATAAGAACCAAAGGTCACAAGGATGTTGGAGGATGTTGATGCATAAAACTCTAATCTTATCACTTCATCCTTTCAACAAAATTCAAAACTCAAACCACCCCCACCTTCCTCCTACCTCACGGTCACAATCACCACCGCTTCACCTCCATTGTTTATCCATCTCTCAAGCATTCTAAGACCATCCTAGGGTGTGTGAAGACCATCTAAGAAGTATTCAAGTGCTAGAAGTTGAAGGACCTCTCTTTGGAGCTTTTATCCACCACTTTTGCATCATCTTCTTCATCTAAGTGTGCTTGCCACTTCCCAAGCCACTAGAGCTAGTAGTAAGCCTCTTGATCTTTGTTTTAATCCTTGTTACTAGTATATTTATCATGTACAAGTGAATCCATCAAGAGACATAAACTAAAAATAATGAACACTAAACTTTTGGTTTTTAGATGTTTAAATAAATTAAACATGGTCATGCCCGATTTTTATATAAAAATACAAGTTAAGAAAATAAATATTTCTTAAAGGATAAAAACAAGTATAAATATATATTTAGGGAAATATATAATTAATGCTCACCAAGGATTTTTGTATGGTATGTGTATATTATGTGTAATATATGTAATAGACAAGATAAGAAAATTAAAACACTAAATACTCTCAATGGAGTATGAACACAAAAACCCTCAAAATACCAAAGAAAATACTCCAAGGAAATACACACAAAAATACCTATACTTGAGTGTTTGGACAAATATAATAAAAGATATAAATAAATTCATATATATTCATTGATTTATATGGACTTGAACAATTAAATGGACTTATACACAAAATATATATATTTAACAAGACTGGTGAAAAAATATATATTCCCTACAAGCCTTAAAAATGTATTATTTTTAAGAAATATGATTTCCGGAAAAACATACAAGTAATAAATCTTATTAAGAAAATAAGAAACACGCGAACCTTAACACTAGAATACGTGTATACTTTCCTAAATGTACACTTGGAAAATAATAAACATACATATACTAAAAATAATATTGGAAATATTATTTTACAAGTATACATATTTATTTTGAAAAATAAACGTAACTAGATACAAAAACATGGGCTAGGCTCAAAGATACAAAAACATGGGTTAGACCCAAGAATACTAATACATGGGCTAGGCCCAACAATACAAACACATGGGCTAGGCCCAATGACACCAACACATGGGCTAGGCCCAATGACACAAGAACATGGGCTAGGCCCAATGACATGGGCTAGGCCCAATGGCAAGTGTGCTAGGCACAAGGATAAGGAACGGGCGACGCCGTTCACACACTATTCAAGACTCGATAACAAAATTAAGTCAAGAAATAATTAATCAATAAAACAATTAAGAACAACTAACATAAGATGGGAAATTGTACATAGAACAAGCATAGACTTAAGTGTCTAATGGGAATTAGAACGCCTGTAGGTTTCGGTTCAAGACCAAGGAAAAACACTGAGAGTTGTACACAAGGAACGCAATTCATTGAGTTCATGTTCCCCTTTCTTTTAAACGCTTTCGGTTTTATAACATTCGGAAATACATGTTAAGTCACATGGTATGTTAGTTATGGAGTTAGATGACAATAAGATCGATGTGCGTAAGTAGGATTGGATAACAATATAACATTAGTAACCATTAATCACTTAGTGATCAAGGTGCAAAAGGTGTAGATCTATTGAGCTTGAGACACGCTCCACTCCTAGTTTGTATACCATGGAGTGCTTTTGTGATCCCAATTGAGAACAAAGTGTCCTCGGTTTGGTTACATACTTATGGTGCATAGTATCGGAGGGCTCGCTACCTACTGATAGATCCTTATATTCCATAATTATTTTACATACCTAGATTTCAATATTGGATAACAATTATGGCAACTTATTCGAAAACAAAACTATATGAACTCGCTCAACTTTTGTTGATTTTTCAAACTACATGTATTTCAGGAAACAGGGCTTAACCGGTGATGGGTTCTCGGCAGATACAACGATGGCCACTTTTGGAGGATTTGCCTCATATAGCCCTTCCTTGTTTGGGCATACAGGGGTCAAAACCTCGACTTAAAACTACGATTATAATAAACATATTTTGGTGATGTAACTTAATTAAATATTGTTTTGGTAAACTTATGAAACTTGTTGGAACATGTAAACTTGAATTTGAATTTGTATAACATATGGCATCGTTGTTGGTTATAATATTGTTTACACAATTGATTGCAATGATTACCATTAAGTCACACGTTTGCGCTTCCGCTACGATCAGGGTGTGACAGATTGGCATTAGAGCTTCGATTGTAGTGAACCGGGGACAAACTTTTTACTAAGTTTGGTCTACAATCACCAGGGGCTCTCACATGAAAACAAAGTTTATAACATTAAAAAATTGTTTTCTAGTATATGACAAAAGTATTACAAAATGTCACGATAACATGAGGATCTATCACACGAGTTCAACCATAGGAAAGAACAAAAGTTTATTCCTGATTAGTCTATAATGGATAGACATGAGAACACTAGGATTACACGAAACCAAAGAACAAATTGCATGAGGTTTGATGGCTAAAATTAAATATATCATAAGTAATAATTAATTACTAACCTTTATGTTTATACGTTGTATGGATTGTATTTGCCAGGACCATGTCTTCAGCTTCTTCGTACGAGGAGAACCCTATGGAGTACTTCTCAGATGACAGATTTGGTGTTGAGGCTGTTGCGGCTATGCCTCCTGAGGACGCAGCCGCTCACGAGGTTTCGGATGACGAGGACCTCGACGACTATCAGCCTTTTGCCCTACCCGACTACTACATGGGAGATGGCCAGGATCACCCGCACGATCTTGAGGACGATGTGCTAGCCGTACCCCTGCCCCAACACGACGTGGCCATCCATGGTCACCCAGATGGGAAGCACGTAGCGATGCACTTAGTCGCACCACTAGCTGTCATCCCGCCGGTCATCGAGCTAGACGATGACAAGGATGATGTCGTACCTGTCTTCCTTGTCGACCATATGGATGCTAAGTTGGGAGACGGCGAGGTTACCGATGAGCTGGCCATACTTGAGCTACCCCCACCTGTCATCCCCGTTATTGACCTATCATCCTCATCTTCTGACTCTGACGATGGACACATGTCTGACGATGCTATGTCTGCTGTACCAGCCACACCTTCACCAGTTCACTCACGTGACACCGTGTTACCCCCACCTTTTGTACCACCGCATATTTCTGTAGGCCCATTTTATGCTAGCATCCTCGCTCCTACGTTTACCCCATTTTCTGGACCTCCATGCCACCACTCATTGGGCGGTACGCCCCGACGTTACGAGCAGCTACCCCCACCCTTTATGAGTAGCTCCACTTATCATCCCATCCATGACCCACACGCGGCCGGATCATCTCATTGGGCCGGACCCCCTGTCACACCCCGACCCGCAACGGAATAAGAGTCGGGGCATAATTGGGTTATCACCAAAGCTCATGATATTTACTAATATGTTTCATATTTATTTAAGTCAAAATTACATCCTCAATATTCCAAACATGTTCATACAAATACAAAGAAAATAATCAACTAAACAATCCAAGCTCTAAACCAGTTTATTCTTCTAAGCCAATCCTATGTGTTTCTTGCTGCAGCTGGATCACCTGTATCATGTGTAAAAATGGGGGTTTTTGGGTCAACATAAGTTGGCGAGTGAACCTTGTTAGATAAACATTTATTATTGATTTCTTATTATCTTTATCATGGAAAAATTGTGCAATAGTCATATGTGAGCAAATGTAAATAATCATACAATAACAATAACAACCACAAACAATAACATACAATAACATATCAACTTGCATGAATATATAACATGAATGAAACTGTATATGTTGGCAACGTCACGTTCACGCTCATAATGTAATGGGGAATGGACGGCCTATGATGAATGTCTGTGCGATCAAGGCTCAATCAAACGGAGCCGATCGTATGTTGGCAACGCCCGGTTCACGCTCATAATGTAATGGGGAGCGGCGGCCTATGATAATGTATGTACTGAAAATGATAAATTAAATCTAAACAATAACCACACAAACAGTTGATACAAGTTGAATACACATTTGTTCATGGATATGATGTATGCACAATGATTTAAATATAATAAATGGTAAGACACATGATACACCCCAAAAAAGTGATTAAAACGGGGAATTTGTAGAGATTCACTCACATTGGGAGCGTTCGGTTGAAGATGATGAAATGCACACGAGTTTGGAGGATTGATCGACGAGACTTAACTAACCTAAATAATAACGGGAAATGTGGTAAATGAATGGATTTTATTAATAATTTTAATAAGATTTTATATATATTTTTGTGAGTTTAAGGTTATTTTCTATCTTTAAAACATTATTTTTAAGTATTTTTAATTGATTTTTAAATTAAATAAATAAATAAAAATATAAAAAATGTTGACTTTTGCGTTGACCATTGACCGGGACTGTTGACCGTTTGACCGGTTTGCTAAAGTGTAAGTGTGCGCCGGGTAAGGCTCGAACCCGAGACCTCCCGTACGCGTGCACGCAGCTCTACCAACTGAGCTACGTGTCTAACCCGAAATAATTCTGTTTTTAATTATTTATATACTATTTTAGTTTATTCAAAATTCTTTTATTTTTAAAAAGGGTTTTAATCATCAAACCGGAGTGTGCAACAGGTCTCGAACCCGGGACCTGTGGGTTAGTATTGCACACAGTCCACCGCTGGACTGTGTGTCTAACTTGGTTAATATACCGTTTTTATTATACTTAACATCTTCAGTGAGTTAATCCGGTTCAGTTAGAAAAAGAAAACATCTTTATTACGGAGCATACGTGTGTGTCAAGGATCGAACTCGCGGCGTGTGATATATGTGCGCACACAGTCCACCGCTGGACTGTGTGTCTAACCCGAGATAATATCCAATTTATATTAAACTTATAAACAACTAACTTCATCTTCTTCGTTACAATATCACAGACTATGATTACTCTACTGTTTCTTGTTTAATTCGATTGACAAACATTCAAATGACTAAAATGAAATGGCAGAGAAGATTTCGGAAGTAAACATACCGGAGAAACGATCTATCTCAGAATTTCGGCGAAGTCGTCGGCTCTGTTTTTACGGATTTCGTCTGAGCGGACAGATTAACAATTTTGATTAGCTAGATGCGGAATTGAAGCACTGAACAAGAATTACCAGAAGGTTTAAAAGGCTATACCGTTTCACAGCGAGAATTGGGAACTTTCAAAGTTTTCCGGCGAGAGTTAATTATTCGATATCGTCGTCTGAGACTGATTCTGATTGAAGGGTTTGAGTTAGCAAAAGCTTAACAACTGATAGACGATGAAAGAATTGAGAGACTTACTGATTTGATGGAAGACACGGTTTTCCGGCGAAAGTCCGGCGAGTTCAAAAAGCTTTTCCGACGAACTTAAAGTAGAGCGAAATGAAATTGAAGGTTCTGCGGATGAGTTTGAGTCGCGAGAGGGGGCTATGGTTGGAGTAATTCAGGAAGTGCAGATTTTCGGTTATTAAAACCGATCACCACATGAGTTCAAGTCCATTCAAGACTAAATTGATTGAAGGTGTCGGTGTATCGGTTATTGTCAGAAAACCGCGAACACTAAAACGTTTTTGGACGTTTGGAAACCGATTACGGTTACAGTTGGCGTAAACCGGTTGATTCATGGTTGAACATAAGATTTAATTGATTCCTAGAACTAACAGAAAACATCAAGTGACGGAGTGGTTATAAGTGTGCGTGTTAAGTCGTTGAGCCTTTCCGGCTAACCCAGGTTCGAGTCCCGGCAGCCTGTTTTTCATTTTATTTATTTTATTTTTACTTTTTATCAATTATAGCTTTTATATTCTAGTTTGTTTATTAATTATGCATCGTTCAAAATTAAAATCAACATAAATACGCAACGAAACATTTATAACTTGATATTCGATTACAAACGAAGCGGGTTTGGAAAACCCGTTTTTGACAGATGTTACACCCCCACCCCCTACTGCACCACCCATGCATGCTTCATACCCTTCGCCACCCCGTTACCGTAGGTATCCCCCTTCTCCTCCACCGGGCATGAGCCCGACTGACCCATATCACCCTTGTCATTTTCCTGTAGTTCCTCTCGAGGAGGAAGTGATAGCACATGACCGCCAGATAGCTCAGTTTTATCGTATGATTCACGAGCTCCAGGGTCAGCGCCCTGCTCAGGTTGCGACTAGAGCACCACCTGTACCACCCTCACCGCCACCATACACGCCATCCACACCCCCAGACTTACCACCAGCACCACCGTCACCACCACCTTATACACCATCTTCACCACCACCACTGACTCCACTACCCCCTGTGTCCCTATCACCACCCCAGATGTCCATTCGAGGCACGCATGCGCGAGTGGGAACGTATCCAGGCTGCCTCCGTTCACCGTGTCTCTGGGATAGAGGAGGAGTTGGCCTATCACCGCATGTTGCTCCATAGGTCACCATCCCCTCCACCCCGCCACCTCGGTAGATCAGTACTAGTTACCATTGGGGATCATCCCCAGCTTTTGTGGATCTAGCTTCCGAAGACTCAAGTCAGAAGATCCAACTTTTGTGACGACTAGAGACGAAGATACAATGAAGAGGAAAACTTTACTTTTATATTGTATTGTATGAACTTGTACCGACTAGGGTTATGTAACCCTAAGTCCTTTTGATTCTTCATGAACAAATGTACTAAGTTATCAATCATGTATGGAAGTGTATTTTCTTATTTCGCATTGTATTTTATTTATGTGGTGGTTGGTTGATATTGTGATGTGTTGGTTGATATTGTGTTGGTTAATATCGTGATGTGTTGGTTGATATTGTGATGTGTTGGTTGATATTGTGATATGTCGGGGTTGATTTTATATTGTTGTGGATGATGTTTATTTATTATGCCATGGTGCGCATGTACGTTAGATATTGCATGTTGTTGCGATTGTGTTGTACGCCATATACACGACTTCTTACCCCTTATCCAACGTGATGTTTCTTATACTCGACAAAAAAAATAATAAACAAACAAGATTTTTAATATATATTTTTTTATAATAAATGTTTCTTTCAATATTGAATAATCGTCTAATTACAATCGATATTTGGTACTAGAAGACGATGCCTCCACGCCGAAGAAGTGTCAATAACGACCTGCTCCCAACGACTCAAGCAGAACTAAACGAGCGCATATCTCAGGCCATTGCGCAACACGAGGCCAACCGCTCCGAGCATAGCAGCGGAACCAGAGGTTCAAACAGAACCAACCCACCTACCGGTAACCTTTGGTTATTCATATAACCACATGATATCCTAGTTTATTCTATTCATGCTTTGAATCTCATTCTTGAATTGGTGTACCTAATCTATTTCAGGTTGCACTTATAAGCAGTTTTTGGACTGCAAGCCTCTGAACTTCGATGGCACCGGCGGTGCTGTTTCATTCGTGTGATGGACCGAAAAGACTGACTCGGTCATACGAATGAGCAAGTGCCCTGCTGAGCAAAGAGTCACTTATGTCACTGGACTCTTCATTGATGGAGCGTTATCTTGGTGGAACCTCCAGGTACAGACCAAAGGAGACGATGCTGCATATGGTCTGACCTGGGAGGAGTTGAAGGAAACCAGAAGGAAAAGGTATTGCGCAAGGTCTGAAATCCAAAAGTTGGAAAAGGAATTTTGGAATCTTAAGATGATTGGCTCTGACATCGCAGGATATGTCCAAAGGTTTCATTTCGAGTGGTTCCGTACTTAGTGGAACCGGAATTCAAAAGGATTGAGCGATTCCTATGGGGACTCGCCCCTGAAATTCTAAGCCTGGTGACTCCATCAAAACCGACTGAAATTGGGGAAGCGATTGAGTTAGTTGTGAGCCTTACTGAAGAGGCTGTACGTCAAAAGAAGCTACCGAAACTTGGGAAGTCAAGAAAGAAGCTACTATGGAGACTACGGACTCCAACAAGAGGAAGTTTTCCCACTTTAAGAAAAGTACTCATGGTAACAACTTTAATAGGGGCAAGAGGCAAGCGCCGAGGGAAAACAAAGTAGCGAAAGCTTATGCCGCTACCGCACCAAACAATGCTGAGAGGAAACCTTATGGTGGAGAAGCACCAAAATGTCCCAAATGCCCTTCCACAATTATGGGGAATGCCGAGGTTCAAAATGCGGCAAGTGTGGAAAGTTTGGGCATACTACTACCGCATGTCGAGGAACAATTGATGGATGCTATAACTGTGGTAACAAAGGGCATTTCAAGAAGGATTGCCCGAAAGGAAATCAAGCTCGGGGTAGAGCCTTTGTGCTTGGAGCTAAGGACGCACGCGAGGACCCGAATGTGGTCACCGGTACGTTCCCTATAAACAACCACTTTGCATCTATACTTTTTGATACCGGGGCAGATTTTAGTTTTATTTCTAAGGAATTTAGAAATGTACTTGAGGTAGAATCGAGTAAATTAGACATTCCTTACTCAATCGAATTAGCCGACGGAAAACTGGTAGAGTCGAGCGAAGTTATAAAGAAATGTACCTTAGAACTGGGTGAACGAAAGTTCGACATAGATCTCTTACCAGTTCAATTAGGTAGTTTCGATGTCGTTATCGGCATGGATTGGCTATCCGAAAATCGAGCTGAAATTTTATGTCACGGAAAGATCATTCGTATTCCTATGTCAAGCGGAGAACCTTTGATGGTCCATGGGGAAAAGCAAAACACGCCACTATGAATCATTAATTGCATGAAAGCCCAAAAGTGCTTAAGGAAAGGTTGCATCGCTTTTCTAGCACATGTTGTCGACAAGAAGGCCGAGGAGCCTAAGCTCGAAGACATTCCGATCGTGAAGGAATTCCCTGAAGTCTTTCCGGAAGACTTACCGGGATTGTTACCTCAACGACAAGTCGAATTCCGCATCGAATTGGTACCGGGAGGGGGAGCCACGCCTGTAGCCAAATCTCCATATCGACTAGCACCTTCTGAAATGCAAGAATTATCTACACAACTTCAAGAGTTGCTAGATAAGGGATTCATTAGACCGAGCGTTTCGCCTTGGGGAGCTCCGGTCTTATTTGTGAAAAAGAAGGACGGAACGTTCAGGATGTGCATCAATTACCGAGAGTTGAATAAGCTTACTATCAAGAATCGGTATCCACTATCGACGATTGACGACCTGTTTGATCAACTACAAGGTTCGAGCTTCTATTCCAAGATAGACTTAAGGTCTGGGTATCACCAGTTGCGGATACAAGAAGAAAGCATACCAAAAACGGCTTTTAGAACTCTTTATGGTCATTACGAGTTTCTTGTTATGCCATTCGGTCTAACAAATGCGCCGGCAGTCTTTATGGATTTAACGAATCGCGTGTGCAAGTCGTATCTCGAAAAATTCGTGATAGTGTTTATCGATGATATCTTAATATATTCGCGATCGAAGGATGAGCACGAGCAACATTTGAGAACCATTCTAGAACTTCTAAAGAAAGGGAAACTCTACGCAAAATTTTCGAAGTGCGAATTCTGGATTCGCGAAGTACAATTTCTAGGGCATGTGGTGAATGAGAAAGGTATTCATGTAGACCCGTCAAAGATTGTAGCCATTAAGAATTGGGAAGCACCCAAGACTCCAACCGAAGTTCGACAATTTCTCGGATTAGCGGGCTATTATCGGAGATTCATTGAGAACTTTTCTAAGTTGCTCAACCACTAACGACACTCGCGCAAAAAGACAAGAAGTTTGTTTGGGATAAAAAGTAAGAAGAGGCATTCCAACTCTTAAAGGATAAACTATGTGATGCGCCAATCTTATCACTTCCTGACGGTACCAATGACTTTGTGGTGTACTGCGATGCTTCGCATCAGGGTTTAGGTTACGTGCTTATGCAACGAGAAAAAGTCATCGCGTATGCGTCACGTCAATTGAAGGTTCACGAGAAAAATTATACCACGCATGACCTCGAGTTAGGTGCCGTGGTGTTTGCCTTGAAGATTTGGTGGCATTACCTATATGGTACCCAATGTACTATATTCACGGATCACAAGAGTCTTCAACATATATTTAATCAGAAAGAATTAAATATGCGTCAACGATGTTGGGTTGAATTGTTAAATGACTACGATTGCACAATCAAGTATCATCCGGGCAAGGCGAACGTTGTAGCAGACGC
Organism: Scalesia atractyloides; assembly: GCA_947069175.1. Classification (NCBI taxonomy): domain Eukaryota; kingdom Viridiplantae; phylum Streptophyta; class Magnoliopsida; order Asterales; family Asteraceae; genus Scalesia; species Scalesia atractyloides. The sequence goes on along the minus strand of CAMTDV010000024.1, from coordinate 7,805,601 downwards.
CTTGAGCCGCAAGGAACGGGTCAAGACACAGAGAGTACGAGCCTTGGAGATGACAATTCAGACAAACTTCACAACCTGTGTGCGTAAGGCACAACAAGAAGCTTTAAAACTAGAAAACATCCCAGCAGAATCATTGCGAGGAATGGAAAAACAAATGGAACCAAATAAAGATAGAACCTTATATTTCATGGGAAGAATCTGGATTCCCTATTTCTGAGATTTACGAGACTTAGTACTGGACGAAGTCCACAAGTCAAAGTACTCAATTCATCCAGGATCGGATAAGATCTACCAAGACTTGAAAGAGTACTACTGGTGGCTAAACCTCAAGGCAGACATTGCAACCAATGTTGGGAAATGTCTGACTTGTGCGAAGGTCAAGGCCGAATACCAGAAGCCGTCTGGATTATTACAACAACCCGAGATTCCTGTTTGGAAGTGGGAACAGATATCAATGGATTTCATAACTAAGCTCCCACGAACCTCTCGAGGACATGACATTATTTGGATGATTATAGATCGGTTAACCAAGTTGGCTCACTTCTTACCGATTCGTGAGAAAGATAGTACTGAGAAGCTAGCTGAGCTGTACCTTAAGGAAATTGTGGCACGTCACGGAGTGCTAGTCTCCATAATCTCAGACCGAGATGGTCGCTTTGTATCGCGGATATGGCAGTCATTTCAAGCTTCGTTTGGATCTCGTCTAGATCTAAGCACAACGTTTCATCCGCAGACTGATGGTCAAAGCGAGCGAACCATCAAACTTTAGAAGACATGCTTCGCATTTGTGTGATGGACTTAGGCGGAAACTGGTATACTCATTTACCATTGGTAGAGTTTTCCTACAACAACAGCTATCACACTAGCATTACGGCCACGCCCTTTGAAGCACTTTATGGACGTAAGTGCCGATCTCCGCTATGCTGGGTGGAAGTTGGTGACAAACAACTCATTGGTCCCGAACTTGTCCAAGAAACCACAGACAAGATATTCAAAATCCGTGAGCGAATTAAGGCAGCTCGTGATCGACAAAAGAGCTACGCAGACAAAAGACGTAAACCATTATCCTTCGAGATCGGAGAGAAGGTTTTATTGAAAGTCTCGCCTTGGAAGGGTGTTGCTAGGTTTGGTAAGCGTGGGAAGCTTAACCCACGATACACTGGACCCTTGAAATTCTGTAAAAAAATCGGTACTGTTGCATACAAGCTAAAATTACCCAAGAAACTCAATAATGTACACGACACATTCCATGTGTCTAACCTCAAAAAGAGTCCAACTAAGGAGAGAGTCATCATCCCTGCGGATGAGATCCATATAGACGACAAACTCCAATTTACTGAAGAACCTATTGAGGTTATGGACTAGAAAGTCCAGAAAACACGGAGAAGTCGTATCAAGCTAGTCAAAGCCCGTTGGAACTCTAGACACGGACCCGAGTATACTTGGGAACGTGAAGATCAACTCAAGGTCAAATACCCTCACCTGTTTGAGAAGACTCCGATAAAGGATAGCTCAACTTGAATTTCGGGACAACTGTCAACTTTCGGGTAATTTCCGTACAATTAAACTATTAACTTAATCATGCAATTATGTATTAAAATGTCTTAAACTACTTGCTTGCATCTCATATATCATAAACTGTCATGAAAACATCTAATTAGTGCATATAATTCATGTGGATTGTCTCATTTAAAAACAATTGGAAACAATGCACTAAAACAACCAGTAGGCTTGCCTGTTAGACTAACTGTGTCAGCACGACTCCGGTACTCAGCTTAACGATAGTTCTAGGACTTAGATAGAAGTCCAATAGCAATCATATATTAAATCCTATATGGGAAAACAAGGATTTAACTTAACACGTTTCGGAAATCATTTAATGCACTTAAAAGTGCCCAAAACAAACTTTAAATTCATAATTCAGCATTTATCAGCAAAATTCAGCAATTGTACACTAAAATATAATGCAGAAATAAGGTTAAAATGTCCAAAATAACTTGTAAAGTGCCGGGAATTAAAACCGTCATAAAAGGTACCTCATAACACACTAAACTATGCCATTTAGCACTTTAACGAACCGGTAACCAACCAAACAACCGGACACTACCCGAAACACCAAATTTTCACTAGAAGCATTGTTTTAGTGTTACAAAACTAGTTATAATCACCAAACACCATAATTCCTCCTAAAAACACTAATGCACATAACACCTTAATTAAACATCCTAGATTCCAACTAAACATCTAACTAACATTTGAAACCAAACCAATACCCCCCCCCCCCTCATGTTGACGGTCACAAGGGGCCCCACCATGCCCTAATCTTTTGATTATTTTATTAAGGATGTTAAGTTGATATTGGACATAAGAACCAAAGGTCACAAGGATGTTGGAGGATGTTGATGCATAAAAGTCTAATCTTATCACTTCATCCTTTCAACAAAATTCAAAACTCAAACCACCCCCACCTTCCTCCTACTTCACGGCCACAATCACCACCACTTCACCTCCATTGTTTATCCATCTCTCAAGCATTCTAAGACCATCCTAGGGTGTGTGAAGACCATCTAAGAAGTATTCAAGTGCTAGAAGTTGAAGGACCTCTCTTTGGAGCTTTTATCCACCACTTTTGCATCATCTTCTTCATCTAAGTGTGCTTGCCACTTCCCTAGCCACTAGAGCTAGTAGTGAGCCTCTTAATCTTTGTTTTAATCCTTGTTAATAGTATATTTATCATGTACAAGTGAATCCATCAAGAGACATAAACTAAAAATAATGAACACATGAAGAACACTAAAGATATAAAGAAAACAAACATGATCTTGAAATGAAATGATGTTATGTATGCTTATTTTGTGCTTAGGTTGATGATTATCATGTGTAGTTGTGTTGTATGTAAAGATATTGAAAGTGTATATATAGATCTTGAAAGATCCATGAAGAACAAGTTGATGAACTTGATGTAGGTCATTAATGAACTAGTTAAAATGATTTACAATACATAAACATGGACTTAAAGTTATTTTTGTAAATGGATGAACAAGTTGTTAAACATGATTTTCTACAAAAGTTGTGTAATTAGTGGATAATTAACATTTTTGAAGATAACTAAACATGTTAAACACCATACTAAAAGACTACATGTTTTTATAAAGTTTTGAGATCATCATCATGTAAAAAGTGTATGTATGAAGTTGTTTAAACTTATAGAAATTATTTTGGTGATCAAGTGAGTTTTGTAAAGCTTAAACACATGTTTATAAACATGGGAAAACTCCTAAATCTAAGGGAAACTATGGCCAATTTTTTATAAAAATTCAACACTTAGAAAATATAAAGTTTACTACTAAACTTTTGGTTTTTAGATGTTTAAATAAATTAAACATGGTCATGCCCTATTTTTATATAAAAATACAAGTTAAGAAAATAAATATTTCTTAAAGGATAAAAACAAGTATAAATATATATTTAGGGAAATATATAATTAATGCTCATCAAGGATTTTTGTGTGGTATGTGTATATTATGTGTAATATTTGTAATAGACAAGATAAGAAAACTAAAACACTAAATACTCTCAATGGAGTATGAACACAAAAACCCTCAAAATACCAAAGAAAATACTCCAAGGAAATACACACAAAAATACCCATACTTGAGTGTTTGGACAAATATAATAAAAGATATAAATAAACTCATATATATTCATTGATTTATATGGACTTGAACAATTAAATGGAATATATTTAACAAGACTGGTGAAAATATATATATTCCCTACAAGCCTTAAAAATATATTATTTTTAAGAAATATGATTTCCGGAAAAACATAAAAAAATTACAAGTAATAAATCTTGTTAAGGAAATAAGAAATACGCGAACCTTAACACTAGAATACGTGTATACTTTCCTAAGTGTACACTCGGAAAATAATAAACATGCATATACTAAAATAATATTGGAAATATTATTTTACAAGTATACATATTTATTTTGAAAAATAAATGTAACTAGATACAAAAACATGGGCTAGCCCAAAGATACAAAAACATGGGTTAGACCCAAGAATATCAATACATGGGCTAGGCCCAACAATACAAACACATGGGCTAGGCCCAATGACATAGAGGTGTACAAAAAAACTGATTACGCAACTGAAACCGAAAAAAAAAAACCGAAACCGGTTATTTTTAAAAACCGTTTTTTTTGTAACCGGTTCGGTTACTAACCAGTTTGACCGGTTATTAATCGGTTATATAATTTGGTTGTCGGTTCGGTTTGGAAACCGGTTATAAAAAACCGGTTGTGAAACTGGTTAAACATAAAACCGGATAAAAAGCTGGTTATTGCAAAAACCGGTTATGATAAAAACTGGTTATTGAAATAACCGGTTATGATAAAAAACCGGTTAACCGGTTACGTTTATTAAAAAACCGGTTATGAAAACCGGTTAACCGGTAACGGATAAGAGAAAACCGGTTATAAAAACCGGTTAAAACCGGTTATTTGCGCCCAGATCAGAAAAACAGTCATATGACCGTTAGGACCTCAAAAGTAGCCGTTTTTTTTTGTTTTTTTGGGCCTAAAATGCAGCTCCAAAGTAGTATAAAAGGGTGGTGGGTGTTTTGGTTCAATCACACCATTCTCTAATCTCCTAAATCTCTTAAAAACGCTCACTTACGCTCACTTTCTTGTTCGGTAACTCTTACAAAAAGCATGGCAAGCTCTAGCACTCATGATTCGGTCAATGCTGGCGAGTCTACAACCGATACGGTTGTTCGTGTACTTCCAACGAAACGCAACCCCAAAGTTTGGTCACATTTCGATTTGTGCGAGATGGCGAACGGGACGAAAAAGCACGGTGTCATCATTGTAATGGTTTTTACGCCGTAGGGGCAAACACCACCTTGAGACAAACATTGAAAAACCATTTTGCAAGTCGTTGAAACAACAACACATTAGTGGTCAAGCTTCAATGGGGAGTGAAGGCGCTAGCTTGTTCGCGTACAATTGGATGTAACTAGTATGGAAATGGCGAAGTTTGTAATCCAAGAAAGTTTGCCGTTCAACCATTTCGACAACCAACGCTACACAAAGATGGTTCAAAGAACTCTGCAACCATGATATACCCATGTAAGTCGTGCTACTCTTAGGAGAGATTGTTTAAGATTGTGTGAAAATGCTAAACAAGAATTAATCTCTTATTTTGAAAAATTAGAAACCGCTGTTAACTTGACTAGCAACGTTTGGTCCGCACCGCACGGTTCACCCGACTCGTATATTTGTGTCACCGCCCATTGGATTGAACCGGCGACGTGGCAAATGATGAAACGCACGATTTTGTTTAAACTATTTAATTACCCCCACACCGGTGAATCTATATATAAAGCAATCGACAAATGCATTAAAACGTACAAATTGGAAAACAAGATTTTTTCAATAGCTTTTGATAACGCCTCAAACAATATGCTTTCGGTAACGCATTTAAGATTAAAGTACAATCCAATTTGTGAGGGTATTTTTTTCCATAGTCGATGTGTCGCACACATCATAAATTTAGCCGTTCAAGACGGCTTGAAGGTTATTGAAACTCAAAAAGAAGCTTTCAAAAAAATGTTACTTCATATATATGGTCACATGCACAGACATTCAAAATATATTAAAATGTGTAAGGAAACGGGTCGATTATGCTTAGGACCCAATTGGGACGTCGCTCATCGATGGAACTCGACTTGCACCATGTTTGAAAATGCAATTTTGCAAAAGGAAAGTTTAATATCATTTCATAACCTTTTGTCGAGTCGTGGAAAGGTTTCGTCTTACCACCAATCGAGTTGGGGTCTTATTGAAACGGTTACACAATTGCTTCAAGTTTTCAAAACGTCAACAAAGACTTTATCGGGAGTTTACTATCCAACTAGTTCATTGGTACTTCACAATTTGTTTAAAATGTGTAGGAAATTAAACGAGTTGTCGGGGAGGGGTAGACCATATTGTGATATGGTAGCTACGATGAAGGAAAAACTAAGAAAATATTTTAAAGAACTACCCGCGGTTTTCACTTGTGCCGCCGCTTTAAACCGTTGCTTTAATATTTTTGGAACCGGGTCTTTGATTTTAAAAATTACAAACGAGTTGGATTTAAACACCGATGACGAACCAAACTTTGGCGAAGCCGCAAAAATTCGTTTAACGAACAACTTTCAAAAATGTTTGATGTTTATGTAACCAAATATGGTCAAACCTCATCACACATTCACGATTCAATGAGAAATGCCACTTTCGGCGAAGGTTCATCAAGTATGGAGGATGAAGATTTGTATGTTTTTAACAATTTGTTAGATGAGTCGAGTCAAATGCAACGTGGTAACACTAGTGGTAGCGAACTCGGTCGGTATGGTGGGTCGAACTTTCTACAAACAATGACTTCACAAGAATTTAAAATTTTTTATTTGTTGGGTTGGTGGAAAGGAAAGGAAGATCAATTTCCGATCCTAGCCACAATGGCCCGAGATTTACTAACGTCCAAGCTTCAACTGTAGCTTCGGAAAGTGCTTTTTCTATAAGTGGTAGGGTGATTTCTATACGGAGGACAAAGCTAACACCAAAGGCGGTTGAGATGTCGATTTGCTTGAAAGACTACTTGGATGCGGCGGAAAGATGTCAACACATACGCTCACTCGAGGGAGAATTAGATTACGAAGGCGAAGTGTACAAGGACGAGGTTGTAGCTGAACTAACAACCCCAATGACTGAGGAAGAAGCCGTACTAGATGAATTCCTACGCAATAGTTCGAGTTCGGGTTCGGGCGAAGAAGATTAAACGAGGCTCATCATGCTTTGCGGATTAATATTTTAACTTTATGTATTTCATTTGTAACGAACAACTTCGTATTTTCATCGTTATGTAATCGTTTGTTCCAAAACTTAATCGTATTATTATATTTTAACCTTTATATATTGTAATTCTTATGATTTTAAATAAAAAAACAACATTTAGGCCTTAAAAAGGAGGGTAAACAGGAAAAACAACATGTTTTAAACATTCTGCACAAGTTTCTACAAAACCGGTTATTTTACCGGTTTTTTCTGACCGGTTAATAAACCGGTTTTTAAAATCGGTTCTAAATTCAATTAAAAAAACCGGTTATTACAGAAACCGATTACTAACCGGTTAAACCGGTTATAACCAGTTACAGTTTTCAAGTACAAAAACCGGTTTTTAACTGGAACCGGTTATTGAACAACCGGTTTTCAGAATAAAAAAAACCGGTTCGGTTTTTAACCGAAACCGGTTTTCCAAAAAAAACGTTTTGTACACCTCTACAATGACACCAACACATGGGCTAGGCCCAATGACAAGTGTGCTAGGCACATGGACAAGGAACGGGCGACGCCGTTCACACAGGGGCGAAGGTTCATTGGGGCGGGAGGGGGCGCCCGCCCCTCCCCCCCCCCCCCCCGAAATTTTCGCTCGGTAGTGTTATATCTGTAGTTTTCGTATAGAATTTTTTGGGTATATACGTTTTCGCCCCCCCCCCCCCCCCCCCCCCCGGATTTCGAGGGCAAGCTTCGCCACTGCGTTCACACACTATTCAAGACTCGATAACAAAATATATGTTACTAAGTCAAGAAATAATTAATCAATAAAACGATTAAGAACAACTAACATAAGATGGGAACTTGTACATAGAACAAACATAGACTTAAGTGTCTAATGGGAATTAGAACACCTGTAGGTTTCGGTTCAAGACCAAGGAAAAACACTGAGAGTTGTACACAAGGAACGCAATTCATTGAGTTCATGTCCCCCTTTCTTTTAAACACTTTCGGTTTTATAACATTCGGGGGAAATACATGTCAAGACACATGGTATGTTAGTTATGGAGTTAGATGACAATAAGATCGATGTGCGTAAGTAGGATTGGATAACAATATAACATTAGTAACCATTAATCACTTAGTGACCAAGGTGCAAAAGGTGTAGATCTATTGAGCTTGAGGCACGCTCCACTCCTAGTTTGTATACCATGGAGTGCTTTTGTGATCCTAATTGAGAACAAAGTGTCCTTGGTTTGGTTACATAGTTACGGTGCATAGTATCGGAGGGCTCGCTACCCACTGATAGATTCTTATATTCCATAATTATTTTACATACCTGGATTTCAATATTGGATAACAATTATGACAACTTATTCGAAAACAAAACTACATGAACTCGCTCAACTTTTGTTGATTTTTCAAACTATATGTATTTCAGGAAACAGGGCTTAACCGGTGATGGATTCTCGGCAGATACAACGATGGCCACTTTTGGAGGATTTGCCTCATATATCCCTTCCTTGTTTGGGCATATAGGGGTCAAAATCTCGACTTAAAACTACGATTATAACAAACATATTTTGGTGATGTAACTTAATTAAATATTGTTTTGGTAAACTTATGAAACTTGTTGGAACATTTAAACTTGAATTTGAATTTGTATAACATATGGCATCGTTGTTGGTTATAATATTGTTTACATGATTGATTGCAATGATTACTGTTAAGTCACACGTTTGCACTTCCGTTACGACCAGGGTGTGACAATTACATGGTGTTTTAATCACATATAAGGATGAGCAAGGTACCCGTTCAATACCGAAAGTACCGGTACCGAAAAACGAGAAAAGTGAGTACCGGTATTTACCCCATAAATACATGTACCGAAAAACAGGGAAAGTGGGTACCGGTTTGGTACCAGTATCCGGTACCAAATGCTCATCCCTAATCACGTATGTGGTTACCACATGTTTACTTAACATGGTGTTTTAATAAAGTATCAGTTCAATTCATTTTGTTTTACAACCTACGTTCCAGTAGATGTTCTTAATATGGTGTTGTATACACGCGTTAACACAATGTGTTAGTTCAATATCATGGTGTTTTAATGGTGTTTAATAGATATTATTAATAGATAATGATGTTTTACAACTTGCGTTTCTAAAAGATGTTCTTAGTATGGTCTTTTAATAAAGTCTTATTCCAATTCACCCAAGCCTTCTTAGCCTTCATGGTGTTTTACAGCCTGTGTTTTCATAAGATTTATTAGCATAATGTTTTACAATCCATGGTGTTCTTAGTATGGTTTTTAATACATAACAAAAAGGTGTTCTTAGTAGATTATGGTGTTTAATTGATAACGTTGTAAACACAAGGTGTTTTAAACCTATATATCCATAAACGACGTGAAAAAGAGTAATTTTTAGAAATTAATAACGATTAAGAAGAATGTGAATTACTTTTATAAGTTAATCCCCATTTATTAGATTGGTCATCCATTTTGATTGTAAGAAATCATTAAATCGAAGGAAGAGATAGGAGAGAGAGATATGGCAGTTACTTGATTTAAAACAATGTCAATTATTGTAATTGCCCCACGCGTCACATTTAATAGGACACTATTTACATTTTTTCCACTCTAAGCTCTTAACCCTTCATTAATCAATGAGTAAATTGCACAAAACATACTTTATGTTTCCTCAAACTTGCAGGTTCCAGTCTTAATGTTTAAAAGTTGCTAAAACAGCATTTAAGTTTATTTTTGTTGCGGGTTCAATCCTTTACAGCTAACCACGTTATTTTCTTCAGTTAAGTTCCCTCACATGCATAACATGTGAGGGTATATTCGTCATTTTGGTTGATCTTCCACCCACGTCAATTATAAGAAAAAAGAATATTTAAGATTTAACCTATTTTAAAAAAATTCTAACCACAGGGACTAATGTGCAATAAAACCAAACTTTTAAAAACCAAACACCCTCTTTTCCGGTCTTCTTCTCCGGCGACTTCGCCGGATTCCGGCAAACCCGGAATTATGATAGGAATCTTGTTAAACTAGCCCACTAAACTGTAAAGATTAACACAGATTTTGATCATGCCAATCAAACTCTTCAGGATTATCATCAGTTGGAAGAATCTGCGTCTTATTCGCATTAGACGGAAACTACAAACGACTCTTCAACCCTAGATACCTCTCACGGAACTCCGATGCCGTCAAATCAGAGAACTTCGTAACACCGTGTTCAGTAGTCGGATCCAGCAACTGGTGACGCTTAGGACGCCGCAAGTTAGACTTAAACACTATCAAACGGTAATCGTGCTCCTCTGTAGTCGCGTACGTTTTACCAAACTTTGTTTAAACTAGGTTAAAACTTAAATATTCTTTTTTTTATAATTGAAGTGGGTGGAAGATCAACCAAAATGATGAATATACCCTCACATGTTATGCATGTGAGGGAACTTAACTGAAGAAAATAACGTGGTTAGCTGTAAAGGATTGAATCCGCAACAAAAATAAACTTAAAGGCTGTTTTTAGCAACTTTTAAACATTAAGGCTAGAACTTGTAAGTTTGAGGAAACATAAAGGATGTTTTGTGCAATTTACTCTTAATCAATCCAATTGTTAAAAACTCTTCTTACACTTCTTAGATAACACCCCTTTAAAGATAACTCCACCCTACATGTATGTATATATATATATACTAGATTATTAGACACGTGTACTACACGGGTTTATAGATATAAAATTTAAATTATTTAATTTTGTATTCTTTTCGCAAATTTACATAAGTGAATTCTTTTACTATAGATGACGCAACAATTGGTCATGTGTAAAAACCAATTCTTTTAGAAACAAACCAACTTTACATAGAAATTGTCCTATACTTTTATCTATTGTCATGGCAAAACATAGGGCGAGAGTAAAACTGTCTTCTTTTAAATTTAAACGGAATCCTTCTATTTGGCGGTATTAAACGAAATTTAGGGATAAACGTTCAAGTGCCAGTATTACTTAAGGATAATATGAGTGCCTCAATAACCAGTTACAGGACCTGTAGTCGAGTTCATTACATAAACCATCTTTTCGATCACTATTTCTTGCTAACGCCACTGTAACACTGACCCTTGGTAATATGAATGGTTTGGCAAGCCTAAATATTACTTTATTTAGGACATCCGGTGAGTATAGACTTACATAAAACTATTATGAAGATACTATATCCTTATACTTGTTTATTACTCGGGTCTAATAACATTAAAAGTGTTTTCAAAGCACGGAAGTAAACCATTTTTCAAATATCGGATTAACCTATTCTTTACCTATTTTATTATTATAATATAAATAATAATTTATTTAATAGATGTTTTAAACATATAGTAAAAAAATAAGAATGTGTTATCACATTGACATTTTTGAAATTGTTTATTACAAGTAGAATTTATTAGTATTAAGTTGTTAAGGAATTTTTTATTGTTTTGTATTAATTAATTAATAATCATAATATTAGTGAATTAAATGAGCATTTGCCATGTGGCATCAAATAAGCTCATGTTTTAGTATGAGAATGTCATGTGACATTAAGTATACATTTTTATTAGTATTAGATATATATATGTATAGTCGTATAGGATCAATATCAAGGGAAAACTCCTACGATTGTGAGAACTTAGAGAACTCGACCTTCCCGTGTGAGTTTTGCCCTCATTTTTTTCACACCCCTAGATTAAAATGTTAGAAAACATTGTCATAAAAAAAATTCGAAGTGGTGTTTTCCGGCGCCTTACATTAGCTATGAAATGGTGATGACATAAGCATGACATTGCCGTAAACAAGTTTTTTTTTGAAAAAGTTGATTTTTTTATGATTTTTGGTAACAAAAATTTTGAAAAAACATTTCGTAAGACCGAGTTCTCTAAGTTCTCACAACTCGTATAAGTTTTCATTTTACCCTAACCTTATATATATATATATATATATATATATATTAATTCCTTAAATTTATTGTTGTTTTATTTGTTAATTTTTTATATATAAACGGGTAAAAAGACTAAAGTAACCTTGTGTGATCTGATTTAACCAAAAACGTTATCTGGGTTAGGGCCAAAGAACAAAATGTGTTGCATCTTAAAACATTAAGTACAAAACTTATCAATTTTAAAGATAAAGGACATCGCTTGAAATTTTGTATATAAATAAAGAACAAAACTTGCAATTTACTCAATAAAGAACTAAATGTGAGGTACATTTGATAACATGTACGTTTGTGTTTTGGTTACTTGTAGATTATTACTCACAACTCGATATTGGAAAAAAAATTATATTAAGACATAGATAAGCATAAGCATGTGACAACAACATACTTGGAATTTTATAAAACACTGTATTCTAAAAATTATAAAAGAAAAAACAAAATATGCTAAAATTAGTTATTGTTATAAAATAATATAAAAACTAGGTGTACGTGTGTGTATATATATAGAGAGAGAGTATTCTAATTAGTATTATCGTTATAAAATAAATAATACTATTAATTGGGTTGGTTTCAATACACAATTTTCTTAACCTTAAATGTGTAGCAAACAATGAGAAGGTAAAACGTAGAGCATTAGATTTTTATGGGGCAATCGTAGTTGAGTTAGTTTACTAGATATACTTTTATCGACATTAAATTTCAACGTTCATAGCATTTTTATCGACACGGTTTTATCTCAATAAAGTTATATCATAAAAAGTATTTTCATCTCTTAATGTGAGTACCCTATAGATATACATTTATTATTTTAAAAAGATAGTTTTTGTGATTACAAAAACAAGGGTGTTTTTTTCTAATAGCACCAAGTATCTGTGCTATTATCTAGACCTGGTACATATCAAAACCATATAAATTAGGGGCGTTCAAGATCAAATCATCCGGTTTTGGGATATTAGATTTTTGGATATACGAAAATTTCGGATAATGAATATAAATATAAATATCTGAATCTATATCCGAACTTTCGGATATCTAAAAATCAGATATCCGAAATTTCGGATATGGATTCAGCTATTTAAACAAATATACAAAATGTCAAAAAAATAAAAAAAAAATCAATTTCGTGCATAGGTAATTAAACTAAACTTGTATTCGAGTTTTCAAATTTTCAACATTGAAAATAAAAAACAATCATAAATATGTATTTACTATTTTTTTTACTATATTTAAACTAACTATAGTACTCGTATACATATATATATATATATACACTATATTTTGGTTTTCGGATATCGGATAATCTGATTATCCAGACATTTTAGAAATCCACATTCGAATCCGAAAATTAAGATATTTCATATTCGGTTTCAGATCTGAATTTTTTTTGAACACCCCTAATTTTTAGGTTGTATATAAAGGTTATATATATATATATATATATAGTAAGTCTTATATTGAGTTTTACTAGTAAAAAATTTGGGTGAAATTAGTACATCGTAGTAAATTCTATTTGTGTTATTTTATAACTGTTATATAAATACCTTGCGAATCGCATACATCATGCTTGCGCTTGTGCCTTAACCCTTGGATATGTGGACCTTATCGTTCACGCCTTTTAAAACCATAATATACTTTTTTATACAACGTAATACATGAGGCTTTGGGTTAATGTTATCATTTGTCATTTTATGGCTTCAAAATTTCATAACTTTTCTTTATGTTGTTCAGTTGACAGGATTCAGGATGATTTCAAAAAAAGAGGATGCTTTTTTGCGTCTATGTGTTATAAATGGTATGGATCTGCTTATATGCTTTTTTTTATATATTTGAAGCCAAAGCTTATGCTTGGTTGCTTTGCATGTTAGTGAAGGAAGCATGGTGAATCAAATAATCCCACTAACAGCAGCTGCCACGGCTACCATTCCGAATGCAGGCATGTTGCCACTGCACAATAGCAAACCCCATTGCCCACTTAGTAAGGATACCATAATCTGTGAAAGAAATGAACTCGGATTTAGTTCAATTATCACTTTAGCACCCAACAAAGCCAAGAACAAGTTTTGAAACAGAGTTTGTAGCTGAGATAGGTGTGTTCAAATTCGGATATCCAGAAATTTGGATAATGGATTCCAATATCCGAATCCATAGCCGAAATTTCGGATATCCAAAGTTTAAATATCCGAAATTTCGGATACGGATTCGGATATTAAAATAGATATCCCACTTTCACTTTATGATATGCCCTATCAACTAAGCTATTTCATATTATGGTAAAACTTTCAAGCTGAATTTCTAATGTATCAATACTTCAATATTCGATCCTTCATCTAAGATCAAGTTAAAGCTTAAATGTTAACAAATAGGGGTGCAAACGAGCCGAGCCGAGCCCGAGCTCGACCAGGTTCGGGCTCGAGCTCGATTAACATATTGAAGCTCGAGCTCGGCTCGATTCAAGCTTTGTTTCTAAAGCTCGACCTCGAGCTCCTCGGCTCGTAGGTAAATTTTTAAGCTCGAGCTCGACTCGTGCTCGGCTTGTTTATCATTTCCTAATTAATTTATATTAATTATAGTTATTATTTTATATATAATTAGTATTTTTTTCATAAAATTAATAATAATTAATCATTAGTATTTAAATATATATATATATATATATATATATATATATATATATATATATATATAATAGGCTCATTTAGGCTCGCGAGCCGGCTCAAGCTCGATAAGCAAAGCTCGGGCTCGGGCTCGTTTAGTAAACGAGCTTGATTTTTAGGCTCGGGCCCGGGCTCAAGCTCGTTTAAGCTCGGCTCGTTCGAGCTTTTTTTTCGAGCCGATCTCGAGTAGCTAGGCTCGTTTGCTCCCCTAGTAACAAATAAGCAAAATTAATTGCATCAGTGAAATAGATATAGCAAAAAAGTATGGCAAGTCAAAGATCTAGTCAACCACAATACAACCCACTTTTCTGGAACATCATCATATACATCTTGGTATAACATCAATGCGCTGAGTATGTTAATCTTCCAATGGAGAAAGGAGTAGCATAGACTAGAGAGCGATGAAGATTAGCATATACTCGAACATCAAACATCGAATGGGAAGGAGGCGGATATGGAAATGGAAAAGTAGAAGAAAGAAAAGAACTAGGTTTTCCATTTTTCATCGAGTATTGTTTATATATATTTTTCAATTTTAAAACTAGTAATTTATATTTCAGATATCGGATATCTGAAATATCCAAAAATTCTAATATCACTATCCGAATCCGAATTTTTGGGTAATTCACATTCGGACTTTCGGATATTTCAGATTCAATTTCGGATTTGGGTTTTTTTTTTGCACACCCCACTATAAATGGTATAACAACACAGTTATACGCGTAGTTATCTAGGTCTGAGTGATTATATTATACGCGTAGTTATGAACACCGTGTTAATGTACAACATCGTAGTTATACGCACGATGTGATTATAATATTTTTTTTAAATAGAAAAGTATTAATATGGCACTCATATTAAGAGAGAAGAATAGGCTATACCAATTTTACCCCTCCACCCCTTTCTAGTTTTTTTACGAACTTTCAAATAGTTAACTACCACCGAATTAATCTTAACCATTGAAGAGATGTGATCAAGGGAAAGATCGTTTCTTATGTTAAGATTATACTATACTATTAAATTCTTTAAAACTAACATAACCTTAAAAAGTAGCAGCATGTTATGTGAACTAAAATAATTGCATACTATGTTTCACTGATTTAACAATCAATAACAAAATGGATAGCAAGTGACCTCGAACCCAAACTGTAACTTTGAAACGTGAAACATTTGAGCCAGGTAATGGAATAGGTCATAACAATATTTTTGAAATAAATTTGCGGTGATAAAAACGGTTCAATTACCCAAAACATACATACCTGTAAACGTTTATGTGTCCTTGGTTAATGAAGTAATCTACTAATTCACCATTTCTAGTTTTTATATATGTGATTCCATAATAAAATTATGCAAAAATTAATTAGTAAGAAATGTAGTTGAAAATTCTAGCATCTAACTTTTAACAAACTAAAAGATATATCAGATACTTGTGAGTACACGTGACCCAATAGGTAATTATTAATCGAGAGCGCGACGAGTATGAGATATTTTTCTAGTGGAGAATTGGATTGAGAATATCAATACATGTTGCATTGTCATCCCTACTTAAGTTAAGTCTGAGTTTAACTTAGAGCTTGGCTCCTTAAGCTTTAGACAACCCAAGCGTACGTTCAACTCGTTGAACTTCTAAGAGTTAAAGGTCGAGCTTGAATCGTTAAGTTGCTAGTAAGCTATTTGAGATATTTATTATTATATAGATAAATATGATATAAATAAGGGTTATTGGATTTTATCACCCCTAACTATTGGCTATTGGCCGCTGTCACCCCCAACTATCACTTTAACGCCTGCCACTCCCAACTTAACACTTAGTGTGTTCTGTCACCACGTTGTTAACTGATTACTAACTTTTGATCATGTTACTATACTTTTGGGGGTGTTCTAAGATCCCTAAAACCCTCCTAACCCTATGACACCCCAACAGTATAGTAATAGGATTAAAAGTTAGTGAATAGTTAACGACGTGGTGACAGAACACACTAAGTGTTAAGTTAGGGGTGGCAGGCGTCAAAGTGATAGTTAGGGGTGACAGCGGCTAATAGCTAATAGTTAGGAGTGATAAAATCCAATAACCCTATAAATAACTATATGACATATTAGTCTATATGAAAATTATAGTTACGAGTGTATATGATTATTAGCTAACTAGTTTATAGATGATAAAGGAGCCCAATTCCAACTTGAAAAACAATTCATGAGCACGAGATTAGAGATAAGAGTATGAAACAATTCAAGCTCGAGCTTAGAAGAGCTAGTGTTAGGCTCAGATTATTTAGGGGTTGTTTGTTTTTTTTCCAAGAACTCCTGGCCTCTTATGTTTGCATGGCGCAGACCACGCGCAGACCTTTGGGTCTGAAGACTGTTTGTTTTCTCAAAGACTTTTCATCAAAAAGGTCTGCGCTACCTCTTTTTGGTGCTGATGTGGATCAAGCTCTTCTTACCTCTTCTCAATGTTTTTTTTTTGCCAGGTATCACAAAAACACAAAACCCTAGCTCCTTCTCCATCTCCTCCACCCCCACGCCGCTTCCCTCCTCACGCCGCCACCTCCTCCCCCCTCAGCGCTGGCTCCTCCTCCACGCCGCCAATCATTGATATTTATGCCTTTAACAGAGATATAACTTCGATTATTAACCAATTTAATAGCTATTGTTTGTTGTAATGTGAAAGTTCAACTCGTTTATAGTTCTGATTGCAATCTGATGTTGTTCGTTCAACAATTCAGTTACAACTGCACTCGTCTATGGATTCATACTCACTTAAATCTGTATCGGATCTTTGATCTTTTAGCCACAAACTGTAATTTCATGCTTGATTGGTACCTGACATTATCACATAGAGAAATGAATACATGAAAATTTTCTGATACCTATTAAATTGATCGTTTGTGCTTCATTTTGAGTATAGAACTTTAATTCTACCTTTTGTGTTTGTACAACTTTGTTAACCTAATACTGGTTTAACTAATTATTACAAGTAGCAGTGGGATAATTTAGTTTTGAGGATAGACTTCATGCCAAATCTACCTCTAAGAACAGAATTTAATTATTACTGTTTCTACATTACCAAGCCTCGTACAAGTGGTTTATTTACTACTTGTTTTGGCGCAAATATCTTTTATATGCAGTAGTGATGATTTTTGGTCTGTTGTATCCTTTGAAATACAGGTATTTTAACCGTTGCAGAGTGAATGTTTTTCTACTATGATTTATATATTGTTTGATTTGAGTTTTTTTTGTTTGAGCAGCTTGCAGAAGTTAAAAAACAAACAGTCTTCTTATTGCAGACTGCGGATGTTTGGTTCACCTCTTCTGCTATAGACGTCTGCAGATGTGGTCCGCAGACTGCTAACGTTTTACCTCTGAAAAACAAACAGCACCTTACATTCTTTATTGTGCCTACATATAAAGCTTGAGCCCGACTCATGAATAATTTTACAAAGTCAAGTTCAAATATATTGGGACACACGTATATAACATCAGTTTATTTATTCATTGTTATAAAATAACATCGTTTACCCTTAATATAATATCGCGCTGTATAAATTCCAAACCCTTAATATAATATCGCGTTGTATAAAATTTCGAGTATCCTGTTTTGTTATGATACGATTAAAGAAATTTTTGAGTGGATAAAAAGGTCATTTTTATTGTTCTTTAAGCCCACGGTTGATAAAAGAAATTTTCTGAGTGGATAAAAAGGTCATTTTTATTGTTCTTTAGGCACACACCGTTTTCAGATACCGACCAAACTGTGCTGGTACCTTATGTGTGTATGGTTTTCTCGACGTGACGGTATAACATTCGTTGAAAACATAGCTGGCTTTGCAAAATAGTAATTTTTTTATATCCTAAGCTATATCAAGTGTTGGTACCGACCGAAAAATACAGGAACCAATAATGGTATTTTTTTCAATCGATGTAAAGCACATGTCGATTGATATACCAAGTGTTGATATCATATTGGGTATTGTAATGAACCAAACCAATGCCGACCAAAAGTCCACCTCAAACCCGCCACGAAACGCAGAAGAATTCCACTAGTTATCATTAAAAAAGAAATTTATCGTAAAAACAGAAACCAGTGCCTCATGTTGTCGCTGTTATGCGATTACACATCCAGGCTTTGTTACTAGCGGTATGTATAGACTGTTAAAAGTCGATGAGCTCGCTACCCAAATTTAAAGAAAAAAACACTAGTTCTGCCTTGCTTTGATTCAACTAACAAAGACTCAAATATACCAAATACAATGAGGTAAATGCATACGACATATGAAAGCTTGTAAATAGGTGTCATTCATCCATTCCAACACACACAAAACCAACAAACAACTGAGATTCACAGCAGCATAATATCCACCTAAAATCCAAATGGAAATGAATACCAGAATGACCTTAAAATACCTCTCGTGTGTATGCTCTTCACTTGGGCCCGCCAAATTTGCTCATCATTTTTGCAATAAGTGGAGCAACCTTCGGGTTCGCTTGGTGTTTCGCTAGATTTGCAGGGTTTTTCATAACTGGAAAAAAACCACCAAAATATATCATTTGCTCGCCAAAACTCTTACGTTAAAAAAGAATCGTGCATTTAGCATGTCATGTAAATATATATATAATTATTTTTCTTACGTCACATATATCATACGGAGTAGAGTGAAGACGAACATACCATCTTGAAGAGCAGCCATTACTTCAGGATCTTTAAATGCTGCCATTAATTCAGGATCCTGTAGAGAACAACATTGGCCCCTCAACTTTAATAATAACATGTTTAACCCCCCAACTTTAATAATGACATTTTTAGACCCTTCACTAAAACAACTTTAGCCCCTTAACTTTAATAGTAAACAAATTTAACCACTAAACTTTAATAATGACATGTTTAGCCCCTTAACTACATTAAACAACTTTAGCCCCTCAATTTTAATAATAAACAACTTCAGCCCCTCAGCTTTAATAATGTTTAGCCCCTTAACAAAAACCAAAATTTGCCCCTCAACTTTTAAAATGCCATGTTTAGCCCCTTAACTAAAGCATCAAACAACTTTTACTAACGTGATTTCCTTATTTTTATCTACATTTCAAATCCACAGTGGAGCGCTGCTGATAACCCACTAGTCGGTATAAATCATCATATTCAGAGCAATACTCACATTTAAGATTTTGGTGTAGTCAATGCCACCTGGCATACCACCTCCAGCTCCAGCACCGGGGAACCCACCGGGCATACCACCCCCTGCACCTGCACCAGGGAACCCGCCAGGCATGCCGCCAGGGAACCCACCCGGCATGCCGCCAGGGAACCCACCCGGCATGCCGCCAGGGAACCCACCCGGCATGCCGCCGGGAAACCCACCTGGGAAACCCCCGGGCATTCCACCAGGGAACCCACCTGGCATACCTCCGGGTCTTTCACTTGAAGATGCTTTTTCTTCCTTTTTAGCCTTCTCATATGCAGCCTATGAATAACATGACAACTTATCAGGTTGTATGAATAATAGGTAACGCAAACAAATGAAGAGATGAATATGGGGGAAATAATATTTGCCTTTGCTTCAGCCCGGCGACGTTGCCTCTCGCGTTCTGTTTTCCTGTCCTCTCGCTCTTTCCTAAGCTTGTCGTATTTCCTACGATGTTCGACAATTTTGTGTGCGTTTGGTTCAACCTATGTGCATTCAGGAATAAGATTGATATGGCATAAACGAGTTTAAGAATAAGTGGACTTCTTGTGATAGAATAAAAAAAAATAGTATAAATTTGTAGATTAAAATCAACTTCAAGGTTTGCTAAAAAACTTTTTATAATTTCAATATACAAGTAAAAGAAAAATTAACAAGCTAATATTGGACAAAATGTGCATATACAGATTATGTATGATGACTAACCTTCTTAAGAATAGAACTTATTTCTTCATCATAATCGATATTTGATGCCACATGAAGATCCTTTGCAGCCTCTTCCCATTGGCCAAGCATCGATCGCGCAATTCCACGTGATTTGTAGCCTTTAGCAGAATCTGGATTTATCTGGAAACATATGTTGGAAACAAAGTCGGTCAGTTATTAAAGAATATGCTAAACCAACAAAACACAGAGATCGCTGATAATTCATCTGATTTGCATCATGCATGTGATACATACATTATGCATTCATCCATACGAATTTAAAGTTACACCATTTACAAATATATAGAGCTAAAGGGAGAAGAACGATGATCAAAAAGTAGAAAAGACATTGTTTGTGTTGTGAGCATTTATGAGAAACGGATACTACCTTTAGAGCAGCATCAGCATCCCGAATGGCGGCATTTGGTTTCTTCATTTTGATATATACAGAAGCTATATGGTAATCAAATACAATAATAAAAATTGGGAATTAGATGCATCAAATAGTAAAATAAAAATGTAATATTTTGTCAAATATGAATTACCTCTAGTTGCATACATGATAGCAGAAGTAGGGTTAAGCAATATTGCCTCCGTGAGATGCTCGATTGCTTCCTCTAGCTTACCTGTTTACCACCACAAGTGAGATGCTTATAAAGACCAAAAAACATATCGTTTTCCACAACCAAAATCACAACTTACAAAGACAAAGAATAGGGAGAAAAAGGTTAAAAACAAACCATCAGAAATTGCTTCCATAGCCTTTGCTTTGGCCTCTTGGGAAGCATCGCGGTTTTCTTCGGAGACCTCCACTGAAGAATCTCCCATCTATAATAAAAATAATAATAAAATTAATAGAACATAATGTAATGGGAAAAAAAAACATTCATTGTGGAGTGTAAAAAGACAAGACCTTTTGTGGAGAATCATTATCAGGTTCCACAGTTTCACCTTCAAATTCAATGTCAGATTCAACTATCTCATCCTCTTCTTCTTCTTCTTGAGGATGTTCAACTTCTTCATCACTCTCTTCCACAACATATGACTTCTAAAAGGTCAAACAAGTAGTACAACAATTTAAAAACCATTCATTTACTCATAAACAATCACTATAACTTAAACTCATATACAGTTCATCACTCCCTTCGAGCTGTCCTAAACAACAATAAGCAAATCAATCATATTCTTTCTTATCAATGAAAGAGCCCCCATGGCAACAATATTACATTTACTAGAACCTTAACCGTTCGCTTATACCTCTATGTACAACAAGATATAAGGCTGTGTTGTTGCGGTGAGCAGGAGCGCAAGGAGGCTGTAACGTAGGCAAAGTTAGAGATGGGCATAATCGGGTTTTATTATTACCCGGAACCGGTTCCAACCCGGACCCGGTTCTGCTTGGATGTCATTGGAACCGGGTATGGTGTGGAACCGGGTCCAGTTCCTACCCGGGTTCACACCCAAGAATATGGAACCGTGTAGAACCAGGTACGGGTATTATGGAGCCGGGTATGGTGTGGAACCGGGTATGGTGCGGAACCGGTTTCTGATAGTGTTGGGAACCGGTTTCTGACAGTAAAACCTGACTTTTTACTGTTCAGAACCGGTTCCTGACAGTAAAACCTGACTTTTTACTGTTCAGAACCGGTTCTTGACAGTCGAAAACCTGACTTTACTGTTCAGAACCGGTTCCTGATAAAAATGTTACCGTTGGAACCGGTTCCTGGTAAATGTTACCATTGGAACCGGTTCCTGATTACAGAATCGGTTTTCTATATAAACCCCTTTACACTTTATACTTTACAGAATCGGTTTTTCTATATAAACTTAACACTTTAACAAGAGATAACGATGGCTTGCAACGATGAGGTCGTGGTTGTTTTGGAAACCAAAAGAAACCCCGATATTTGGAAGCACTTTGACTTGTGCTTGATGTCGGATAGCCATGAAATGGCTAGATGCAAGGGGTGCGGGAAGTTCATGAAGGCGGCGGCCAACTCGACGCTCAAGAAACACACCGACCGCCATTGTCCGGTGACAAAGGCGAAAAACAATGAAAAGGGTGAAGCATCCGGGACCGGGTCATCGAAAGTTTAGTTTGTTTTATGTATTGTAAACCCATTTGTGTTTTATGATTAGTATGTTTAGTGTTTTATATGTTTTGTTTAACGTTTCTTGTTTAGGTTGTTTGTGTAACCGGGTCTGGAAGGTTACCGTAGGAACCGGGTATGATAAGAACTGGTTCCGGAACTTATTTTTTTCCAAAAATGTGGAACCGGGTAGGAACCATCGGGTATTTTGAACCCGGAACCGGTTCTGCTATACGTCGGGTAGGAACCGAACCGGTCCCAGGTAGGTTCCACCGGGTCGGGTTTGGAACCGGTTATTATGCCCATCTCTAGGCAAAGTGAGCGCGGCACACCAGCAAGCGTGGGGCTGTAAACAAACTGCACTGGACGGAGCCTTGTTCATGTTTGTTCCTCTAGCATCAAACTTGTTCACAAACGGTTCACCAACACATATCGAACAAAATTCTTGTTCGTGTTCGTTCATTAAGGAAATGAACTTTTTCGCAAACACAAAGGAGCGTATACCATTTTAGAACAAAAAATAAAAAAACAACATATCAACAAGCGAATGGTTCACGAACACAACCTCTGTTCGTGTTTCTCATTTAATTAATCGACATAAACAAACTTCCGGTCTAACGTTCATTATCGCACTTCGCTGAACGATCGGTTCTTTTACAGCCTACTCATACTTCTAGCCTTAGTGAAAAAGCATCTTAAAATCATCTTAAAATACAAGCACATAAACACAAACACCTCAAACTTATATAACTAAACACCTTAACATCTTTAACTTACATTAACTATATAATCTAACCACAAATTAACCTCAAACAAACAACAAATGAGTGAGATGTGCGATAAACAGCAGAAACATGTACCGATTGCGATTCAGTCTTGTAAGCAGATGCCGGAAGTTTAGCTCCAAGACTGAATCAAAACCAAAACACAAACACAAACAATCAACAACAGCTTCAATTGCTCTGATTATATAGGAATTGTGTGAACGTATACCTTTCGAGATAGTCACGGAAGAAGGAGAGAGAAGTATCACTGAGAATGGAAGGATCGGACTGGCAGCGGCTGATGAAGAGCTTCAGTTGTTCTAGTTTAGCGGCGTCCATGGCCGTCGGTCGTAAAGTCGCCGGAGAAATGGAAGAATAGGGTTTTGGGGGCGGTGGTGTTGCTAATAACAGTGGGCGATATAATTGGTGACTTCTGGATTAAGTGTCATAATAAAGATGGTTCTAGAATTCTAGAAGCTTCCGATTGATGTTACAAAAATTATCCTTTTACTATGTCATAGACTTTTTTTGTTGCCTCACCAGATTCTATCGCGGGAGTTTAATTGGGAATTTAATTGGTATCAGTTTAGTTTGTTATGTAAAAATTCTCGATCATTATGGGTCTAGTTTGATTGATATAAATTACAAAAATAGTTATTTGAGTATGTCGTAAGCGTCCTGATCGACATGGTGCGGTGATAGGGTGCCTTTAGTTTACCCAAATTGTGGATGGTTTAGATCATGAAAGATGCATGTATACGTAGAAGGTTTAGATTGAATAAAGCAAGATGTGTGTATAGATGGAAGGTTTAAATCGTACAAGAGACGGATATATAAATATGTGGGGTAGATAGTTTACCATTCTAAAATAAATAATGTCATAGACTTTATTATTATCGTTTGATTTTTAAATAATCTGCATTCAAGCATTCACGGAGTTGGTAGTATGGTTACCAAAGAGTGATTCGAGTCAAACCAGCTTTAACGAAGGCTCATGTACGAAGTTAAGTGAGTGAGTTTGGTGTGTTTATTCTTAACAAATTGAAACATGAGCTCGAGCCAACTATTGAAGTTAAGTAAATATTTCATGTTTATGTAATAAAAATGAATATTATAAATGGCTTTATTAAGCAGCGGTGTTCAAAGTCGAATATCTAAAATTTTGGATGGTTGATATCTGAAAATTCGGATAGTGAACTAGATATTCAAATTTTTAAATTCATATAATTTGTATATATTTAAAAGATAATTTAAAAATAAATATATGTTTTTTGGCTATTCGGATAATGAAATGGATATCTGATTTTTTTATAATCATATTAATTTTTGAATTTATTAATTAATAAATATAGAACTAAAAATTAAAAAAAATTCAGATATCTGATCAATAAAATTACTGTCTGAATACAAAAATCCGAGTATCCAAACTTTCCGATAATTCAGAGTTGGAATTTTGGGGTTTTCATTCGCATATTCATATTGATATATTTTTAACACCCTTAATTTTAAGTGGGCTGAGATACCATACATAGTATATGTATTTTAAACGAGCTTCGTATCAACAACTCTAATTTCCAAATTTGCAATCTCACATCTTATCATTTTGGTATGAGCACGACTCATGTAGGGAATAATGTTTTTATTCTAAAAGGGTGTATGAATTTACTTTTCATCGTCGACTTGCTTATTTGGTTTATTTTTCTATTTTGTTATGCCATGATAAAGCTTCTAATGATTTAAACCTAACTTTAGGTTAGTAAAGCTATGTCGCTCGTCTAGTGTTTTGGAACTAGGGTTGTTAAAAGTTTGTTGCCCGTGGCTCACTCGGAAAAAGTCGTTTGATATGGCTCGGTTTGAAACTGAGTGGAGCCAGCTCGGTTTGGCTCGGATTATTTACCTTTCATATATTTTATATTTATTTACATATAATATATTACATAAACTTGGTTATTATTTGCGAGTAGTTAGGCGTGTGGTTAGATATCTATAACATATTTTGGGTTGATTAGAATGCTAATGAACTTATCTGTTATTTTATTTAAATTTGAAACTACTTTTGTATTTTGTGAGCTTGATTTTGACTTGTTAAACTTATCTTGGATATGTTATTTTAAGCTATTAAATGGTATTTTAGACTATTGAGTTATAAAAGTTATGTATTGTATTATATATATATATATATATATATATATATATAGAGAGAGAGAGAGAGAGAGGTGGGTTATTGTACAATACCCACTATCTTAAAAAGCGTACGCGATAACCATAGCCACAGGATCTTCACTTCATCAAACACGATGGTAAGATGGTAATAATCAAGTATTAAGATATAAATTGAATAGAAAGGGATAGAATTGTCAATTGCAACTCTCTAATTCCTGGTAACTTATTTGCGAGATTTCAAGATCAAAACTAATTTTAAGCCCTAATTTGTCATTCATTTTATCTATTAAATATGAGTTTACAAAGTTTGTAAAAAACTACATTTAAGCTCAAAACACTTTAGTATTGTAATAAAGATAAGTAATCACAAACGAGAAAGCATTATTAACAATTGTTTTTATTAATCACAATGATTCAAATGTTTTACAGAATGTTGATTTTAGAGACTCCCTCTCAAACTAATCACTATAACAAAGATTGTACGTACAAAGGACGGAAACCAACAAATTGTTAATATGTAATGATTATAATGAAGATGTAGTAGTGGTTGTATTTCAAGTTCAAGTATGAAGAGAAAAAATTCAAACAAACAAAAGACGGGAACAAACAAATTGTTATTACTAATTCTTAAAGGAAATTAAATGGTTGAATTTAAAAGCATTATTGATAACCTGGAGGAAAATTGCTGGAAAGTGATTGTGGGAGTTCTATACTTCTATAGAACTTCTATTGTTTTCATTGGGCCGTCGCATTGAAAAGAAAAATTAATGAACACAAGGTAATGGGCTGACTTGATGGGCTTATGTGGACCGATACAACAACAGAAAACAAAGTAATAAAAAGCAAATGATGGATTAATTATTTGGTTCTCATGGACTGAATTAAAGGCCCATACGAAAAAAATGAGGATTTGAAGGGGCCAGCTGATCGGAATTTGGAACCGTACAACATAGTATGTGAACCGAGGCGAATACAAGGGGAGTTAGTACTTATAATTATGTGAACCGTAGGATAGACCATGTCCACTTGTGCTAAGACATGATCTTTAAGGGCTTGAAGTATTTGATAAATCTAAATATGAAGTTTTCAAAAGTTAGTTGATCTAGAACGATAAAAGAACTACGCGATAATTGGACTTGCATACATTTGAGCCAAAGTGTTTTATGACGAGTCATATAAACTTTTCCTCCAATGCTATGCTATAAAATTACGAAACACTCGTACTTAGTATGCATCATTATACACTCACAGGAACAATAAACAAGTATTAATTCACGCAAATAATAATCGTATGACATGCCAATCCAAATCTTGTGTAAACTCCTCTACCATAACAATGAATCATATAGGGCATGTTCACAATACATATCCTAAAATAACATCATAAAAGTTGAAATAAATAGCAAACCAACAACCCCACTTGAAGCAGTCTTACCCACACCACCAGGGGTACTTCCTGCAAAATGCACAATCACATTAGCAAAAATGGTTAGAGTAAAGATCTAACACTCTAGTCAATTCAATTAGATGTACATGACACATATGTTAGAAATAAGAACATAATAAGATCTAAAACCATAAAAGATGTTCATAAGTACAACCTACGCATTTAGATTTATAAAATGGAATATCAGGATTAAGTAAGCACATGTAAATAAAATGTACGCATGGCAAGTTCAAATTTGAATGAAAATGAGCATTGTTGGTGATTTAAGTGTTATCATGGGCATTTGTTGTTTTTATAATTGATCCACCCTATGCCTACACTTAGGGGCTGTTTGTTTACCTCTTAATGGGGCTCTTAGTGGTTTAGACCTCTTACTGGTTCAATACTTAATGGTTCAGACTGTTTGTTTCGCAAACAGATGTCTGAATGGTTCAGACATTTACCTCTAAATGGTTAAGCATTATATTGAGTTTGAATGGTTAAGACCTCTAATCTGAATTGGTCAAACATTTGCTTCTGAACTTTTAAGCATTATACTGGCTCTTAATGGTTCAGACCTCTTATTGGTTCAACACTTAATGATTCAGACCTCTTATTGGTTCAGCACTTAACCATTCAGAAGTTGCCAGACAACCTTAAAGACCTTAGCTACACCCCCACTTCGTTTTAGGTATCTAAGTGACTTCACATTTTTGGTATTGTGTTGACACCAGACCAAGGGTTTATTCTTTGATACGATGATATATTGCTAAAATAGTTCATGTTCTTCAAATTTCGACTATCTTCGTCTGAACCTTGCCTTCATTATCAACAAAGTATTATTTTCATCATCTTATAATTCAACAAGTCTTTCGAACTTTTCATTGATCCATTCATAAATGTCTTTCGCAATACAGGTTGGGTGGATGCCTATATGGCGAGCGGTCTATAAGTGGTTATTTCATTTGTCTTGACATGATTGTCACCACAAGGACTTTCATCAAACAACGCAAAATATTTAGATCATCTGAGTATGAATGCAAAGCCCTTGTAGAAACAAGGATAAAACTCACCTAGCTCAAGTCCTTACTCTTGAACTAGGAACTCCACAATCCAAAGCTTCAACTTTATGGTGTGACAACTTTGACGCAACTTAGATCTATGTTAGTCTAGCATCTCGCTAGAACACTGAATATGTTAAGATTGACTTTCACTTTGTCCGAGAATAAATGACAGACCAAACTTGTATCTTAATTTCATCTCAACAAGTGATCGACTTGTGTATGCATGCATCAAGCCTCTTCTTACACCTAGATATGAGTTGTTATTATCTAAGTTACATGTATTTACACATCCTAAGTTTGTGGAGTGTATGAGGGTGTAAATACTCAAGCTGATTTAACCAAACTAAGTATCATGAGCTCTTTAGGTTCCTCTACTCTTGTGTCTATATGTGTAATGTAATATGTATCATCCATTATTCAATATACCAAGAAATACTGCATACCTCAATAGTGTCATTCTTTATCAATAAACTTTCTCAGCTTGTCCTCGTTTCAATATGGAATTAAATTTTAAATAAAATAAAGAGCAACTTTTAAAAAAATTTATTTACTAACGGTAAAAAATTACCATTTTTCATAGCTATTTATATGGGGAGAGAGTATAACATGTGTTCATTGCTAAAACAAACATAATTGAACATAGGGTTGTTCAAAAAGTTTGTGGCTTGCACAAAATCGGTCTTTTGTAAATGAGCTGAGCCGAGATGGCTCGAAGTAGACTAAGCTTGCTCGTTTGTCTTCGCCCAAGTTTTAATATTTATAAGTTTTTAAATCAATATCATTTATATATAAAACAAACTTTGGTCATATTCAAAGTTTCAAACCCCCAACACATTGAATGAGTCATTCTAACATAATTATTGATGGTTTAGACATTTCCTAATGAAACGAATAATAATAATAATAAAAATAAAACTTAAGTGTAAACAGAAGGTGAGGAGATCATGGCATTACCTGGTGGAGGTTGAGTGCTGGATGCACCTGGAGCTTGAGCTGCATAAAATTTGTTATTTAAAAATAAAGAACAATTAACACATCTGTATATTTAATAATTTATACAGGTTACAGAGAGCGCTGAATCAGATCCAGAATGATGAATCAAAAATCTGATTTAGAAAAACTATTAGGGTACGTTTGATTCGCAGAAATTCAATGGAGGGTGTTCATGAACCGTCCAAGCCGACCGAACAAGTTAAACCAAAGAAACTTGGCAGGTTTGATGTATATACGTCCAAACCGTATTAACTGAAAAATAGAAATTTGGTCGCTTTGCAGTTTGAAACGTAACCGGTGATCGGACCGGACCGGACCGATACACATTTATTATTATTTGAGTAATATAAAGTTTTGTATATTCCTGAAATATAATTATATTATATATTTTTGAGTTAACTGTCATTTTCGTTCATATGGTTTGTAAATTATGCCAGTTCAGATCAAAGTTTAAATTTGTATCATTTTCGTCAATGACATTTTTGAAACATGTCAGTTCCATCCAACAACTCATGAGTTAGCTGTTATTTTCGTTCTTGTAGTTTGTCTAATTAATCTATTTGTGGATGGAAATGACATGTTTCAAGAATGTCAAATTTGAATTTGGTTTGAACTGACACAATTGGACAAACTATAAGGACGGAAATGACAGTTAACTCTATATTTTTATAAGAAAAAATAAAACCGAAAATCATTCGACCAATATAAAACACAACAAAAAATATATAAGTGTATTCATATTCATATATAATATAAAGTTTTGTCATTAACAGCGAAACCAAAAACCGAAAACCCAAGCATTAAATTTTCGTCAAAACCAGCCAAACCGGACAATAAACACCCTGGTTAATATCAATTAATTTCGTACCAATAAGAAAACTGAAACAATATAACTAACCAGTTTTACAGGCCGTGGTGTCGGAAGAGATACCACACAAGCGAGGGAGACGAAGAGCCTGCTGAACATCGATTCCAAGTCCGGACAAAAACGAAGGATTCTCATATAGACCGCACAGGCACTGTAGATCGTTGACAACGGCCTCCTTGATCGGATCACAGCAGGAGTTCGGGGGCATTGTGGTTGAGTTGAGGTACGGAGCGCAGGAAACTAGCTTAGACGCACACGTCTGCGCCTGCGCCTGTGCCGTTGAAATCGACACCGCCATCACCAGAAGCGTTACCACCATAGTTATGGTTGAAGAAGTTGCCATTTTGCAGGGTGACTTTTTTTTTTGGATTGGGATTAGTTTGAAAATTAAAAACGGAGGTAAGATATTTTATAGGGGGACGTTGAAAGTTATGGGAATTTAGTTGGTGCCGGTTGCCTTATTCCCATTGTGATGATAAGATATTTTAAGCAAAGTTTATAATTATGTGTGGATTAACTAAAAACTAGTTTACTTAGCTTTTATACGTAAATCTTCTCTTAGGCTATGTATTATGGTTTAAATTTTTTTTACTCTACGTCACTGGTGGCACCGTGGCACATCATAAGGTAGCTGACACATTACCACACCATTCTCACTCACATTTTTTCACTACACCTTGTTAGATCATCCGTAGTGGTTCACCACCCTTTGAGGCGTTTTTTTTCACTACGTTTATGTCAGCATGGGTGAAATTATTCAACTTTTTATTTAATTTTTCTTTGCCTGCTTAGGCAAAATCATTTTTATTTAGAGTTAAGTGTCATTTATATGGTTTGTCCACTTTTTGCCATTTCATACCAAATTTCAAAATTGAACCATTTTCCTCCCTAACATTCTCGAAATTGTGGTTTGCCCACTTTTTTCATAGGCTAACCCCTTCTTCATAATATGGGATGTAGGATCTGCCATCATTTAGTCTCATCAAGTACCAGTTGTTCATGATTTTGTTATGTTGGTGGATTTTAGGTCGAGTCACATAAAAACGATCATGACTCGATAACAAAGCCGATGAGAGTTTGAGAAGGACATGGTGGATACGTAACTGTTACTCCCTATATATAAGTGTTCTTGTCAAATGATAAATCTATATAAAAGTGGACAAACCACGTTTCGAGAATATCATGGAAGAAAATGGTACAATTTTGAAATTTGATCTGAAATAGCAAAAGTAGACAAACCACAAGGACGTAAATGACACCTAAGTCTTTTAAATAATTTTTCTTTACTTGATTAGACAAATTCACCTTTATTTAATTTTTCTTTACTTGTTTAGACAAAATCAACTTTTGATCCAACCCCAATGATTAGTATGATATTATTATTGATAAATCTATCTTATTTTTGATGAACTTTCAAAACTAAATTAGTAAGCTGTATAACAATAATGACATAATCACAACACCACGTATTAATTTAGTTTATAATAAAAAAATATTTTTATTATATTAAATATATTAATTATTAATTTCTTACAAAATGTGAACGTTTGCCGAATAGGTAGGTATGAAGTAGGAACTATGAACCAGAGTGAGGTAGACTGGTCGTCTCGACGAAACGAGGGATATAATTCCACTGTGGGCCCAAGCCATTGTACACGGTTTCTTTTGTTTGAACCGGTCTTCCTTTGAAACTTAGAATGTTAGGTCAAAGTCTCCAACAAATATACTTTTCAGGATAATGATTTTATTTTTTATTTTTATTTGATAAATACATTTTAATAATGCTTTTATCTACACATTTGAAGTGTCAATCCTTAAAAAGAAAATTCATATGTTTTTACCAATCAAACATTATTCAAGTGCTTGAACTTGGATTAGAATTTATTATACACAATTAACTACTATAAAGGTATAACAATGAATGAAAAAGTCATTTGTGGAAGTTTAAAGACCTATATGTGAAAGAAAATAGGGTGAAAACGAGTCAGCCGATTTAAACAAAAAAAAAATTCATATGAACCTTTAGCCGCAATTTTGTGGGAGCAACAAACTAAACTGGTTGATCAATGGGTTTTATCAGTTAACGATTCTTGGTTTGATGGTTTAGTGGTTTGAACCAATTTTATATCTTCTCTCTAAAAACATTTGTTTGTTCAAAGATAAAGTTGGTTTACGATCGAGGTCGTTTCAAAGTTGGTCAATGAGAGGTATATATCAAAAGACAGATAATGATTTGAAATAAATGAAAATTAATTTTCCATTTAAAAGCCACATAAATGAAAGAGGACCAGACCCGCCATTTCATGATCGAGGTCGCTATCTAAGGGTGCGTTATACAACAGGAGCCCTTAGGTGAAGGAAGTTCCATTGACTTGGTAACAATGGAAACAACTCATATTATATCAGGGAAATGGAAATGATAACCAAGTAGAATTAACAACAAACTTATTAAAAGTTGAATAGCTAATCTATTTATCAAACAGATTGTATTTCAAAACTCATTTATTATAAGGCTAAGTGGTATGGAATGGTGCCCCCATGTGCTTCATTGCACACCTCAACGCCTCCAGTGCCACGTAAGCACATACCCCTAATAACTAAGAAATAGGTTAAAACCCCAAAATGGCACCTCCCCCACCCCCACACACACACACACATTTATTCCTTTGGTTTTAAAGGTTTAAAAGTAAAGCGAGTCTCACATTTCATCCGTTGTTCCTTCGTTATTAGGCTGGTGAGCATTAAATCCCCCCTCCCCATGGCACCCAAGCAATAGTCATCACCCAACCCTCCTTCCACCATTCACCATCCTAACACCACCAACACCACAAACCACCACCACCAAAATCAACACATGAAGATGGTGGTGGTGGTTTCTAGAAACACTCGAATATAAGGTTTCTATTTTCTTACACTCCTATTTCCAGAAACCTTTGGTTCTTGCAGAAGCATACGTTAAAGGCGTCTAAATCGGAGATGATGTTAGTGGACGCGAATCTGCGATAAGGATGATCATGATGGAAGGAGCTTGGACCGTTAATGAAGTTTGAGGAATTGATGAAGGTTGCTTAGGACAATTGTTCAAGAAAGAAAATAAATTAACAATTTTATTAAATCATAATCGGATTACAGTACATAAATAAGAAGAGAACAAAATAGAAACAAAATACAATACAAAATCTAAACAAAGACTAAGAACAAATTATAAAGAGATAAACAAAAGCGGAACACAAAGGTGTCTGGGGCTTTAATTATTAAATAATCATTATATTAAACGTAAATACAATATTATTCATAAAATTTTTAATAATCCCCCGCATGAATGGGGATCGTCCCATACACTCAAGTGTCACGAGAAAATTTTAGTGGTTAAGCAATGCAGGATAGGTTGGTCTCCATTTGATTATTTGAACCCTCCTCTGTGACATGTACTTTGTCTTCTAGCGATTAGTAGACATAACGTTCTTGAACCAACCCCTTTTAACGTAGATGTGATTACACATCACATTACTCTTTCTGGTCTGGTTAATCCCTCATAGGTGTGTCCGTTATGGTCAGAACACTAGCCTGATTACACCTCACATTATTATTTGACCCGACCTGAATAGAATCACCTACTCGAACATATAACCCAAAGCATAGCATTAGGAAATTATTTTTTAGGTCACATGACTTCCACTCCCACTAAACTTTAGTCCCATTATAATGCATCTTCTATGCAACCGGCTCTCCGATGACTCACATATTACTCTTCTGATCACGTAGGGTATCTAAGATGACAAAGAATTACTTGAATTTTGCCTAATTAGTCTAGCGCATTTACAGTTATATGCTTATGTGAACATAGGAGCTAAATAATCTCAACTTGTTACATAAGGCAAATATTGCATAATTGTTCGATTTCCATAATATTTCCATACCTCAGTGTAAATAACCAAACATCCGTTCACAATCAGTGGCGTCTTCACCATCTAATTCGTTTGATGTGTTACACTAATTAATGATTTGTTGGTGTGCGAGAAGGAGAACTTTACGAGACACAATATCGTTTTAAGAGATGTTTTTATTCTATAAATTTCAAAATACATAATATCTGTTAGCAGATTGGTAATCCAATGTATGATTGGAATGTGCACTACTAATTACACAGAACAATGGAAATTTACAATTTCATGTGGTCGAAAGATCATTAACAATTTGTATCGTCTTCAACTCGCTAATGACTTATCGTATCAATAAAAACTAGCTGCAACACATGCATAATATTTGTATGTAGATGACTTTTGTCACAACCCGACCCGCAGCGGAAAAGGTGATCGGGGCATGATTGGGTTTTCATCAAAGCTCATGACATTTATTATAACGTTTCATATTTATTATTACAATTTAAAGGAAATCATACAATCATAATTACAACATGTTCTACACATCTTTCTAGACTTCATTATTTTCTTCTAAGACATTTCCTATGTTTTCCTTGCTTCATCCTGTTCACCTGTATCATGTGTAAAAATGGTTTTTTGATCAACAAAAGTTGGCGAGTGAACCTTGTTAGAAAAACATTTATTATTTATTTCTGGTTTTATTTAATATGGAAAAATTGTGCAATAATCATATATGAACAAACGTAAATAAAACATACAATAACAAACAAATAGCATACAATAACAAACCAATAGCATACAATAACAAACCACCTTGCATGAATATGTAATATGAATGACAATGTAAATGTTGGCAACGTCTCGTTCACGCTCATATGTAATGGGGAACGGCTCACGCTCATATGTAATGGGGAGCAGACGGCCTATGATGAAATGTATGTGCGATCAAGGCTCAATCAAACGGAGCCGATCGTATGTTGGCAACGCCTGGTTCACGCTCATAGGTAATGGGGAACAGCTCAACGCTCATAGGTAATGGGGAACGACGGCCTATGATAATGTATGTACTGAAAATGATAAATTTAATCTAAACAATAATCACACACACAGATGATACATGTTGAATATACATTTAATCATGAATATGATGGATGCATAATAGTTTAAAAGTAATAAATATTAAGACACATGATACACCCCAAAAACATGATTAAAACGGGGAATTTGTAGAGATTCACTCACATTGGGTGCGTTCGGTGGATGATGTTGAATGCGCACGAGTTTAGATTTATCCACGAGAGAAAACTAACCTAGATAATAACATAACGGTTCGGTAAAAAAAAACGGATTTTATTAATCAATTTTAGTAGGATTTTTGGATATATTTTTGTGAGTTTAAGGCTATTTTCTAACTTTAAAAACGTTATTTTTAAGTATTTTTAATTGATTTTTAAATTAAATAAATAAATAAAAATAATAAAAAAATGTTGACTTTTGACCGTTGACCATGACCGTTGACCGGTCCGGTCGCTTATATATGTGCGCTGGGTGAGACTCGAACCCGTGACCTCTCGTACGCGTGCACGCAGCTCTACCAACTGAGCTACGTGTCTAACCCGAAATATTTCTGTTTTTAATTATATTTATACACTAATTAAGTTAATCCGAAAATCATTTATTTTAAAAAGGATTTAATTGCATCAACTCGGTGCTCGCCACAGGTCTCGAACCCGGGACCTGTGGTTTAGTTTGGCACACAGTCCACCGCTGGACTGTGTGTCTAACTTGGTAAATATTCTGGTTTTTATTATACTTAACATCTTACTGTTGTGGATCCGGTTCAGTTAAAAAAAAAGACATTTTATTACAGCGAAGGTGTGTGTGTCAAGGATCGAACTCGGGACGTATGCATATTGTTTGCACACAGTCCACCGCTGGACTGTGTGTCTAACCCGTTCATAATATTGATTTTAATTAATCTTATAATCACACTAGACTTCATCTTCTTCGTTCAAAACACAGACAACGGTTAACCATGCTGTTACTTAATTAATTCGGTTAACGAATAATATGAACAATTGAAAAGTATTGAACAGAAGGGTTTGGGGAAAGAAAGTACCGAACAGATTGTCTTCTTCAGAAATCCGGCAACGATTCGTCGGCTCTGTTTTGGTGACCTTCGGCTGTTAGAATCAATTAACAGTTTGGAGGGATTAGATGTGAAATTGAACTACTGAGTAACGATTATCAGTAGGTTTGAATGATCATACCGGTTAACAACGAGTTTCCGAAAATTCCAGAAGTTTTCCGGCGGAAACAGAAACGTCGTCTGGAATAGATTCTGGGTGAGGGATTGATGTTAGCAATAGTCTAACAATGGGTTAAACAGAGAAAAAGTCGAGATATTTACCGTGTAGATGAAAGTCGCTTTTTGTTGCCTAAAGTGTATGAATACGGAACATGGATACACAGAGTTGATTGACTAAGTATGATTTTATGCATAAGAGTTTGGGTACGTTTGGAAAGATAAGGTTATATCCTAAAACAAAACTTTTACTACTAAAACCTACATGGAACTTCTCATAACCGCCTGACAATGCCTCTGATCCTTTGGCAAGAATACTTATATATAGGAAGTACCAGCGGCGTATCCACCATATTCTTGTCAAATTTTCATTGGTTTTATCAGTAAGTTATGATTGGTTCTATGATGTGACTCTAGAACATAAATAAACACAACAACCAAGGCCTGAGTCCTAATTCTGATAGTATACATGTTTGAATGGTGACAATACCTCTCTCGTTTGTTATGATGGAGAGGTTAGTCTGTGTAGAAATGGAACACAATCCAATTTCTTTAAATGATGAGATGATATAAATGCTAAATCAGTGAGTATAAAACAAACTTCAATCAAGACAATACTAAATCCTACATGGAACTTCTCATAACCGCCTGACAATGCCTTTGATCCTTTGACAAGAATACTTATATATAGGAAGTACCAGCGGTGTATCCACCATATTCTTGTCAAATTTTCATTGGTTTTATCAGTAAGTTATGATTTGTCCTATGTGACTCTATAACATATACAAACACAACAACCAAAGCTTGAGTCTTAATTCTGATAGTATAAATGTTTGATTGTCGACAGTACCTCTCTCGTTTATTATGATGGAGAGGTTAGTCCTTGTGGAAGTGAGACATAG
Source organism: Scalesia atractyloides (assembly GCA_947069175.1). NCBI lineage: Eukaryota > Viridiplantae > Streptophyta > Magnoliopsida > Asterales > Asteraceae > Scalesia > Scalesia atractyloides. The sequence goes on along the minus strand of CAMTDV010000024.1, from coordinate 7,768,811 downwards.
CTCAACTTCTTTAAATGATGAAATTGAAATACGTTGAGATGTATGATGATATAATTGCTAAATCAGTGAGTATAAAACAAACTTCAACCAAGACATTACTAAATCCTACATAGAAACTTCTCATAACTGCCTGACAATGCCTCTGATCCTTTGACAAGAATACTTATATATAGGAAGTACCAGCGGCGTATCCCCATATTCTTGTCAAATTTTCATTGGTTTTATCAGTAAGTTATGATTAATCCTATGTGACTCTAAAACATAAACAAACACAATCAACCAAAGCTTGAGTCTTAATTCTGATAGTATACATGTTTGAATGATGACAGTTCCTCTCTCGTTTGTTGTGATGAAGAGGTTAGTCTATGTAGAAGTGAGACACAGCCCAACTTCTTTAAATAATGAGATTGAAATACGTTGAGATGTATGATGATGTGAATGTTAAATCAACGAGTATAAAACAAAACTGAAATAGTAATCCGCATTAAGATCCTTGGATAAATTTCCAATTTATAATTGAGATACGTGAGAATTGAGATAACATAAAGAAAACATAAAAACGAAGCGGTTGGAGTTGAATCTTGATTTTTTGGTGAAGGAGACTAGTTGGGTGGTTCGTTTGGGCCGTCATTATCTTCAATAGGATTGGAGTTGATGTTGAAAACTCTTCCTCTTGCTGGTGGCCTAATGGTTGGGTTTTCTTGATTTGATTGGTTAACTGGGTTTGCTTGAGCTTGGGCGTTTATGATGTTAACCAATCGAGGGCACGTGTTTCTAAAGTGGGTAGGGTCGCCACAATTAAAACAAGCTCGAACATAAGGAAACATGGGGTATTGGGGTTGTTGATATGTTTGGATCATGTTTTGAGTAGGGGGTGAGGTTTGGTTTTGAGAGGTGCGGCAAACCTTGCTCAAATGACCATAGCGTCCACAATTCGCACATAGTCGACAAAGTAAGGTAGATGGATGGTGATAAAAACAGGTGTTACATTGAGGGTGAGGTCCTAAGGTTTCTTATTTGGGTATGTTGAGTTGGGTGCTACTTGAGTGATTGGGATAGCTTGGAGGGGTATGGCTTGTGAAATTGGTTGGTTGCGTTGGGTGACAGCGAAAAGTTGCCCATTTCGTTTTCTCTTAGAAATGTATCGTGAAGGGGATTCGGTTTGGGTTTGTTGAACTTGAACTACAATGTTGTGTATTACGGCAGCCATTTGTTGGGCGATTTGGGCAGCCATGCGCTCGCGAGCTTTTCCTGCTCTCATCTTCCTACGAGCTGAATTAGAAGACATCTACAAGGAATACATATCAAGAGTATGAGTTTGATGTTTTTGGGATCATGTGTCGTATTTAGGAATGAACATTCATAAAATAAACATAGCATAATAAATCTACTACATCCATAGGATGTCTTGGGCTTTGCTCGTAATTGGGCCTTGCATGCCGCCATACTTCACCTTCGTAATCATGTGGGCTCCCATGACTACCAGGTTTTTCATATGGTTCGCATGTGTTAGCCTGGTTACGTACACTAAAACCCGGAGAAAATCGAGAAATAAGTATGTAACGTATAATATTTGGAATGTATCCAGGTGTGGACACGGTGACACCTCAAAGTGGGGTTAGTTCGAACGACGTTTGGTGTGGCATGCTGTGGCCTAATAGGTCCTTCGTACTCTCATCGTTAGTCCCCAGGTAGGCAAACTGGTCCGTTATATTGGATTTATACGAATGCCAACCTAGACAGGACGTTCCGACTACCGGTACTTGTACCCTTACAGTTACTACATGCCCGTCGCAGAACTCACTTTGATGCGATTTGAAAAATGAAAAATGCGACAAAATCTTGAATAACGGAAGTATGAAGATGAATTGATATGTGAACATTGAAATATGTATGATGAATATGTATGTAAGTATGTATGTTTGACTGTAAGTATAATTCATTATGTATCACAAAATGTAATATTGGAAGTGTTTGCATGCATTTGTATATGAAATAAATATGAAAGAAATAAACATCATGAGTTTGCATATAACCACATAAACAATTAAAATCTAATCAACTATAGTATAGGCTCTAAGGGTCTAATAACCTATCCTATATCCCTATAGTCAAAAGCTCTGATACCAATCTGTCACAACCCGACCCGCAGCGGAAAAGGTGATCGGGGCATGATTGGGTTTTCATCAAAGCTCATGACATTTATTATAACGTTTCATATTTATTATTACAATTTAAAGGAAATCATACAATCATAATTACAACATGTTCTACACATCTTTCTAGACTTCATTATTTTCTTCTAAGACATTTCCTATGTTTTCCTTGCTTCATCCTGTTCACCTGTATCATGTGTAAAAATGGTTTTTTGATCAACAAAAGTTGGCGAGTGAACCTTGTTAGAAAAACATTTATTATTTATTTCTGGTTTTATTTAATATGGAAAAATTGTGCAATAATCATATATAAACAAACGTAAATAAAACATACAATAACAAACAAATAACATACAATAACAAACCAATAGCATACAATAACAAACCACCTTGCATGAATATGTAATATGAATGACAATGTAAATGTTGGCAACGTCTCGTTCACGCTCATATGTAATGGGGAACGGCTCACGCTCATAGGTAATGGGGAGCAGACGGCCTATGATGAAATGTATGTGCGATCAAGGCTCAATCAAACGGAGCCGATCGTATGTTGGCAACGCCTGGTTCACGCTCATAGGTAATGGGGAACAGCTCAACGCTCATAGGTAATGGGGAACGACGGCCTATGATAATGTATGTACTGAAAATGATAAATTTAATCTAAACAATAATCACACAAACAGATGATACATGTTGAATATACATTTAATCATGAATATGATGGATGCATAATAGTTTAAAAGTAATAAATATTAAGACACATGATACACCCCAAAAACATGATTAAAACGGGGAATTTGTAGAGATTCACTCACATTGGGTGTGTTCGGTGGATGATGTTGAATGCGCACGAGTTTAGATTTATCCACGAGAGAAAACTAACCTAGATAATAACATAACGGTTCGGTAAAAAAAACGGATTTTATTAATCAATTTTAGTAGGATTTTTGGATATATTTTTGTGAGTTTAAGGCTATTTTCTAACTTTAAAAACGTTATTTTTAAGTATTTTTAATTGATTTTTAAATTAAATAAATAAATAAAAATAATAAAAAATGTTGACTTTTGACCGTTGACCATGACCGTTGACCGGTCCGGTCGCTTATATATGTGCGCTGGGTGAGACTCGAACCCGTGACCTCCCGTACGCGTGCACGCAGCTCTACCAACTGAGCTACGTGTCTAACCCGAAATATTTCTGTTTTTAATTATATTTATACACTAATTAAGTTAATCCGAAAATCATTTATTTTAAAAAGGATTTAATTGCATCAACTCGGTGCTCGCCACAGGTCTCGAACCCGGGACCTGTGGTTTAGTTTGGCACACAGTCCACCGCTGGACTGTGTGTCTAACTTGGTAAATATTCTGGTTTTTATTATACTTAACATCTTACTGTTGTGGATCCGGTTCAGTTAAAAAAAAGACATTTTATTACAGCGAAGGTGTGTGTGTCAAGGATCGAACTCGGGACGTATCATAATATTAATTTTAATTAATCTTATAATCACACTAGACTTCATCTTCTTCGTTCAAAACACAGACAACGGTTAACCATGCTGTTACTTGATTAATTCGGTTAACGAATAATATGAACAATTGAAAAGTATTGAACAGAAGGGTTTGGGGAAAGAAAGTACCGAACAGATTGTCTTCTTCAGAAATCCGGCAACGATTCGTCGGCTCTGTTTTGGTGACCTTCGGCTGTTAGAATCAATTAACAGTTTGGAGGGATTAGATGTGAAATTGAACTACTGAGTAACGATTATCAGTAGGTTTGAATGATCATACCGGTTAACAACGAGTTTCCGAAAATTCCAGAAGTTTTCCGGGGAAAACAGAAAATCCGGCAACGTCGTCTGGAATAGATTCTGGGTGAGGGATTGATGTTAACAATAGTCTAACAATGGGTTAAAACAGAAAAAGTCGAGATATTTACCGTGTAGATGAAAGTCTCGGTTTTCCGGCGACTTGCAGAGAATTCCGTCGAGTGAAATTGCGTCGAGAATTGGTGTGATTGTGAGCGAAAAGGTTATCAGAGGCTAGAGGGTGTATTTATAGGGAAGAACATCGACGAATTGGGTCTGATTACCGTCTTGATTCGATGGTCAAAAATTCTCCGGCGGTTATGACTAATGTCGCGGACTGGACATCGGTTATAGCCGATGTCGTTGTTAATTCTTACGTTAAGTCAAAGGTAACCGACGATGATTGGCGAAATCGTCGGATTTTCCGGCGTCAGCGGATCTGGGCGCGCTGTGTAACTGGGTTTGATTTCCAGATTTATTTTATGTATTAATTGTTTCAATATGTAAACAAAAATCACAAGTGGCGGAGCGGTTGGAAGGATGTGAGTTAAGACTTTGAATGATTCTCGGCTGACCCGGGTTCGAAACCCGGCTTCAGCATTTTATTTTTAATTCACTATATTTAATACATTTTCAAATATAAATTTTATATTCTAATATACTTATTAATTATGTATCGTTTAAAATTAATTTGAGCATTAAATACGCAACTAAATTTTTAACTGGTTGTTCGGTTAATAAACGAAGCGGGTTTGGTTAACCCGGTTTTTGACGAATATTACAACTTTTCTGAAAAAAAAAATGTAACTTACAATTTTCAGTTATTTCTAGTATATACACAATCATTGTTGAAACAATGAGAGATATATTACAAAACCATGATAGAATATTAGAGATACAGGAACACTCAAACATTAGATTAAATATCTTTCCCTTGATTGAACGACCCATATAGTTCATGGTGTTATCTTGAATGGATTTTCAGTTGCTTACATCTCATTCTCTATTTGTTCATGGTCAGGCTTTTGTAAGACATTGACAAGGGACAATATTACATCTAACAATATAAATTTAAACAAACCATTTTGTGGCTCTCTTCAAAATTCACATAGCAAAAAAAAAATGTTTGGCTTCCTCGTGTTCCAAGTTATGAGGGTTTTAAGAGAGTTAACGTTACTTACATTTCATCTATATTGTTTCCTAATTGTAAATATTTTGTTAAACATACATAATGGATAGAGATGGCAATGGGTCAGGTTTGGGACGGGTTTAGGTAATCCCAAACCCGGTTAGATAAGCTTGTCCCTAACCCGTCCCAAAACCCGTCGGGTTTCTAGCGGGTAAATACCCATCGGGTATCGGGTTCACCTGCGGGTTTCGGGTAAACCCGTTAATTATAAAAAAATTACCCGCTTGGTATACCTGACCCAAAACCCATTGGGTATCTATCAAGTAACTACTAATCAGTTACATTTATTTTTATCACTATATAAATGTATGAAACAATTACAATGTATATGAAAAAAAATACCTATATGTATAAGAAATGGGTGTATCATATATAGACATTTAAAAATATAAAAGAAATTATGCCGGGTATACAATCGGGTAAATGGGTACACATTATCGGGTAATTGGGTCGGGTAAACGGTGTATCACCAAATCCCAAACCCGTCCCAAACCCGCGAAAAAATAAAAACTTGTCCCAAACCCGTGAAAAAAATAAAAACTTGTCCCAAACCCGTCCCAAATGAGTCGGGTTTCGGGTTTACCCTATCATCCCTAATAATGGATCTTTACAAAGCACAATCCCTTGTTTAATAAATAATTTTACTCTAGCTAGATCATTTCGTTGGCCCATTAGTAAAAGCATTTGATAAAAAAACCCGAATGTTTAGATTTACAAAAACACATGATGAAGCCACTTGCCTGATCGAAGCTGTGAATTACCTGATCTTATTGGTTAGAAGGGTATGGCAAGGTCCATGCTTTTTTCCAAAAACACACATCTCTATTTAATGCCCCTGGCTCTAGTTTGAGTGTTTGACTTCACCCTTCACTTGGTAGACGTGTAATCTATATACATCTAATAAAGTTTATACTTAGGAGATATATGTCCTCCATTTAGGGCCTCAATTTAGTGTTTTCCCGCTCAAATGTAATTTCCCTTTAGTGATGGGTTATGCGGACCCGTTTTTGTTATTTGGGTAGTGTTATAACCCGCTTAAATGTAATTTCACTTTGGTTTTGCTCCCTGTGGTTTGATCACTTTAACGGTTTTGCCCAAAACCTTTAAAAATAGCCATTTTTCTCCATTAGTTTGCTATTGTTTTTCCATTTTGCTCCCTGGACAATTTAGATGGAGTTAGAGGCGGGAAGCAAAATAGAAAAACCAAATCAAACTATTGGAGGAAAATGGTTACTTCTAAATGTTTGGGCAAAACCCTTAAAATAAACGAAAGGAGCAAAACCGCGACCACACTTTTCTAGGGTTTTTCCAGGCATCTCTGGCGAATCCATTCACCAAAACGATCTCTGGCGAATCCATTCTTCAATAATCCTAAATCGATTTCTTTCGATCTCTCCCTAGCGAATCCATTCTTCAGGTAAACCTAAATCGAAGTGTTACAAATCTCATCTTCTTGATACTCATGCTCCACCTGCTATGAAACTCATCCTCTTCAATGTCGCAACATCTTTCGTTTCGATTTGTTCAAATCACAGGTACGGTTTTAAGCTTAAGTAACAGTCATTGTTTATTTTATTAAGATTTTTATTGAATATAAATGTTTTGATTTTAGGGTTTTTTGTTTGTGATTTTTCTTTGATTCCTTAATCATACTGATTTTTATTGTAAGTAACAATGGTTATCCAATTTCAGAAGCGTACCCTGAAAACAGTTGAAGAATGAATGGTCGAAAACCCTAAAATTGGATAGATATGTTTTCACCTTTTTTTCAGATTTTATGTTTTTTAAATGTTATATATACTTGATTCAGGTTCTAATGTGTCGTTTTGCTATTGATGATATATTACTGTAATGTATTGATGATCATATCAGGTTCTAATGTTACTTTCATGCTATATCATCATTTTCACATTTAATTGTTATTCACCAGGTTCAAAATGTTGCTTGAGTACAGACATGAGGATAAGGCCGCTAAAAAGTAACGCCATTCAAAGGTATGATTCTCACCCTCTACACCGTTGTTGATTCTTTTTCTCCGATATGTTGTACTCAGATGTAGTCTTCTAATTATTAAGTAAGAATCTCTATTGAAATTGCATATTCTAATGTCTTACACACATATCTAGAAAATAGAAGAGGACCCCTAACTCGATTGAAATTGCATATAGGTGAAGGAGATCTTGCTGTCAAGAATATGATTAACGGGCATATGTTAGTGAGTGTACGGTTGTTAGGGTTTTCAGTTTGACATGGTTTGTTACCAGATTTTAATCACTGCTGACGTACAGGTTAGGATTAGATTGTTGAATTTAATAGGAATAATTTAGTTCCATGTACAGAATCGTAGTAGCTCTCTAGCTCTGTGTTTTCTCATTTAAGTTATAGTTTGGATCATATGTAAAAAAAAAGACAATTACATGATAGCATTAATTTAATCCAATTAAACTTTTGTTTGAATGATGGTTTTGCCAGGAGAGGAGTTTCTCTAAAATCAAGAGTCATGCAAAGAATTCTCACCATTAGAAATGCTCTGAACCAGAGGAAAGCAAGAGGTAAGTTATTAGTTGAGTTGTTGAAAATGTCCTTTCATCATCATGCGGATCTTATACAAACATTTTCATTCAAATTTCACGAGCCCTAATTAGTTTCAAAACAAAATTTATATTTCAGTTAGCTTTTAAGCTCTATGGATATTATCATAAATATGAGAATGTCATCATTTCCCAACCGTAGTTGCTACACATCGGTACTTAAATTTGTGTAGAACTTTTTTTGGAACTGCAACTTTAACATGCATCAGGTAGAGTTCAAATGGGTCGAGATAAATAGTTGGACTCACGTTCAAACAGTTTTATTTTCTTTTAATTGTATTGCTAATTAGTGTTTTAAGTATGGTTTCAAAAAATATACAATTGACAATACGGGGGAGATGCGAAGATATTTATAACCGGTAGCTTCTATAATCATCATAGAATTACATTTAAGTTACCAATTTTAAGGGGATGCCTTTATATTTGCATTGCAGTATTTAGCTTGCATTAAAGGATGTTGGGCCATTTATGAACATCAGAAGCTAATTAGCACGTCCGTAAATATCAAAGGCAAATGCGCTCATTGGTTAGGTCCGCTAGCTTTCATCTCCTTCTCTTGGACTCTTGCACTGATTATATTTCATCACCTAATTTAATAATAAGTTGTTGGCAGTTAGAGATATTCGAGAAGTTGTTGGCAGTTAGAGAGATTCGAGCAAGCTGGTGATGTAATTATTTCCGGTCTTCAGGTTGATGCAAATCTGAATAACTTTGTTTGAAGCAAGCTAATATGCTTATAAATAAAGCATATTAGCGTTGATCATTTATGGTGATCAAATTTAAAAGAACAAAAATACTTTGAATGTACGAAATGAATGACCTCAAATCTAGAAAGAAATCCATCATAAGAAAAGTTGACAAATTTATCATGCTTTCGTTGGTTAGTATATCTTACTTTCATGAAGAATGAAGTGTTATATGGTGTTATGTACTGATAAATCCATTGATAAAAGTATGACTAATTAAGATGAAAATGTGTGTGTTCGGGTGTATAAATTCTCAAGAAGTTGAATAATTGCAGGTGGTGGTAGTGGGAAACTCATTAAGTCGGTAGGATATATCAATGGTATATATGTTTTATGGTTTTTTTAAGTTTTATGTTCTTATATCATCATAAATGGTTGTTATTATTATGTTATTGTTTTTTTAACAATTATCTTTTTATATCATTATATGTGTTGATTTATTGTTACGGTATTGGTTTTCTTTAATCTGTTATCTTCTTTTTAACCGTTAGTTGGATGTTTATTTTGTTCTAGAACTGAAATTAATTTCCTTTAGTTTGAGGATCTTGCACGCTTATCCTTTCGGACTACTCCGGGGAGAACCAGGGTAAACAAACTTTTTTTTGCAATGTTTATGTTAATTTTATGAATTTTTGTTACATAACATGAAGGATGCCTTAAGGGACTAATGAAAGTTTGCAACCATGTTATTTTTTGTGCAGTATGATCCTCTATATGAACCAAAGGTGTTTATTTTAACCTTTTCTTTTTAAATCTTTTCATTTTGTTTTACTTCTACATATTGCACCTCTCATTTGATTTTAGGGATACATCCTTTGAGTGGGTCGAACTGGCCGTGAAGAAGGTACAAAAGGATATGCCTTACTTTTCCTTATCCATGAAGAGTTGCAGTTTCTTCGCTATCTTAAGGTATGTTGAGACTTGAGAAATAAAATTTTGACTTCAATCTTTGGTTTCAACATGTAATTTGTTTTTTGATTGTTATCAATTGTTAGGCTGCAAAAGTACCAGTTACGGGCTATGAGTTTGATGAAAGGAAGTTGTCTAGCGTACAATCTGACTTGGGACCAACTATTACTTGAACAAATCGGCTAAACTTCAGAATGTACGCTTTTTTTTTCTTTCTTGGAATTCCAGCATGGGAAATTTGTTACGCGGATGGTGTATAGTAAATATAAATATAAATTTCATTTATTAATCCTTTATATTTATTATTTTTCTTACTTTTATTTATGTGAGTAGATTTAAAATATCCAAATTATTCATTGGTTTACAGAACGAGCTTCATGTAGTGTTGTTATCCTGGCTGGACATGGAATTGATGCTGCTGCTATAGAAGAAGTTATCTTTGAACCAAAGAGTAAGACTTGGTGGCAATTACATAAATTTATATTTTTTTAGTTGTTTTTTTTGTTATTTAATGGATTTTTGTTATTTTTTTAATCAGATAATGTTTTTAACAAAGCTCTGCGGTTTGCATAAGATTCAAGACGACAATCGGTTTTTTTCATTGGCCGAGGTCTGTATTAGATTTGTGTTTGATACATTGTCACTTTTGTGATATTATTCTCGGGTACCAGGTTCGTGTCACGATCGACTCACCAATTACTCAATACGGTCAAGAAAACAAAAATCGGGCAACCCGCCAACGGATTCCCATGAGAGTTTCGAAAGATGATGATGATGGGGTTGAGCATTTTGAGGTTAGTCTTAATAATTTCTAACTAGCGAGGCGTGTGCTCATGCTGCTAAGAACAAAAACAGACAATAGCTACGAGATGCCCTTCATGATCGATGTAGATCAAAACCATTAGCAGATGATCTTTCAAGTTTTGAAAATTAAAATAAATATCTATAGTGAACTACTAAAAGTCAAAATGAGACTAAAAGACATTGAAAAATAGTATGCTAATAAGTCAATATTGCATAGAAGATCAATCATAACTGCCATGTCTAAAAGGTTTTGGAAACTTACACCATTTCTATGGTTTGATCACAGAGGTTTCAAGTTCCATTACAAGAAGCAACAATAAGGTAATTGTAGTGGATTTGCTAGAACTGTTTTATGAGTTGAGTCTACTGTTTGTCAAAGATGTAATAGATTTGGAAATGCATTTATCATTAACATTTGGAGATTGTATTAGAGATTGAATAAATGCAAATTTATATAATTTATTTTATCTCATTTCATTTTATATTTCTATAACTTGGTGATCATATTTTAAGGTTTAAACTGTTTGCGTTATTCTGCCCTGCGATATATATATGGAGCCTATTTCAAATGGACATGCAGATGCACTACCCAAGGCCACCAAGTGATCCACCAAGATCACGTTTGACTCTAATAAAGAAAGATTAACTAACATATTATTATTTCAGCATATTGTCCCGTTCCGCCCTTTGATTGGGTTATGTGGGCTCCGAAAAAGGTGAACATCTTTGGTTGGTGGGGTGTCCAAGATAGGCTAGCAACACCAAAGGGATTACACAAACGGAACATTCTTCATGGTTCTACGACGTGTCAACTATGCGGGGAACTAGAAGAAGACTCGGGTCGTTTGTATACCTCATGCTATATGGTGACTATAGCTTGGCAGAAGATTAGCAGCTGGTTTAAGGTCCTGTAGATTTTTGCATTCACGATGAAGGACATGCTGGATACTCATAAATTGGTGATCGGTTCGGGTCAGAAAAGAAAAGCTATGCAGCTGGTCATTTTACCAACTTGCTGGGCTATGTGGAAACCATAAACGAGTTAATTTTTTCTGGGAAACAAGTGAGCGCTGACAAGATAAATGGGGAAGTGCACTAGGTGAAATGCAACTCAATTCAGTGGTAGAACTGCGTGACGTTTAGTTCCCTAGAATATATATATATATATATATATATATATATATATATATATATATATATATATATATATATATATATATATATATATATATATATATATTGTAACAATACTGTAAGGGTGACTTTGTGGGGCAAGCATTTGGTCCAGTACCTTACTAGATCAATGTTTTAATACTGATTTGAGTTACTATCTTTTAATATTATTTAATCCTTTTGTTTATAATATACCCATTATTAACATGTAATGGTTTATATTTATTTAAGGGGTCTTTTATCATTCATCGATGAGAAACCAATCGATCTATAATGCGTATTCTTTACAAGATAAGAGTTCATATATTCTTGACATGGTTTTTTAGGCAAATAAAGTAAAAGGGGAAAGCTAATCGTCTCTAAAGTGCAATACGTATGTAGTAATATAAGAAGATGAGCAACACTGGAGTTGGAACTGGTATCAACATAAGAGACTATATTAGTCGGTGACCATACATCTACAAACGATTGTCGAAGGTGCAATTACAAACGTCTTTGAAGGGCAGCTACAAATTGGGTAAATGCCTTTGGAATTGTACTTCTAATCATGCATCAAATAATCGCAACGTAAAGCTTAGGTATGAGTCATGACAATTTTACAATTCACTTATTTATTTTCTTCGGAGAATTTCGTTGTGATCATCGTAAACGTATATTTTTATTTAAATCTATACCTCGAAAACATATTATTTGTCCAACCGCGAAGCTCGCGGGTATTAGCACTAGCTAGATATAAAATTTTATAGTTATTTTATGTGTAAATGTACATGACCCATGAAAGCTATCATGTTATCTTGAAAAATCTTGGAATTTTAGGTTACTTAACTTTATGTATTTATTTCTCATTATAAATCTCTTGTTAGGCATGTAGAATTACATTAATATTTACAAATAGAAGATCTCAGATTTAGCAAAACAATTTAACTAAACCCTTTAGTTAGCCCCCTAAAACCAAGTAGCAGTGTAGCGACACAAAAGAAGTCGAGTAGTTGAGTGTTCAGGTGTCGTTAGTATGTTTTGATCTCCGAGTCATTAACCATAAAGATTAATTTGAGTTGAATATGATTCATAGCATCTTAATTCTTAAAGATCTGGTAAATTGGAAACACTTGCAATCATTAACAGACGTTGTGAATTTGACTAAGAAAATGAAGTAGAAACCAAAATTTCATTTTGTTTGGATTTTTTTTTTTGAGTCAAGGCCCAGTCTTGGTTTCTTTTCTGTTGGGCTAAAGCCCACCATGAAGAGAAAAGGAAAAGGGTTATGTCGTATCGCTATGAGAGGGTTTTGGACCGGACTGATTAATTTTGCTTGTAAACCGGATTAATGATTAATGAATCTAGTTAAGTTTACCGTAGTTAATCATTTTCTTACTACATGACTAACTGATTTGCATATTTGTTAAATCTAATTATTCAACTTTTTGTTTTCATTACTATGCAATTTTCAACGTATTTCCTATGAAAATATGGTGTCATTTCCTAACCCATTTCCTAATTATGCTTTAGTAAATTAGCTACGCATTTGCAACAAAACAATTAAAAAAAGGTATTTTCGTAACGCAATTGCAACGGAATACTTAAAAAAACTAAAAAAATCTAGACTTTTCTAGCTAAAAAATGCAGAAAAAAATCACCAAAAAATTACAAAACCAGATTGAAATACACCATAAAACTAACTATAAACCACCTCCCCCTTTTCCATAAAACTTTGCACCATGACCACTGTTATATGTTATAAATCACAGAATTATAGATTGACCAACATATCTCCATGTGCTCGCACAACAGCCCTACAAAATTTGTAAGATACATCTAAAGCAAAAGATACTACCTTCAATGATTTTTTCAGCCCTTTTACATCTTCTTGTTGATCCATCTAAACCAAATAATCCTCTATCCGACCCATAAATTATAATTGATTTGTGAGAGTGTGTGGCTGACTCTGAACAAAGCGTTTACATCCTCTTGTTGATGGCTTTATTGACTAATTGATTGTAACAAGTGAATAGAGTTAATTATTGTTCAGTCGTAAACTAAGAACATCTCAAACTAATAAATTATAAGGCTATGGGGTATGGGGCGGGGGTTTGGGCTTGGGTTGGGTAGCAACGCCCGTTTCACCACCCCGGGTGGGCTTGAGATTTGTCTTGGCCCCTTAGGCGGGGGAATTAGGCCGGGCGTTCGGCGGGGCTATCCGAGTGACATGGCGGATGTTAATTGGCCAAGCTTAACTAGTCGTTGAGGTAGCCGTTGCCAACGGCTATGTGTGAAAATTTAAAAAAAAAGTTTTTTTACTATAAATACTAACCCAACCATCCAATAGTTTTACCAAATCTACTCCACCTTTTCTATACTCATTTCTATCTATATTATTCGAAACGATACGAAAAATGAATCCTCACAATCGTGGTTATGATCCGAACAATCCGTGGGGTTTCCAAGAAACGCCTACACCTAGCCCACCATCCAATCGTCAAATGCCTCCCTTTTTAATACAATCTTCGATGCCAGAAGTGGCTGGTTACGCGCCGTTTATCGCAAATCGTTTGTACACTAATTTTCTCACACTAACGACTCTATACCAAGCCCGATTCAACAAAACTTCACAAACCTTTCCCAAAACGAAACCGTTCCGGAAACTCAGCCCCCATTGGAGGGTTCTTTAGCAACCAAACCCAAGAAGAGAAGTGATGTGCTAAAAGTAGTTTAACAAAAACAACTAAAATTAACCTAAATCTAGACACGAAGTAATACTCTAGACTCACTAAAACGAACTAAACTACTAACCGGCAAGTGTACCGATCGACTCTAGTATAGCTAAAGTAAGTCCGGATATCGAACCCACGAGACTCTACTGATTAAGTTAACTACTCTATCAAGACTCTGACTGACACGGACTAAAATGATTTAATGTTTGAGGGGGGGGGGGGTTTCTAACGTTCCTACGAAAACAAGTAAAATAAACTAATTAAACTAAATTAACTAAAGAATACGAACTAGACTTGGGTTTTACTCAGATGGTGAAAGGACTACCTAGACTAGAATCCTGACTGATTTTAATAACGATTTTACTTGGAAGTTGATTAATGAGGAATCGGGATCTCTAAATTCTCACCTATCGGGATATCTAATAGGACCTCCGGCCCTTCTCAAAAACGCGCTATAGTTCCCTCGAGGTTGCTAAACTACCAGTTATTAGACTCTTTTGCCAGATATCTAGTGGGTTTATAAAAGTATCCTATGGGGCTCACTCCCTGTTGAGACCTAAACCAAGGATAGACCTAATTTCTCAATTGGACTTGCTAGACAATAGCCAACAGGTTTACTTCCTAAAAAGCTCCTACCTTTCGGCTTCATGACTTAGACCTAGCAATAACCTCGCACCTTGCAGCTATTGACGATTAGTAGAATATTTGATTTTATAAAGTTACCAAGTATCACTTCTTGCAGTTTCACCTTAAAGACTCTAGCTTTCTTATGGATATAGACAGTCACCAAAAGCTAAAATCTAACATGCATCTATTATGTGATATAGACCGTCACCAAGATTCATGTAAAGCAATAAACAATAACTAAACAACTTCAAATACGCAAACACATCCAATTGATAGAAAATGTCTTTTACAATTCATAAACAATCCTCACAAATCATAAATCCAAAGTAAAAATCGAAACTTTATTCAGTCATTCATCTAATCTAGATAGTTAAAAGGATTTAGCCAACTAAAGTCATGGAAACAAAACAAAACAAAACAAAGTGAATTCAAACATGCAAAACATAATAGAAGTCAAATAGCACAAACGAGAACACCCGGACGACAGAATGACGACCTGAAGTTGCTACAATTGATTGATCTTCAACCGAATGCTTTCGCTGCTCCGAATTACTCCAATAATGCTCCAAATTCGCCCAAGTCTCTCCTAGTTCGTAGTTAGGGTTTCATAATGATAAAATTTGATTTTATACCACAAATCTCAACTAGATTTCAAACCCTTCTGCAGATAACACCCTCTCGCCGGCCGTGAGAGGGTCCTGGCCATCTAGTCGCGGCCCGCGACCGCAAAAATCGCGAGAGACATCAAATAAACCAGTCATGGCCCGCCAGAAGCTCTCTTTTCCAGAATTTTAATTCGTTTCAGCTCCCGAGCCCTCCAATTCGATCCAAGACTTGTCCACTCGCATTTCTACTCAATTTTCACGCTTTTCAGCTACTTTAAACTCATACGACCTGCAAAACGCAATTGGATCAAAAGACTAACTATTCTACGGAAAACGAAACTAAAACTAACAAAAACTATACAAACTATACACGAATAACTGATATATTTTACAATACATCAAATATCCCCACACTTACCTTTTTTCGCCCTCGAAAAAGAATCTACGCAAACGGAATCAGAGACAGGCAATTACTCGGGACAAAAGATACTCATATTTATTAATATCAAAACTTGTGTTAGCCGCGATTGCAAATATGTTTGTCCTCTTAATCCCAAAACCCGGTTCCAAGCCCTTATCATGCAAATTTAGTTCAAGTGCAGCCAATTTACCTAGGGTCTCACACTAAAAGCCACAGTCCATCTAATCCCGCCTCAAGCTTATAGAACACAAGGAACAATCACTGGATCAATTCCTAACCGTTTTATATCAAAATCAAAAGAATTTAAAACCAAAATTTTTTGTTTATTTTTACTACTTTTTTTACACAATAAACTCAGTTAACTCTATGACTACGACTCCTATTTACACCATGTATCCCATTCCCACACTTAAAATTGCATTGTCGCTAATACAAAGACGAGACACGACTCTACCAACTACCTAGAAATTAAAAATAAAGCAATACTATATACAAAATATACAAGTGAAACGACTTAGCTGAATATATATGCGAGACTGTCAATGTGCCAAGTCAATTCCACGTACGCGCTCCAATCCGAACGCGCTCAGCAAACAATTCTTAACTCCCGGACATGCGAACGAAAGCGGCAAAAATAAACACCATACCTATCAACAAACACACCTACTAGCATAGCATAATAAGAGAAATATTGTTTTCAACATTCAACCACAACAACAAACCAAACAACCTACCCCAAACCATCCCAACCAAGTACCAAAGTATTCAAAATTAGGGGTACAGACCAAGTTAGATTAAAAACAACATAAAAGAAAAAAATAAAAGATACTAGATAAAACACCACTGCTGTTGCCTCCAATCACTCGGCAGCGGACCCTGGAGGTGGTGGTACCTGTGGTCCCTGACTCACATGGTCCTACTCTGGTGGGTCAGAATAAGTCAAAATACCCGCAGCCTGTAGATCCTTAATCCTCATAAACCCCAGTGTCGGCCCCTCTCTCATCTTATCAGCCGGGTACCTACCAAACACACCTAAACTCTCCGCCAACCTAGTAATGTAAGGACCACAATATATCCTTGCACCAAAATCGCCCCTCCACGGTCTCCTCATCAACCATGCAAAGATAGTAGCCAAGTTTGCGGGCCTCTGCTCCACCATACACATCAAGCAAAACAAACTAACCTGATTAACCTTGTTGTCACCTTGACCTCTCCCAACCAGTGTAGCTGCAAGAATCTTGTGGACAAAATGAAGAACCGGGTCGGTGATATCACTTGCAACCATGTTGTTCGAATAAGCAACCCTCAAAATAGTTCCCCAAAACCTGGCCAACTCAGTCGACTTAACACTGTAATCATGATCTTTCTTAAAAACCCCCTGAAGACTCATAATAAAATCAAGTGACTGCACCTCTTCTTCCGTGTAGAACTGCAGTGCCACCACAAATTGCGGAATGGTCATCTCATAAGATTGTCTACCTAGAGCAAAGAATACCGCATCTTTCTGAAAGAAATTCCATTGTTTGTAATCAAATGTGGAATGAAACTCAAGGGTAATCTCCTTATAGTGCCGAGCATCACAATCTAAAACTCTCCTGAACCTCGGTCCTAACAAATGCTCAACCCGGGCCCTTGCCCCCAAACGATCTAACAAGCCCCAATCTATCCTTCTAAACTTCAACAAGTCAACTGAAATCAAAGAACCCAACCTATCATACTCTCCCGAGTTCAACTTGAATTGCAACAACGGGCTATCTACAAGTCTTGTGCTCTGGCCATGTGGAACTCCCGGGCCCCTATAATCCACTTCCATGTAGTGAATATACTCTTCTTGTTGAACCGGTTCCTCTGGAACACCTTGGGGGCGAGCCGTCGGGCCCCGTTTGCTGCCCCTCTTACTCGACGAACCTTCACCTGATATCTGCAAAAGAATTCAAATTTGACAAAACAAAGCAAAGCAGATCATTAGAAGTCACAAACTATTTTTGGGATTTTTTAATTTTTTTTAAGATCAACCGTATAGCATTTCTTTCGCGGTTGAAACCGAAAAACTAAGCATTTAATGAAAGATCGGGTTACCGTTTACAAAAGCATAAGTCATAAACAACCTCGCCCGAACGGAGATTGAGTACGGGCGAAGTGTTTTGTACCTGTACGTGCATATAAGTAAACCCATGACCAACTAAAACAAAGACTACTAGACTCAATATATACGACTCAATGTACACTACCCCCTTCCGACACTTTAATTGTCCTCAATTAAAACCCGAGTGCCAAAACAAACTAACATTGAGTGTTGAAGTTCAAAGCTTTATGTCATAACATTGAGTGTTTTGTACCTGTACGTGTATATAAGTTCAATGCTACTACACCTCAACCCTACGGCAATCGCAAAACACATACCAATCAACCCAAACCACGCCGCCCGCAACCTGTACTATGCTAACTAACCAACCCAAACCATCCACAACCTCATTCTTACACTACCCATGACCAAACACAAGATTAAACTAAAACCCAACACCAAATCTAACTTGATTCTAAACAAAAATTGAAATAACGGACTCATTGTACAAAAATTACAAGAAAACATACATTGGAATCGGACTAGAATAGAAATAGTAAGATAAATACGGTTGAAGCTTGAATGGTTGCAGATTGATGGTGGAAATAGGTGGAATAGTGGTTATGGGTGAGTGGGGATGGTTGATTTGAGTGAAATCGGCTGAAATTAGGAGATCTTAGGTAGTGTTTGGTGGTTTTAGGCGGAGTGGAGCAGAAGAAGTGAGCCAAGAAGGTGAAACTAGGCTTTAAAAATGAGTTCGGCTGCAGATATGGTTACTCGCGGGCCGCGAGTGGATAGGGTCAGGTGAGTCGCGCCCCGCGAGCCCATTTAAGACGTCAGCATTCATTAGGGACTCGCGGGCTGCGAGTGGATAGGCTGTAGGACTCGCGCCCCGCGAGTGGTCATTTTTAACAGAAAGTTTCGAAAATTTCACCCGTTTATGCCTTAGAAAAATTTTCAACACTTAACCAAACCTCCCAAAACACCACCCAAAATTTTTCTAACTCTGGAACTTACCTGGAACTCGTTTTTTTTTCCTCATTCCCTGCACATCCTTGGTATGGAATTCCTGCAAATTGACTCAGAACCACAAACAAAGACCGACAAACTACCACAGACCTTCGTTAGCTATGAGAAATAATCAAAAATACGGAAATTACAAATATTACAAACTCTACACTTGAGTTTTCACTCAAGAGGCTAAGTGGTAACATCAGGCACATTTTCGAGAGGAGTTACCTCCTTCTCGGTGTTATCTATTGGACCACCTAAATAATGCTTTAGCCGATGACCATTTACCTTCCATGAACGTTGTGTGGCCTGGTCAAGAATTTCTATCGCCCCATGCGGAAAAACTTCTTTCACAACATATGGTCCCGTCCACTTCGACTTCAACTTTCCGGGAAACAATTTCAATCTCGAATTATAAAGAAGTACCTTGTCGCCAACCGAGAATTCCTTCAGTCCCTTCAACCTCCGATCATGCAACGCTTTTGACTTTTCCTTAATACTCCATGATCTTTCATAAGCCGCATCTCGAAGCGCTTCCAACTCATGGATTTGAAAGTATCTACGCCTAGCCGCTTCGGTTAAATCTAGGTTTACGATCTTAAGGGCCCAAAGTGCTCTTTGCTCCAATTCTACGGGAAGATGGCATGCTTCGCCATAAATGATCATGAACGGAGTGGTCCCTAAAGGTGTCTTGTAGGCGGTACGAAATGCCCACAAAGCGTCATCAAGCTTGTCGGACCAATCCTTTCTAGATTTCCCTACTGTCTTTTCTAATATTCTCTTCACTCCCCTGTTTGCATTCTCAACTTGCCCACTCGTTTGCGGATGATACGCGGTGGAAAAACGGTGGGTGACTCCATATCGCTCCAATGCCTTCTCCATCAAAGCATTACAAAAATGAGTCCCTCGATCGCTAATGAGGGCTTTAGGGGTACCGAACCTAGTCAACAACTTCTTCAGAAATTTCACCACCACTCGGGCGTCGTTCGTAGGCAAAGCTTGAGTCTCAACCCACTTCGAAACATAGTCGATTGCCACGAGGATGTACCAATGCCCACTAGAGGGGGGGAAGGTCCCATAAAGTCAATGCCCCAAACGTCGAATATTTCTAAAACTTGGATTGGATGTTAGGGCATTTCATTCCTGGATGAAATATTTCCGGTACGTTGGCAAGCATCGCAATTCCTAACAAACTCTACCGCATCATCTACTACCGAAGGCCAATAAAAACTGCAATCGAAAACCTTTTGCGCGGTAGTATGCGCACCATGGTGACCACCGTCAACCCCTCATGAACGTGCCTAAGGATCTCTCTACCTTCCTCTCTCGGGACACATCTCCTAAGAACTTGATCACTACCTATCCTAAAAAGGAATGGATCATCCCATATGTACTTTCTCGCGTCCCTAAACAACTTCTTCTTTTCTTGAGCATTCATATCCCCCATGACATACCCATTCGCTACATAATTCGCTAAGTCACTAAACCAAGGCAAACCCTCTCTCTTCGCCTCTACAAAATCTATGGTCTCGTGAGGGAATATATCTCCTATTGCCTCCTCACGAATCTCCTCTCTATTCGGATCCTTTAAACGTGACAAGTGATTGGCGGCTAAATTGGCCCCCTTTTTGTCTCTAATCTCGATGTCAAACTCAAAAAGCAATAGTATCCACCGGATAAGTCGAGGCTTAGCGTCTTTCTTTTGGAAAAGAAAACGCAAGGCGGAATGGTCGGTGAAAACGACGGTCTTGGAAAGCACGAGATAAGATCGGAATTTATCGAAACCGAATACTACGGTTAAGAGCTCTTTCTCCGTGGCGGTGTAGTTCTCTTGAGCATCATTTAACGTTTTGCTCGCGTAGTAAATTGGATGAAAGTGCTTATCCCTTCTTTGTCCTAAAACCGCACTTACGGCATAGTCACTCGCATCGCACATGAGCTCGAAAGATAAACTCCAGTCGGGCGAGATAAGAATGGGGGCACTAACAAGCTTCTCCTTCAAAAAGGTAAAAGCTTTAAGACACTCCTCGTCGAAGACGAAAGGAACGTCTTTCTCCAAAAGACGGGTCATGGGGCGTGTGATTTTGGAGAAATCCTTAATGAAACGCCTATAAAAACCCGCATGACCAAGAAAACTTCTAATCGATTTGACATTAGTGGGTGGGGTAGACGACTGATGGTATCTATCTTAGCTCTATCGACCTCTATCCCTACTCTCGAGATCTTGTGTCCCAACACAATCCCTTCCGTCACCATAAAGTGACACTTCTCCCAATTCAACATTAACTTCGTTTCTATGCACCTTTTCATCATCCGCTCTAAATTACCTAGACAATGGTCAAAAGAATCACCGTAGGCCGAGAAGTCATCATGAAGACCTCCATAGAACTCTCAACCATGTCTTGAAAGATCGCGACCATGCACCGCTGAAAAGTAGCCGGTGCATTACATAATCCGAAGGGCATGCGTCGGTAGGCATATGTGCCATAAGGACATGTAAAAGTAGTTTTCTCTTGGTCCTCCGGGGCGATTGGGATTTGGAAGTAGCTGGAAAAACCATCTAGAAAACAATAAAATTGACGACCCGCGAGACGCTCGAGCATTTGATTGATGAACGATAGAGGAAAATGGTCCTTCCGGGTGGCGTCATTGAGCTTGTGGTAGTCAATATACACTCGCCAACCGGTGACCGTACGGGAAGGAATAAGCTCATTTTTCTCATTCATGATCACGATCATCCCTCCCTTATTTGGGACGACTTGGGTGGGGCTAACCCACGAGGAATCGGATACAGGATAAATTAGCCCGACCTCCATAAACTTAATCACCTCCTTTCTAACCACCTCTTTCATATCAGGATTTAGACGCCTTTGAGGTTGCACTACCGGTTTAAATTTGTCTTCCATGAGAATCCGGTGTGTGCAAAACGTGGGGCTAACCCCCTTGATATCGGACAATCTCCAAGCTATGGCATCTTTGTGCTCCATAAGCACCTCAACTAACCTACCTTTCTCTCCCTCCATCAACTTAGAAGATATGATAACATGCAAACTAGACTTCTCTCCTAAGAAGGCATACTCAAGATGGGATGGGAGAACCTTAAGCTCTAACGGTGCCAACTCCAAGAGTTTACTCTCTACCTCTTCCCTAACCTCATACAACTCTAAAGTTTCCGGAATCCATTCCGGATCATCTCCAACTTCCTCATCCTCACTCTCAAACTCAATCTCATCTCTACCCACTAGATCACCCTCGCTAATGTAACTAACACACTGATCAACACATGACATGAAGGAATCTAAAAAATAAACGGAATGACATGGCCCGCTATGATCGTCAATACCACTAGAGTGTTGCATGGCTCTATCTATCTCGAATGTCACAATCTCGTCACCCGCACGAAGTGAGATCTTACCGTCATAAACATCAATGATTGCCTTGGCGGTTCGAAGGAATGGACGGCCTAGAATGATGGGGACCTTTTCATCGGCCTCCATGTCGAGCACAACAAAATCCACCGGAAAAACGAACTTATCTACCTTGACTAAGAGATTTTCGATGATACGCCTAGGAAACTTGACCGAACGATCGGCCAATGACAACGACATACGTGTGGGTGTAAGCTCTCCTAGACCTAAACGCTCATAAAATGAGAATGGCATCAAGTTGATGCTAGCTCCTAAATCGGCTAGAGCATGAGCGGTAGCAACGGTGCCCCCGAAAAAGCACGGAATGGTGAAGGTACCCGAATCGATTAGTTTCTCCGGTAGCTTGTTCAAAACCACCGACGAGCAACCGCCGGTCAACGGAATGTTGGACAACTCACCTAGCCTATCTTTTCGCTTAAGAAGATCTTTGAGAAATTTCACATACTCAGGCATGGATTACAAGGCCTCGATGAACGAAAGATTTATCTTTAACTGCTTGAACATCTCTAAAAAGTGCCCGTATTCCCTAGCATATTTCTGATGCTTAAGGCAGGCGGGATACGGAACGCGTGAATGATCAACCAAATGGGATGGCTTAACTCCTACTGGTTGTTTCTCTACTCTCTTTTCTACTTGAGGCTCCTCGGTTTGCACAGTACTTGCTGGGGCTAGCCTATTTTGTACCTTACCGGGAGCTTCCATCTCTATCTCTTCGTCTACCTCTTCCTCACTCTCTATCTCGACACTCTCCCTAACTACCTCTCCTAGTAGTGATGGCCTTGGCTGCATGATTAGCTGGGTTCTGGTAGGTGTTACCCGAGAACTGACCGGGAGGGTGTTCTTGCAACTGTTTGGAGAGACCACCTAATTGTCTTTGAAGATCTAAGAGTGCAGCCTGTTGGTTTTTATTGTGAAGTTCTTGATTTTTATTTAAATGTTCTTGATTTTTCACGAAACCGTTAAGATCGGTTAAGGCTTTTTGAGTGGCTTGGTCCTTAACCATGATTTGAGCAAACATCTCCTCGATCCTACTAATATCTGAACTCTTTTCACCACCCTGACCCTCTTGATTCGACCCTGAATGACTAAACTGAGCCTGCAGCCCCGAACCTGAGCTAGTGAACAAACCCTGCCCCCTGTTTTGATATTGACCAGATGGGAAACCTCGGGGATTACCGGAAGAGCGAAAGTTGGTGTTATCATTGTTTCGCCAGTTGGAGTTATAATTGGAATTGCTGTTAAATTGACCCCTATTCTGACCGACTATGTTCTCTACCTGCTCTAAGGTAATGGTAGGAAAATCTATGGTATCGTGACCCCTCTGCAAACCTCGCACCTATCGACCTTTTTCTTAAGTTCATAAAGCTCCTTAGTAAAAGTTCTCTCCATCCGATCTAACGCAGCAGCCACCGTTGAGTCCAAGCCAACTTTGTTCACCCCTCGAGCAGTCGAAGAGGTGCTAGTAACAGGAGTGGAATTCCTGCCGGCGGCGCTATAGTCCATATCGGAATGGGCAAAACTTTCAAACAGGTTGTTACACTCAGCTGTGGTTTTCTTGCCCATGAGTTGCCCTCCATCTGACGTGTCAAACCGAGCCCGGATCTCAGGGGTGAGACCGTTGTAGAACTTCTCTACAAGCGCCCAATCTGACAGGCCATGCTGTGAACAACGAGCAATCAGGGTTTAGAACCTCTCCCAGGCTAGGTGATACGGCTCATCAGGCTCTATTCGGAAGGAATGAATCTGATCGCGTATGCGAGATGCTTTGGCTGGTGGGTAATATTTGGCTAAGAAAGCATCCCGTAAACCTGCCCAAGTAGTAAAAGAACCTGCTGGCTGCGAATCGAACCAGATGGCCGCGCGGCCAGCAAGTGAGAATGGAAAGACTTGTAAGTAACAAGCATCAAGGTTGACACCTTCAATTGAGAAGGTGCCACAGAGACGAGTGATACGATTGATGTGGGCCGGCGCGTCCTCATCCTCATGACCGTGGAATTGGCATGAGTTATTGATAGCAGTCATGATATAGGATGGGATTTGCCAAGATTTCTCGTTGGTGATTTCGGGTAGGGTGATGGGTGAGTTTGCACTGGTGAAGTCGGTGTTGGCTTGTTGGTAAACGGTTCGGTTGGCCATTTGGACAACGGGTGGTGGGCTTTGGGGATGGGAGGGTGGTGGGGAGTTGTGGGGTGAAGACTTCGGTGTGAAGTCAAAGTTCGGTGGTTTAGAGTGGAGTGTGGAGTCAGAACGGGTGGAAGATGATGGTAACGGAGTACTAACCTTGAACGAAGAAGATGAGAAGGATGACTTGTCCGTAGGTGGCTTCGGCGGAGGACCTTGCAACCGTGTATGGGGCATCCATTGAAAAACCAAAAACAAACAAGTAAGAAGACTCTAAAAACTACTCGACAAAACAAAAAAAAAAAAGAAAAGGATACTAGAATAGACTCCTGTCACACCCCGACTCGCAGCGGAAAAAGGTGATCGGGCATGATTGGGTTTTCATCAAAGCTCATGACATTTATTATAATGTTTCATATTTATTATTACAATTTAAAGGAGATCATACAATCAAATCATACTAGTACAACATGTTCTATACATCTTTCTAGACTTCATTATTTTTCTTCTAAGGCACTTTTCCTATGTGTTCCTTGCTTCATCCTGTCCACCTGTATCATGTGTAAAAATGGTTTTGGGTCAACAAAAAGTTGGCGAGTGAACCTTGTTAGAAAACATTTATTATTTATTTCTTATTATATTTAACATGGAAAAATTGTGCAATAATCATATGTGAGCAATCGTAAATAAACATACAATAACAAATAACAAACCACCTTGCATGAGCAAATGACATGAATGATAATGTATATGTTGGCAACGTCACGTTCCGCTCATAGGTAATGGGGAACATGTCACACCCCGACCCGCAGCGGAAAAGGTGATCGGGGCATGATTGGGTTATCATCAAAGCTCATGACATTTATTTTAACGTTTCATATTCATTAATACACTTTAATGGAAAATTACAATCAATATTACATCATGTCCTAAATATCAATCTAGGCTTCATTGTTTTCTTCTAAGGCATTTCCTATGTTTTCCTTGCTTCATCCTGTTCACCTGTATCATATGTAAAAAGGGTTTTTGGATCAACAAAAAGTTGGCGAGTGAATCCTATGGAAAACATTTGAACAAGTTTATTTAATTGATTATAAAATAAAGTGCACAACCACACATGAGTAAAAATAGATGTAAACTTATTCACCAATCAATTTAATATTAAACATTACACACATGAACAATAATGGATCGTTTAGAGGCACGCGTTGCTCAACTCGTCTCTCACGAGGAACTGATGGGCCTAATGAATGAATTTCATAAACTTGACAATATGAAATACATAACTACAAACAATATAAACTCAATAATACACACACGAACAATAATGGATTTGTTTTGAGGCACGTGTTGCTCAACTCATCTCACACGAGGAACTGATGGCCTAATGAATGAATTGCATATAAATAGACAAAATGAAATACATAACTACAAGCAATGTATACAATCTAAGTTTAGATCACAATATGGTATGGCACAAGTTTAAATAAACGAGTTAATTTTATGACAGATGACACACCCCAAAACGTGTAATTAAAAAGGGGAGTTGTAAGATTCACTCACATTGGGTGCGTTCGGTTGATAATGTTGAATGCACGCGAAGTTGGTTTTAACCTCGAGTGAAATTAACCTAGATAATGGCATAGTGGTTCGGTAAGTAAACGGATTTTATTAATCCATTTTAGTAGGATTGTTGGGTGTATTTTTGTGAGTTTAAGGCTATTTTCTAACCTTAAAAATGTTATTTTTAAGTATTTTTAATTGATTTTTAATTAAAATAAATAAATAAAAATAATAAAAAATGTTGACTTTTTTTTGACCGTTGACCGTTGACCGTTGACCATTGACTGTTGACTGTTGACCAGTTCGTATGTGTAATTGTGTGCGCTGGGTGAGGCTCGAACCCGAGACCTCCCGTACGCGTGCACGCAGCTCTACCAACTGAGCTACGTGTCTAACCCGAAATATTTCTGTTTTTAATTATATTTTTATACTAATTAGATTAAACTGAAAATCATTTATTTTTAAAAAACGATTTAATGCATCGGACCGGTGCGCTCCACAGGTCTCGAACCCGGGACCTGTGGGTTGAGTTAACACACAGTCCACCGCTGGACTGTGTGTATAACTTGTTAAATAAACCGATTTTCATTATACTTGTATACAAACTAAATATTTTCATTTCTGTCTTAAATAAAAAGTTTAATAATTGTCCGGACCGACGCGGTAGTCCGGACTCGAACTCGTGACCTGTGTTTTAAACGCGCACACAGTCCACCACTGGACTGTGTGTCTATCTTGGTTATTATTCCGGTTTTTATTATACTTAACAACTATATGAAATGAATCCGGTTCAGTAATAAAAAGGAAACATTTTTATTAAAGCGAGGGAGCGTGGGACATGATTCGAACTCGAGACGTAAGCGTTTTTAATGTGCACACAGTTCACCACTGGACTGTGTGTCTAACCCGAGTTATTTCTTGATTTAAATTAAACTTATATACTACCGAAACTTCGTCTTCTTCGTTGATCTTAACCAGAAACGATGACTGACTGATTCAACGATTTTAATCATGTTCTTTAGTGTGTTTCAGTTAATTACAGGTGATATAAATAAAAGAATGAAAAATTAAGTGTTAGATATACCGAAACTGGACTCCTCTGTTTCTCCGGCGAAACTCCGGTGACAGCAGAAACTTCCGGCGACGTGTGTCCTGCGGCAGAGAGTCTTCAGCAAGCTTGAAATGGATGTGGGTGACTTCGGTATAAGCTCTGGGGGTTCAGTAAGGCACAGAGGTGAAGGGTTCGGTTTTCCGGCGATGTGCAGAACTTTTCCGGCGAGTGGAATTACGTCCGGTAAAGGTGTGATTGTGAGCGAAAAAGCTAGCAGAGGTTCGAGGAGGTATTTATAGGGCGGGACATCGACGTATTTGGCCCGTTTTCCGACTTGATTTGTCGGTTAGAAACTTTCCGGTGGTTATAGCTTGTGTCGCGGGTTCAGGCGTCGGTTATAACCGATGTAGTGATTAAAGTTTACTTTATAACTGAAGTAACCGTTCAATCTCGCGAGATCGCCGGGATTTCCGACGACTGCAATTGGGCGCGTCGTTATTTGAATTCGAGGTTCATGTTATGAATTAAATGTTTCCATTAATGAACAAGAAACATAAGTGGCGCAGTGGTTGGAGAGTTGAGAGTTAAGGCGTTGAGCTGAAATCCGCTGCTGACCCGGGTTCGAAACCCGGCAACACTATTTTATTTTTATTTCATTATTTTTAACAGTTTTTCAAAAACAAATTATATATCCCCATATACTTATTAATTATGTATCGTTTAAAATTATTTTGGGCATTAAATACGCAACGAAATTTTTAACTGATTGTTCGGTTATTAAACGGAGCGGGTTTGGTAAATCTGGTTTGACGGATGTTACAGAACGGACGGCCTATGATGATGTATGTGCGATCAAGGCTCAATCAAACGGAGCCGATCGTATGTTGGCAACGCCTCGTTCACGCTCATAGGCAATGGGGAACGGTTCCGCTCATAGGTAATGGGGAATAGACGGCCTATGATGATGTATGTACTGAAAATGATAAATTTAATCTAAACATTAACCACACAAACAGTTGATACATATTGAATACACATTTGATCATTGATATGATGGATGCACAAGTGTTTAAATGTAATAAATAATAAGACACATGATACACCCCAAAAATGTGATTAAAACAGGGAATTCGTAGAGATTCACTCACATTGGGTGCGTTCGTTTGATGATGTTGAATGCGCACGAGTTTAGAGGGTTGATCGACGAGGAATAACTAACCTAAATAATAACGAAAAGATACGGTAAATAAGTGGATTTTATTAACAATTTTAATAGGGTTTTTAGATTTATTTTTTGTGAGTTTAAGGTTATTTTCTAACTTTAAAAACATTATTTTTAAGTATTTTTAATTGATTTTTAAATTAAATAAATAAATAAAAATATAAAAAAATGTTGACTTTTTAGGTTGACCGTTGACCATTGACTTTGACTGTTGACCGGTTCGGACTTATGTTTGTTTGCGCTGAGTGAGGTTCGAACTTGTGACCTCCCGTACGCGTGCACACAGCTCTACCAACTGAGCTACGTGTCTAACCTGAAATATTTCTGTTTTTAATTATATTTATATACTATTTAATTTATTCAGAATTTATTTATTTTAAAAAGAATTTTAATTATGTCGAACCGGTGCACATAACAGGTCTCGAACCCGGGACCCGTTGTTTAACATTGCACACAGTCCACCGCTGGACTGTGTGTCTAACCTGGTTAAAATACTGGTTTTTATTAAACTTAACATCTTACAGCGAATTAATACGATTCGGTTTAAAAGAAACATTTTTATTTCAGAGGATAGGGTCGTGTCAGGGATCGAACTCGGGACGTTTGTTTTGTTTACGCACACAGTCCACCGCTGGACTGTGTGTCTAACCCGGTTTAATATCTTGTTTTAATTAAACTTATACCTAATGTTCGACTTCACCTTCTTCGTTCAAAAACACAGACAACTATTTATTCTACTGTTCTTGTTTAATTCGATTGACGGACATATAAATGATTAAAATGAAATGGATAGAGAAAGTTTTGGGAATGAATGTACCGGAAAGATGATTTTTCTCAGAACTCCGGCAAAGTCGTCGGCTCTGTTTTATGAACTCCGTCTGAGCGGACCAATTAACAGTTTTGATTAACCAATTGTGAAATTAAATGACTAAACAAGAATTATCAGAGAGTTTAGATGTTCATACCGATTCACAACGTGATTTCGGAATTTCCAGAAATTTTCCGGGAGTGCGGAATATCCGACAACGTCGTCTGGGACCGATTCTGATTGAAGGATTTGAGTTAGTAAAAGTCTAACAATGGATAGAAGATGAAAGAGTTGAGAAATTTACCGATTCGATGAATGTCACGGTTTTCCGGCGAAAGTCCGGCGATTTCAGAAAACGTTTCCGACGAACAGAAATTAGAGCGAAAGTGAAATTGGAGGTTCTGTGAGTGTTTTTGAGTTGTGAGATGATGATATTGTTAGTGAAAATCAGGAAGTAATTGATTTCGGTTTTCAACCCCAAAAATCATATGAATCGAAGGAATTGAAGGCTGAATTGATTAGAACGTGGGCAGCAATTGCTTTATCGGTTATAATCAGTAACTCACGATCACTCAAACATCTGGAAAGTTGAAAGCCGATTATCGGTTTCAGTTTTTGGCATAAACAGATAATTTCTCGGGTAGAAGTTAAGTTTTATTTGTTTCCCTGATTACACAAAAACAGCAAGTGGCGGAGTGGTTAAATGTTTGATGGTTGTGTCTTCCGGCTGACCCGGGTTCGAAACCCGGCAGCCCCTTTTCTTTGTTATTTAATTTATTTTTACTTTTTAATAATTATAGTTTTTAAATTCTAAAGTATTTATTAATTATGTATTGTTTAAAATTAAAATTAACCATAAATACGCAACACAATTTTATAACTTGATATTCGATTAACAACGAAGCAGGTTTGGAAACCCGTTTTTCGACGGATGTTACAACTCCTACAACTCATACACGACAAATAGCACGTATGATATCACGAAAGTCAAAACAAAGTAATTAACGCAATCGCCAAGAGAGTCCCCGGCAACGGCGCCAAAAACTTGATGTGCTAAAAGTAGTTTAAGAAAAACAACTAAAATTAACCTAAATCTAGACACGAAGTAATACTCTAGACTCACTAAAACGAACTAAACTACTAACCGGCAAGTGTACCGATCGACTCTAGTATAGCTAAAGTAAGTCCGGATATCGAACCCACGAGACTCTACTGATTAAGTTAACTACTCTATCAAGACTCTGACTGACACGGACTAAAATGATTTAATGTTTGAGGGGGGGGGGTTTCTAACGTTCCTACGAAAACAAGTAAAATAAACTAATTAAACTAAATTAACTAAAGAATACGAACTAGACTTGGGTTTTACTCAGATGGTGAAAGGATTACCTAGACAAGAATCCTGACTGATTTTAATAACGATTTTACTTGGAAGTTGATTCATGAGGAACCGGGATCTTTAAATTCTCACCTCTCGGGATATCTAATAGGACTTCGGATCCTTCTCAAAAGCGCGCTATAGTTCCCTCGAGGTTGCTGAACTACCAGTTATTAGACTCTTTTGCCAGATATCTAATGGGTTTATAAAAGTATCCTATGAGGCTCACTCCCTGTCGAGACCTAAACCAAGGATAGACCTAATTTCTCAATTGGACTTGCTAGACAATAGCCAACGGGTTTACTTCCTAAAAAGCTCCTACCTTTCGGCTTCATGACTTAGACCTAGCAATAACCTCGCACCTTGCAGCTATTGACGATTAGTAGAATATTTGATTTTATAAAGTTACCAAGTATCACTTCTTGCGGTTTCACCTTAAAGACTCTAGCTTTCTTATGGATATAGACAGTCACCAAAAGCTAAAATCTAACATGGATCTATTATGTGATATAGACCATTACCAAGATTCATGTAAAGCAATAAACAATAACTAAACAACTTCAAATACGCAAACACATCCAATTGATAGAAAATGTCTTTTACAATTCATAAACAATCCTCACAAATCATAAATCCAAAGTAAAAATCGAAACTTTATTCAGTCATTCATCTAATCTAGATAGTTAAAAGGATTTAGCCAACTAAAGTCATGGAAACAAAACAAAACAAAGTGAATTCAAACATGCAAAACATAATAGAAGTCAAATAGCACAAACGAGAACACCCGGACGACAGAATGACGACCCGAAGTTGCTACACTTGATTGATCTTCAACCGAATGCTTTCGCTGCTCCGAATTACTCCAATAATGCTCCAAATTCGCCCAAGTCTCTCCTAGTTCGTAGTTAGGGTTTCATAATGATAAAATTTGCTTTTATACCCCAAATCTCAGCTAGATTTTGAACCCTTCTGCAGATAACACCCTCTCGTGGGCCGCGAGAGGGTCCTGGCCATCTAGTCGCGGCCCACGACCGCAAAAATCGCAAGAGACATCAAATAAACCAGTCGCGGCCCGCCAGAAGCTCTCTTTTCCAGAATTTTAATTCGTTTCAGTTCCCAAGCCCTCAATTCGATCCAGGACTTGTCCAACTCACATTTCTACTCAATGTTCACGCTTTTCAGCTACTTTAAACTCATACGACCTGCAAAACGCAATTGGATCAAAAGACTAACTATTCTACGGAAAACGAAACTAAAACTAACAAAAACTATACAAACTATACACGAATAACTGATGTATTTTACAATACATCAAGAAGCCACAAGAAAAAATTCGAGGCCGAAAAAGCACTTGAAAGCGGTAAACGAAAACAACAAAAATGGGTCCTTAAGGAAGAAATCGCATTGGCGAGAGCTTGGGTTGAGAAATCAACTAATCCAGCTATTGGTATTTTTAAAATTTTGTAGCCTTTACTTGTAATATATTAAATGTTTCTAATATATTAATTTTTTTAACGAGTAGGGAAGTCCCAACATAGAATCTAACTATGGGACGCGGTAAATAAAGCATTCCACGAAGAAATGTAAAATGAGCTTTATCGTGAAAACGATAGCCTTTCCTCGAAGTGGACCGATATTAGTGGTCAAATAACCAAATTTAGTGGTTATTACCATCATGCAAAGCAAAACCCAAAAAGCGGTGAAAACGACGCCGACTTTGTTACGAATGCATTGGTTGCATTAAAAAATAATGTGGGTAATGACTTCAACTTCATACATTTATGGGACATTTGTAAGTACCATCCCAAATGGGCGAATATCCCTACTGGTAGCGAAACTACAACGTCGTCCAAAAGGGCGAGGACACCCTCGTCCAAAAGGGCGAGGACACCCTCGTCCCAAACCCAATCAGATGGACGAGACCAAGAGCTTGATCTTAACTTCGAAGACTTGGATGTGTCGCCTAGCTGGCCCTATACTCGGAAGAGACGCCTCCAAAAAGCGCGCTCAAAAATCAAGATCAGGTACCCCATCGGCTTCAATTGGGAGTTCAGGCGTACGTAGGGGTGTATACAACGATCAGTTGGAAGACATTGCCAGCAAGCTAGATACATTTAACGTATACCAACAACAACGGGCAGAAGCTAGGAAGAGCAAAGAATCAAAGGATGCCTTGAAACAAAGACGAGAAGATATGAAATTTCTAGCCCAGTCCACTGATGGCCTATCAGGTGAGGAACTCGAACTAATGTTGGAGACGAAAGAAGAGATAAAGAAAAAATATGCTAAGCACTAGGAAATTTTTATTAATTTTAGGTTTTTTTTATGTGATTTTTAATTAAAATTTACTTATTATTATTATTAGGTTTGTTATAATTTGTTGTTTTTAATTTAATTAAAAAATAGAAAAAAAATAAAAAATCCACGTGGCCTAGCCACGCGGGCTAGTCCCGCCCCATCATACCCTTCAACAGCCCACATGACTGGCGGTGCCCCTCCAATTCCACGTGTCGGCCTATGCCCCCAACTCCCGCCCCACCATACCCCACTGTCTAATCAGCGTACCCAATTGTCACAATGCTCATCAAAGCCCGTTGATCCGCCTGTATGTTGAGATGACGTGCCATTGATATCGTCATTGTTGCAGTTTGATGACCCGCTCTTCGACTTATCAAACCATTCTTTTGTGTTCCAAGCCTATATAAACCCAAAATTCCCTTTATTTTTTATTTATAGGCATTAAATAATCAATTTAAAGCCACCACTCATGTTGTATCAGATTCAATAATGTATTAAATGATTTTTCAGACCTAACAATCCTAGTAGCCCACATGTATTAAAAACCTCATCCAGTGTGAAGCCTATTTTTTTGAACGGCGAAACTTCTATATATTAATATAGAAACCGGGCCAGCAAGAAACTGGAACTCAACATTACAAAATTACATCACGATTTGACCCTTTAGGCCATTACTCAACTACCCATTTTGCCACCTTATCGATTAATGAATACTACAATTCACATTCATATAATTATAATTCTCTTTCTTTATATAAATTCGGGTAAATTGTATTTTACGTCCTTTAAGTTTGAGCAAAATTACAAGCGTTGTCCTTTAACTAACAAAATTACACTAGATGTCCTTTATGTAACAGTTTCTCATCTTGCGGTGTCCTTTTGCCCTAAACCAGTTAAATTTTTACGTTAATGCTTAACATGTGCCACTCACATGGGGTATAATGGTCATTTTCACTTTAAATGTATCTTCCTTTTGAAGTTTCATAGGTAATTTTTATAATTTTTGTTTTAGTTATTAAGTCAAAATGATCATTATGCCTTCATGTGAGTGGCACGTGTTAAGGGTTAACAGAAAAAACTAACTGAGTTAGGGCAAAAGGACACCGCATGATGAGAAACTACAACATAAAAGACATCCGGTGTAATTTTATTCGTTAAAAGACAACGCTTGCAATTTTGCTCAAACTTAAAGGACGTAAACTGCAATTTACCATATAAATCCTTTCTATGGTCTTTTTTTCATTAAGTAATAAACCTAAAACATTTAGCTTTTTGGTGCATTCTTAATTGGTCACTGGCCATTACTAAGAATCAATGTTAAATAGAAGGAAATAAAACGTAACTTGAAAACAATAATGTATTAATTTGCTTACCGAACACATTTTAGGTATTGATTCAGGCGGATATTCACTAATAGTGTCGAATTGATGAGAATCACTTGGGTCAATATTTTCTCAGACAATAAAAGCAATTTTGTAGCTTTCAATCTCAATAGCATTGTAATGTCTCTCGACCGTCTCTTTAGCACGTTAAGAAAGCCTTCATATATTGCTTCTTCGTTTGTTGGATCCAGTGGCGAAGCTTGCCCTCGAAAACCAGGGGGAACGTATATACCCAAAAATTTCTATAGAACCAGGGGGCGAAAATGCATATACCCAAAAATTTCTATACGAAAACTACATATATAACACTACGGAGCGAAAAGTTCGGGGGGCGGGCGCCCCCCGGCTCCTATGATCCTGCGCCACTGGTTGGATCTCACATCCAACGGGTCTACAAAAGTAAAAAAAGGTTAAAAATGCAAACTTAATAAATTAACATAAGATATGAAAATAGTTAATTTATATATTACCCTAAATCAATCATACATACGAGCCCCTTCATCTCGCGGAACCTATTTGAATGTGAGCCATGCATATCCATAAACCTACAGTATTTTATAATTACCAAACAAGTATATCTATACACATTAAGTTCAGAATCTTGCACAGAATCACAACTTTTAACTGAAGAAAGTTGCATACATGGAAAGTAATAATAAAAGGATAAAAGGAAAGTATGTAATGAACAGGCTTATACACTTTAGTGGCAAGAGAGCACGTAGTTGGAAGTTGGAACAACTCTGCTACATAAGCACATTGATAATAATAACAATCTTGTGTTCCCTTTGGAATAGAAAACTAAATTTCTAGAAAACCAAGAGTCAACCCGATCTTTAATTCCAAATACACCCAAGACCATCACTAGAGTACCAAAGATGGCAAGTATAGGTTGTTTGGTGCAACGCTTCAGTAGACTGTAAAGGATATATTAATGGGTTGCTGACAAACCTCATGGCTTTAGTCACTAAAGGGCACCCTGGTTAAAAAAAACAAGAGAAATGTGAATACAAAATACATAAAAAAGTGATAGTAAAAAGGAACACAAAAAGAACAATAGATCTGTAGAATTACAAGCATAAGCATATGGTATAGAGATACGGGGCGACTCAAAATTCAGCATAAAGGTTAATGGTTCATATTTAACTTTGTATCTCTAGAATCCGAACAAACAAACCTATAAATATATTATGCTACTTTTAGGGTCCGGGGCGCAGGATAGAAGGGGCCTGGGGGAGGGGGAGGCGACCCCTCGAACTTTTCGCTCAGTATTGCCCAGTATGTAGTTTTCGTAAAGAATTTTTTAGGTATATACGTTTTAACCCCTCGGTTTTATAACTTTTTTTAGGTATATACGTTTTCGACCCCGGTCGGAAATCTCGAGCTTCGCCACTATTTAGGGTTCATGTGATGTATAGGATGCATAAAATGAAGTAAACTTCTAAGCACAATACTTTGTATGAAAACAAGTGGTCATTTGACTTGAAACAAAATGTATAACTCCTCATTTAAAGAGATTCTGAAACTAACAAGAATGCAAAAAGAAAAAAAACCTTATTCCATTGAATTATTGTCAAAATACTGAAGAGTAGTAATCATTTTGAAGTTAATTTTAGTTTGTTTGACATCAAGAATACTGAAACTGCACTTTCTATGCTGGATAACCTTGACATGGCGGGTCGACAGGTACAGGTCATGGGTTACGGATCAACTGGGTCAGCTTGGTTATTTGGTGGTTTATTTATGAACTAAATATTAAGTTAAGTTTGAATAAGTTAGGGTCAGTGTGAACGTTGGAAATCTATTTAGCATGTGTTAATTCCTAGCTGGGTCGAATTGGTATGTTGCATGTATGCTTATTTAAGGCTTCATTGAACTATTCAATATAGTAAGATCAAATGTATAGAACAAAAAAGTAATTATTATTTAGATGTAATTTATTTGAAAAGGAGACATATAGATTCTCAAAACAAGTAATATACCAACACTCTGGATCTTTAAAAAGGATGCACATATTGTATTCATATGGTCATATGATTCTAGAAATTTATTGGTAAAACTGGGAAGGTTGTTTAAACTAGGAATCCAAGTCACAGGCATATGAAGCTCATGATCATGTGCTAATGAATTCAATAAACCAACATATGAATTCAACTCTCTGACTAAAATACATCTTATGATAATCTGTATAATTTTGTATCCAGTCAACTGACAAAAATACTCTTCACATCCAAGTTTCACTCCAATGACATAACTTGAAGGTTGACTGTTTAACTAGACCACAATCGGTTTTATACATGATCTCAACTAGAAGAAAATGATCTAGTTACAACCCGAACCAGGTTTGCCAAATAAAACCGAAATGTAAACCTAAATGAAGTAGTTTATGATGGGCTTAATAAGACCAAACTGGGCTTCCGAGATTAAAACAGTAGTCGGCCTGGCCCAAACAAGAAACAAAGCAGGAGCAAAAACTTTTAAAATAACTTATTCAGTTATTCCTAAACAAAATTTAAGGTTTGATGATGTTACCTTGAGGGTGTGAGAATCGGTCGATAAAGGGTCGCCAGAGAAGAAAACTGTCTTGGGTGAAGCATTTGAAACACAACATGGGTCAGGTTTGTTTCAGAAATCCTAATGGACAGATATATATATCCTTGGAAACAGTTGTGAGGGCAACCGCTACAAAAACAAGAAGAATTGATTATTTATTTGAAACAATGGCTAGCAATAATCTCCAAGCAAGCATTGCTATTTAATAAATAATTACCTTTATTAGTCTATTATAGTTGCATGCGTTCCTCTATTATGTTGACGTGGGGGATATGAGAGATGAGGGGCCAGTAGTGGGACTTACACTTTTTGTTGGTAATTTTAGTGTTATCAACGTATTTTAACCGTATTGGATTATCTTGTCGACTAAGTTAATCTTGTTAATTTTCAATGAGTTAGGAGATACGGGAGTGCATGCTCGTATGATATTAATAAGGTTTGGCGCATTTATCGGTTTTGGTTTTATAACTAAATTACAACTAAAATATCATAAATACATAACATTTATGTTATGGGTTTATCAATCACAATGGGCTCTAATTAATTGGGCCTTCTATGTGGGTTTTGGATACATGGAAACTAGATCCGTTTGTTTTCAATTAATGGATTTGGCCAATCAATTAATAAAAGTTTTAGAAAAAGAAAAAGGATCTGGTGGTTTTTTTTTTTTTGTGGAGAGGTCCAAAACAAAAAAAAAAAGAAAAAGAAAAAACCGATGGCTGAGATTCTTTTTTGACACACAGAGAACGCAAAAAGAAAACTGGTCGAACAAAGAGAACGGTACAGTTATTTCTCAAAAGTCAACATCAAATTCGTTCTTGAAGACTAAGTTTAATATGTTCAAACTTTTGATTGTACCGATCAAATAGTTTGTTCTCATAGTGATTACACAACTCGTAGTCTAATCCAAGTGATTTTCAATTAATTTTCGGTTTCGGTTACAATCTCGTTCGTTGGCAAATCAGGTAAATTTCCAACAAAGAACAAACTATTTGAATCATACTCGCGATTTGGTAGAGAAGAATGGTTTGAAGATTCAGATTATACAGTGAAGTTTTAGTTTGTATTATTTGATCTTGGGAAGACGAAGAAGAGATCGAAGACAGAACTGAGGGACGGATCAATTGAACGACAAAGGCTATCAGACGGATCCTCTGTAGGGTAAAAACAAATCTGGTTCACTTTTAGTTACTTCCTTTTGCGTCTAATTGTGGGGTTGTTCTACCCACCCATACTCACGTGACGATAAGTTAAAAACCAAACAAATTGTATTTTAATTAAATTTAAAATCAATTTGAGGCTATTTGGAAATTTGAAATATTCAATGGGTGCACATGGTTTAATAGAACTTTGATACGTAAATTCAAATTGTTTACTTTTAAGTTGCATAGAAATTTGATAAATTCCAATAGAAGTGAGATTCTAAATTCTAAATTATTGATAAGTAAATTCAAATAGGAGTTTGGTGTATCAAAGAAAAAAGATTGGCATCCGTTTTCAAATTTCAAAACTTTCAAACAAAGCAATACATTTCTTTTGCATGTTTTACCAAAGGTTATGTTTTAAAAATAGAAAATTCAAAACAAGTAGAACAAGGTTTTAGAATAGTCGGTGTTGATTTGTTAATCAACCGGAAAACTCGTGTTTCGTTGTCGGTAGAAACGGTTGGTTTTGATTCGCGTGTGCGACGGGAAAACCCATTTACCGTTGTTCAAACAATTGGTTTTAATTTGCCCCGCCACCAAAAACCCGTGTATTGTTCTTGGTTGTTCGATTCACTTTGTGATTGATATACCCGTGTACCGTGGTGTTTAGAGCAGTTGGTTTGATTAATTGAATTTGCTTTGAAACTTGATTAAAAATTCTAAGTTGATGGCTGAATATGACAAGGAGACGACATCAAAAGGCATTCAGATCTACAGGTAAGTGATTCATTTAATGTTTTATATGATTCATGTTAGAATTGATAATGTTTTGATTATGGTAAACGTTAAGAAATTACCTAGATGATTTATTATTATTAATCAGAATATTATTATACATTTTAAGTGTGATTTTGAATTAAGGAAAATGGTATGTTACTAAGTTGAGAAGAATGTTATGTAGGTTTACATTAGCCTACGGTTCCTATGTCTATGTCTTACTATTCAAGGAACCATTTACATTTCATATGGTTATCCATGTACCATGTGGGTTTAATATTTTAATATAAAAAGGTAAACTCAATATCTTTATTTAAGAAGACAATTGAATTGAATATGAAATGCAATTGTGTTTGACACGCTGATTGAAAACATTCAATTGTAAAAACCATAATGTGGTTATCGTCCATATTAAAAGGTGACCGAAATTTGGGAAAAGGAGATCCGATATCAAAATTAAGTCTCTCAAAATAGAGTAATTTGATTCTTTCTTTTTCAATTGAGAAATGGATCCGATATCAAAATTAAGTCTCTCAAAATAGAGTAATTTGATTCTTTCTTTTTCAATTGAGAAATGGACGACACTCTTGTGAAGTGGGAATAATATTTCTCAAGTGAGAATCAAATTGGTTGTAAATTTGTGATCGTAAAATTTTCCATGAAAATTGGTTTTGAATTCGATGAAAAGGTAGTGATTACGTTACACAAAGTAATGTGGCTTCAAAGTGGTGTTTTACAATTATAATTTTTCTTATTATTTTTATCATACATCACAACAATTTTCGTTTAAGGAAAAGAAAACTTGAACTCGAGTTAGTGTATTTTTCATGACTTGTTGACATAGGTTATTGTATTTAAGGAAAATAGACCTTGATGCATGAAATCACCAACATAATTGTTTTGGGCTGGTTGTCAATAGAATAAGTAAGTTTATTATTCGAATAAATAAGGTTTGTCTCGATGTGGTATGTTTATTGGTTTTGGATACTATTGTAGTAGAAATAGAATGTGTATATTGCATGCGAATCTTAAATATGCCTCGGTAGAGGATTATGTTTATATGACTTCAACCATACGTTAAATTCTTGATTCTATTTTATGGCAAGCTCATTTAGGTCAAGCAAAATTTGGGAAAATGCATAATATATATAAGGATGGTTTGGTTCCTACTTTCGTAGAAAGTTGTGGAACTTGTACATAGTAATCTATGTGTTTTTCACTATACATCTTTGTTGGGTAACAAAAGTATGTCATCGCTACATATATGATGCCTTTATATTTTGCTATGTGTACTTGTTGCATGTAAGGATCGAGTCTTAAATTGATTTAAGTTATTTAATACTGAAGTGGAACTATAAAGGAAATAGTTAACATGATGTTGTCATATTCTTGTCTATGTAAAGGAGTTTAGGCAATGTTTACAATCGGTTACTTGCTACATAGGATTCAAAACAAAAGGAACAAGGTTAACCCTGGTGAAATTAGGTGTATAAGCCCGGAATTGAGGTATCTAAGAGATTGGGGTTGTCTTGTTGTACGTCTTACTCAACCTAAAAGAAAGAGTTTAGGTGAGAAAAAGGAATATATGATATATTCATAGGTTGTGTTGAAAATACAAAAGCCCATGGGTGTTCTATATCTTAGAATTAATACTAAATGTATGTAAACATTGTCATAGATTAAAGGATATCATTCAGAATTCTCATAATAGGATTTTTATTCTATTGAGAATGTAGTTGTTGATTCTAATAAAGCATTTGCGGGTGATAACAGTGTATTTGTTCTCTTCTAACCTAATAAGAGCACAAGAACAAGAAAACCTAAGTCTTGGTTTAGACTCTCATCTTTATTTAGTTGACGGGACTATGAGTAGGTTAATGGTAACTTAGATAAATTTAAATGTGGATAGGTTATCCAAGGCTTTAGAAAAAAGGGAAGGGATCGACTTCTTGGTACATATGTTCTTGTTGTTAGGCTTTACACTAGCACAATTATGGGTGTGATAAATGCATTCTTGAATGGTAAGTTGGATGAAGAGGGGTACATGTAACAACCAGTGGGTTTGTATCGCCTGCCCTAGGCAAGAACATGGAATGTGTATGTAGCAGGTTTGATGTTTGATTTCTCTGGTAAAGGAGCAATCATTTGTCTATATGCATGTTACATGCTGATCTTTGGTGCTGATCAAGAACATATTGATAAGACAAAGGAATTGTTGTCTTGATATAAAGGATATGGGGGAAGTCGATGTTCTCCTAGGTATGAAGATAAAAGGAGTAACAACGATGGAGGCAATTTGATTCCTAATGTATGTTTTGATTTGTACAAGGCCTGATATAGTACATGTTGTGGGACACTGAGTAGATTTATCGGTAATCCAAGTACCCGGCATTGGCAATCTGTGAATAGATCATGATTTATGGTTTGTGTTATTAAGGATTTCCTTTAGTTTTAAAAGGGTATTTTGATGCAAGTTGTATGACTAAGTGGATGGGTATTCCTACTTGATGGAGGTGCTATCTCCTAGGCTTCAAAGAAGCCGACTCGCATCACAAATTCAACAATGGAATATGAATTATAGCTTTAGCAACAACTACTAAAGAAGTTGGATGGCTAATAAATTTGATCTTTGAGATTCTTTTGTGATCAAAACCGATATCACCAATACCTATCAGGTGTGATAGTGCTGGCTAAGGATTATAGTCAGGTGTATAATGGAAAGTCTAGACGGTTGTGTGTTATACATAGCATGATTAATGAGCTCATCATGCATAGAGTGATATCTGTTGAATTTGTAAGATCTTAGTATAATTTGGCTGATTATCTAACTAAAGAGTTAGGAGAGATCTCGTGAATAAATCAGTCATAGGGATGGGTTTAAAGTCCACACTTTAATATCCTATGTCAAGATTGTAACATCCGTCGAAAAACGGGTTTTCCAAACCCGCTTCGTTTATTAAATCGAATATCCAGTCATAATTTTTCATTTCACATTTATTGCTCAAATTAACTTTAAACGATACATAATTAATAAATATTTTAGAATTTAAAAACTATAATTAATAAACAATAAAAACGAGTGAAGAAAAAAATAAAGGAAGCTGCCGGGTTTCGAACCCGGGTCAGCCGGTTCATCAAACAAACAACACACCGCTCCGCCACATGAATCTTTTGTGTATATACTGAAACAATTAATACTTAAAATAAAACTCGA
Source organism: Scalesia atractyloides (assembly GCA_947069175.1). NCBI lineage: Eukaryota > Viridiplantae > Streptophyta > Magnoliopsida > Asterales > Asteraceae > Scalesia > Scalesia atractyloides. The sequence goes on along the minus strand of CAMTDV010000024.1, from coordinate 7,727,055 downwards.
AATCAAATCCTGAGATCAGCGCGCCCAATCCGCAGTCGCCGGAAATACCGATGATTTCGCAAATCACGACCGTTTTTCTTTGACTGAACACTTGAAATAACTTCGACATCGGTTATAACCGATGTCTAATCCCCCAATACCAGTCGTAAACGCCGGAGAAACCTTGACCACGAATTAAGACCAAATTCAGACTAAATTCATCCCGATTCTTCCTTATAAATACCCACCCAAACCTCTGGTAATCTTTTCACTCAAAATCGCACAATTTCTCGAAGCTTTAGCACTCGCCGGAGATATTCTACATTCGCCGGACTTTCGCCGGAAAACCGAGACTTATACCAAATCGGTAAATTTCTCGACTCTTTCGTTTTCAATCCATTATTAGACAAGTAATAACATAAATCGTTCAACCAGAATCCGACTCAGACAACGTTGCCGGGAATTTCTGCACTCCCCGGAAAATCACTGGAAATTCCGAAGTCTCGCTGTGAATCGGTACAATAATCTAAACCCCCTGATATCCCTCGTTCAGTAACCTAATTTCACAACTCGTTGATCAAAACTGTTAATCAATTTACTCAGACGGAAGTCACAAATCAGAGCCGACGACTCTTGCCGGAATTCTGAAGAAAATATTCTGATCGGTACATTCGATTCCGTAACCCTCTCTATCCATTTTAATTCAATCAACTATATGATAGATGACCGATTTAAACAAGAACAGACGGTCACCTTTGTTCTGTGTCTTTATAAATGAAGAAGACGAAGTCGAAATGTGTTTAAGTATAATTAAAACTGAATGATTAACCGGGTTAGACACACAGTCCAGCGGTGGACTGTGTGCAAACATAAACGCACGTCACGAGTTCGAATCTTACAACGTACCGAATTTCAGAATTAAAACCAACCTTTTTAAAACTGAATCAGAGCAAGCCACAACATGTTTATAAGAGTAATATAAACCGTAACTTAAACAGATTAGACACACAGCCCAACTGGTTGGGCTGTGCGCATACGAACCGAAGGACCCGAGTTCGACTCTGTCACACCCCGACCCGCAGCGGAATAAGAGTCGGGGCATAATTGGGTTATCACCAAAGCTCATGACATTTACTATTATGTTTCATATTTAATAAAGTCAAAGTTACATTTTCAAATATCCAAACATGTTCATTCAATACAAAGGAAATAAACCAAACATAACAATCCCAACTCTAAAACATTTTATTCTTCTAATCCAAGTCCTATGTGTTCTTAGCTGCTGCTGGTTCACCTGTATAATGTGTAAAATGGGAGTTTTTGGGTCAACATAAGTTGGCGAGTGAACTTTATTAGATAAACATTTATTAAAGAATTTATGGTTAGTTTATCAATGAAAAATTGTGCATAATCATAGATGAGCAAATGTAAATAATCAAGTAATGGCAAATAGCAGTCACAACTATAACATACAATAACACACGGCAGCATACATGAACATACCAACATCATACTGTAAATAACATAAATGAAACTGTGCGATCAAGGCTCAATCAAACGGAGCCGATCGTATTGCATGTACTGAAAATGAAAATGTCCGTGCGATCAAGGCTCAATCAAACGGAGCCGATCGTATGTGGGCACGCCAGGTTCAACCGCATAATAAAATGGGGAACATGCTCAACGCTCATAATGTAATGGGGAGCGGCGGCCTATGAAATTGCATGTACTGAATAATAAATTGCATATAATAATAACTACTTAACAACAACAAACTGAATACACATGCTCATGATATGATGTATGCACAATGGTTTAATTATAATATATATATGCAAAGACACATGATACACCCCAAAACGTGATTAAAACGGGGAATTTGTAAGATTCACTCACCTTGGGTGCGTTGGATTGGAGATGGTGATATGCGCACGATTTAGATGAGCGGAACAACGGGGATTACTAACCTAAATAATAACGGAAAATATATTAAATGAGTGGATTTTATTAAGGATTTTAATGAAATTTTTAGATATATTTTTGTGAGTTTATGGCTATTTTCTATCTTTAAAAATGTTATTTTTAAGTATTTTTAATTGATTTTTAAATTAAATTAAATAAATAAAAATATAAAAAAATTGTTTATTTAGTGTTGACCGTTGACCGTTGACCGGTCGGTCAGCGTATTAGTTTGCGCCGGGTGAGGCTCGAACCGGCGACCTCCCGTACGCGTGCACGCAGCTCTACCAACTGAGCTACGTGTCTAACCCGAAATAATCTTGTTTTTATTTATACTTATACAGTTATTCAGTTAATCCGAATTTCCTTTATTTACAAAAACATTTTAATTCAATCGGACCGGTGCTCGTGACGGGTTTCGAACGCGCGACGTGTGGTTCATGTTACACACAGTCCACCGCTGGACTGTGTGTCTAGCCTGGTTATTATCTCAGTTTTTATTATACTTAACAACTAACTGGGTTATCCCGATTTAGTTTAAACAAAAAGGCCTTTTATTATACAAGGAGTGCGTGGAGCAGGGATCGAACTCGGGACGTGCGTATGTATTTTGCACACAGTCCACCGCTGGACTGTGTGTCTAACCCGTTTATAATTCCGATTTTAATTAACCTTATGTTATGTTGAGTCTTCATCTTCTTCGTTGATTTTACACAGTCAAATATATTCTGACTGTTATGACCGATTCATGACTTATACGCTTTTCAGACATTACAAGTAATTTAAAAGTAAAGAATGGGGAGAGTTTGGGGAAAAAGATGTACCGATTGAGGTTGTTCACAGAATTCCGGCGGAGGTTCGTCGGTACTGAAAGTGAACTCCGGCTGTTGAAACCAATTAACAGCTTGTTCGATTATTTAAGAAGTTGAGTCACTTAAACAAGGTTTAACAGAAGTTTGGGAGATCATACCCGTTCACGGTGTGTTTCCGGCAGTTTCAGGAGTTTTCCGGCGAAGGTAAGATTTTCGACAAACGTGGACTAGGATCGATTCTGATGGTGGAGTTGTGTTAGAGACTGATTAATCACATGATTGAAACAGAAAGAGTCGAAGGAAATGTGAGTCCCGGTTTTCCGGTGACTTGCAGAATTTTTCCGGCGGTCTGATTCAAGCTTCTCCGGTGGATTGTAAGGTTGCGGAAATGAAATTGGGAGTCTTGCAGAGTGTTTTGAGTCGCAGGAAAGGTCTAGGATTGAAGTAATCCGAGAATTGAAGACCTTCGGTTATTAAACCGATCTACTTCCGAATTCAAGTTATAATCATGGCAGCATTGATTGGAATCGTCCGTTTATCGGTTATACTCGCTGAATCGAGAGTATCCAAATCGACTTTGGTGTTTGATAACCGATTTCAGTTATAATTTGTAAAATCGATTGATTTACCTTAGTCCATAAAACTTATTCGTTTCCTAAAGATAACAGAAAACAAACAAGTGGCGGAGTGGTCTTGGGAGTGAGTGTTAAGTTGTTGAAGGGTGTCTTGGCTGACCCGGGTTCGAGTCCCGGCAGCGTTATAATTTTTTTATTTATTTTATTTTAACTTTTCATCAAATATAATTTTTATAGTTTAGTTTATTTATTAATTATGTATTGTTTTAAATCAAAATAATTATAATTATTCGACATAACTTTTATAACTTGATATTCGATTACAAAACGGAGCGGGTTTTGAAAACCCGATTTTTACAAATGTTACAGACTCCGGGTCCCTGCAAGCGGTTCGGCCATTTTAAATCATTTTAATATTAACCCAATAAAAATAACAAATAATTAGTATATATATATATAATTAAAACAGAGAATATTTCGGGTTAGACACGTAGCTCAGTTGGTAGAGCTGCGTGCACGCGTACGAGAGGTCTCGGGTTCGAACCTCACTTAGCGCACACTTTACCACAGTCCGACCGGTCAACGGTCTGGTCAACGGTCAAAAAAGTCAAAATTTTTATTTCTTTTTATTTATTTATTTAATTTAAAAATCAATTAAAAGTACTTAAAAATAATATTTTTAAAGTTAGAAAGCGTCCTTAAACTCACAAAAATTAATCTAAAAACCCTATTAAGATTATGAAATAAAATCCATTTATTTACCGAACCATTTCGTTATTATTTTAGGTTAGTCTTCCTCGTCGATCAAATCCCAAAACTCGTGCGCATCCAACGTCATCAAAAGAACGCACCCAATGTGAGTGAATCTCTACCAAATTCCCCGTTTTAATCACATTTTGGGGTGTATCATGTGTCGTACAATTCTACTATTATATAAATATAAACACTTGTGCATTCATCATATTTGTGATCTAATGTGTATCAAATGTGTACAAATTGTTGTGTGAATTATGTTTAGTTTGGATTTATCATTTTCAGTGCAAGCATTTCATTAGGCCCATCAGCTCCCCGTGACGGGTTGAGTACATGTGCCTCACTCGATCGGCTCCGGTTGATTGAGCCTTGATCTCACATACATCATCATTCATGTCATACGACCGGCTCCGTTTGATTGAGCCTTGATCTCACAGTCATCATCATTCATATCATATACTCATTCTAAGTGGTTTGTGTTTTGTTATATACATACGTTTGCTCACATGTGATTATTGCACAACTTTTCAATATTAAATACAACAAGAACTTAATAACAATGTTTTATCAAGGTTCACTCGCCATCTTTTGTTGACCCAAAATATCCCCCGTTTTACACATGATACAGGTGATCCAGTTGAGGCAAGAAACACATAGGAAGGCTTAGAAGAATAAATCAGTTTAAGCTTTGGATTGTATTACTTAGTTTCATTTTCCTTGTAATTGTATGGATTTGATTTGACTATTTAAATTGTAATTTGAATTTAATAAATATGAAACATTTTAGTAAACATCATGAGCTTTGGTGATAACCCAATTATGCCCCGACTCTTATTCCGCTGCGGGTCGGGGTGTGACAGATTGGTATCAGAGCCATGACTATAGGGATATAGGATAGGTTATTAGACCCTTAGAGCCTATACTATAGTTGATTAGAATTTTAAAATTGTTTATGTGTTACATACAAAATTCATGATGTTTATATGTTTTATGTTTATTGTTACGTTCAATGTTATGCAAGCATGTTCATAAGTACATATTATTATACAATGCTCAACATGAATCATATCCTCATAACATATCATATCCATGAGAGCACACACCTCACAATTCCTATGATTTTTGCAACGATTTTTGTATTTTTCAAATTACATCAAAGTGAGTTCCCATGACGGGCATGTAGTAACTGGAAGGGTACGAGTACCGGTAGTTGGAACGTCCTGTCTAGGCTTGGCATTCGTATAAATCCAAAATAAAGGACCAGTTTGCCTACCTGAGAACTAACGATGAGAGTACGAAGGACCTATTAGGCCAAAGCATGCTATACCAAACGTCGTGTGAGCTAACCCCACTTTGAGTTGTCATTGTGTCTATACCTGGACACCCTCCTACTATACATCTCGCAATCATATTTCATGGTTTTCATTCGGGTGATGTGAGTGTTAAACCGCCAACACCAATGTGAATCCTACTAAGCCAATAGTCATGGGGGCCCACATGACTATACAGGCGATGGTATGGGGGACATTGGAGGCCCAAACATGAGCAAACCCAAGACATCCTATGGATGTAGTTGCATTATTGATGATTATGTTATTTTTTATTTTTTTAACGACACATGACACCTAAAAACTTCTTAAACTCACAATCTTCCTATGTATGTTCCTGTAGATGTCGGCTAGGCAGCTACGTGGAGGTAGGAAGTCAGGAAGATCAAACGAACGCTTGGCCACCCAAATTGCAAAACAAATGGCCGCAATGCTTCCTGACATCGTAATTCAAGTCCAACAAGCTCTCACCGCGAATCCCATCAACTCTCCCAATCAAGAAGACCAGAACGTCGACAACCCTCCCTCCAAAAAGTGCTCCTACAAACACTTCAAGTCTTGCGATCCCCCAAAATATGAAGGGACCGAAGGTGTCACTGCTCTCCACCACTGGTTTGAAGAAATGGAGAACACCTTCCTCAATTGCGATTGTCCCGAGGATCGCAAGGTACGTTACGCAACTGGGAGACTATTTGGGGTCGCCCTTACCTGGTGGAACACAGAAAAGGGTAAGAGAGGAGTCGAAGATGCCATGGCCTTAACATGAGAAGAGTTAAGGGAAATCATGACGAGACGCTTCTGTCCAAGAAGCGAGATCAAAAAGCTAGAAGATGAATTCCACTCGTTAAAACAAAAGGAAGGATATCATACTTCCTACAACAAAAGATTTCTCGAGCTGAACCAAATGATACCCAACTTGTTCACCCCAGTGTACCGCTTAGTTGAACACTATATTCGAGGCCTCCCCTCGAAAATTCAAGACTCGGTTCTAAGCACTTCGCCTGCAACACTTGAAGCCGCTATGGAACTAGCTACCGAGCTTACCGAGAATAGCATCCGAAACGGCAAATTTAAGGATGAGAAAAAGAAAGCACCCATTGAGGCCCAAACTTCAAACCATTCCATATCCTCTTCAAAGTATGCTGGTAAGAGGAAATGAAACAACAGAAATTTTGCCGTCACACACACAAACCCTAACCCTCCAATCACTGCCGCGCCAATCACCCAAGTTGCTCCCTCGGCTGCACCATATAAAAAGCCATACTCCGGCCCATACCCAAAATGCAACCGTTGTCAATACCATCACCTCCCAGAAACTCCTTGCCAACATTGCACCAGCTGTGGCCGTGCGGGTCACACCATCCAAACTTGTCGCACACTTCAGCGAATGAACCGCAATCAACCCTCAACCCAAACCCACCATCAGATAGTAGGTCAAGCCCAACAACCTTTACTCCTACCACCTGCCCAACATATAACCCAATCCTACTACTAACACCAACTACCCCATGATGCAACCTATGCGAGCTTGTTACAACTGTGGAGACCCAAACCACTTCAGGAACACCTGTCCACGCTTGGTGAACATCATCCATGCCCAAGCTCAAGCAAATCCGGTAAACCAAGCTAACCAAGCTCCTCCACCTGCTAGAGGAAGAGCTTTCAACATCAACGCCAACCAAGCTAGGGCTGACAACAACGTGGTTAACGGTACGTTTCTCGTCAATGGTAGTTATGCATCCATGTTATTCGATACTGGCGCGGATAAGAGTTTTGTGTCTTTAGAATTTGAACCCATCCTCAACCAAACTCGTGATAATCTCATGGAATCTCTAACGGTGGAAGTTGCTGATGGAAAACCAGTCTTATTAAACTCTATTATACGAAATTGTACCCTCACTCTAAACGATCACGATTTTCCAGTTGACCTCATTCCTATGAAGTTGGGAAGTTTCGACATTATAATCGGTATGGACTGGCTCAGCCAACATCACGCTGAAGTAGTATGCCGCGAAAAGTTCATTCGCATTCCTCTTGCAGACGGTCAGACCCTACGAATCTTCGGAGAAACCCCTTCGAAAGGACTCAAATTGATGTCCTGCCTTCAAGCCCGAAAATACCTCCGTAAGAACTATGTCGCATTCCTAACTCACGTCGTCAAGAAGGGAAACAAGGAGAAGAAACTCGAAGATATACCGGTAGTGAAAGAATTCCCACAAGTCTTTCCCGACGACGTCTCAGGACTTCCTCCCGTGAGAGAAGTCGAATTCCGCATTGATCTTATACCTGGCGCTACACCAGTCGCAAAATCTCCTTATAGGTTAGCCCCATCCGAAATGCAAGAGCTGGCTGACAAAGGATTCATACGTCCTAGCTCATCGCCTTGGGGTGCACCTGTTCTTTTTGTGAAGAAGAAAGATGGAACGTTTCGCATGTGTATCGACTACAGAGAACTCAACAAGTTAACGGTCAAGAACCGCTACCCATTACCTCGCATCGATGACCTTCTAGACCAACTTCAAGGCGCCACCTGTTTTTCAAAAATCGACCTTCGTTCTGGTTATCATCAACTCAGAGTACATGAAGAAGACGTCCCAAAGACCGCCTTCCGAACTCGTTATGGTCATTACGAATTCATGGTCAAGCCGTTTGGTTTAACCAACGCCCCAGCTGTCTTCATGGATCTAATGAATAGGGTATGCAAACCCTACCTCGACCGCTTTGTCATAGTCTTCATCGACGACATCCTCATCTACTCCAAGTCTAAATCCGATCATGAACGACACCTTCGACTCATCCTTACACTCTTAAGGACTGAAAAGCTCTACGCTAAGTTCCCAAAATGCGAATTCTGGTTAAGAGATGTACAATTCCTTGGACATGTTGTTAATGACAAGGGAATACATGTCGATCCTTCGAAAATCAAGGCAGTACAGGAATGGCAAGCGCCACGTACCCCTACCGAAGTAAGATCATTTCTTGGTTTGGCTGGTTACTATCGCCGCTTCATTGCCAATTTTTCTCGTATTGCTGTACCACTCACGGCTTTGACTCATAAAGGAAAACCCTTCATATGGGGACCTAAACAAGAAGAAGCCTTCCAAACTCTAAAGCAAAAACTCTGTGACGCACCTATCCTCACACTCCCTGAGGGTTGTGATGACTTCGTGGTTTATTGCGACGCGTCAAGGCAAGGACTAGGCTGTGTACTGATGCAAAGAGGAAAAGTGATAGCCTATGCTTCTAGGCAACTCAAAATTTATGAAAAGAATTACACCACCCATGACCTGGAACTTGGAGCCGTTGTGTTCTCTCTTAAGATATGGAGACATACCTCTACGGTACCAAGTGTGAAATATACACTAACCACAAGAGCCTCCAACATATATTTAACCAAAAGGAGTTGAATATGAGACAACGAAGATGGGTCGAACTTCTTAACGACTACGACTGTGAAATTCGGTATCATCCTGGCAAGGCAAACGTGGTGGCCGATGCGCTCAGTCGAAAAGGTTATGCGAACTCCATTCATCTTCTATGTTCGCAAATCATAACCGACATCAAAGATCGAATCCGAGAAGCTCAACATGTTTCAGTAACAGAAAACGACGTACGCGATGAGCTGTTATGTGGAGCAGAACTTAAAATCGAAACCAAATCCGACGGTATTCTATACTATCTAAATCGCATATGGATTCCCGATCGCGATAACCTTCGTGATTTCCTCATGGATGAGGTGCACAAAACACGATACTCTGTACACCCACGAGCCGACAAGATGTATCAAGACCTACGATACACCTACTGGTGGCCGAGCATGAAAAAGGATATCGTTGTTTTTGTTTCCAAGTGCCTTACCTGTTCCAAAGTAAAAGCTGAACATCAAAGACCTTCAGGACTTCTAACCCAACCTAAAATACCTGTATGGAAGTGGGAAAACATAACCATGGACTTCATTACCGGGTTACCTCGCACCTCCAGTGGGTATGACACCATATGGGTAATCATTGATCGTCTTACAAAATCAGCTCACTTCATTCCGATTCGCGAGGACTTCAAGAATGAGAAGTTAGCTCGTATCTACATCAGCGAAATCGTAAGCCGTCATGGTGTACCTATAAGCATCATTTCAGACCGTGATGGTCGTTTCACTTCACGAACATGGTGAGCCGTACAAGCCGCCTTGGGTACGCGATTAGACCTCAGTACCGCTTTTCATCCTCAAACTGATGGACAATCTGAACGCACCATCCAAACTCTTGAAGACATGCTTCGAGCATGTGTCATAGACTTCAAGGGAAATTAGGACACTCATCTACCATTAGTTGAATTTTCGTACAACAATAGTTATCACTCAAGTATCGGCATGGCTCCTTTCGAAGCTTTATATGGTCGTAAGTGCCGATCTCCAGTATGTTGGCACGAAATTGGAGAAGCACAAATCACCGGTCCAGAATTAATTCAAGAAACAACCGACAAGATTCATCAAATTCGAAACAATCTTCTAGCGGCACAAAGTCGTCAAAAGAGTTATGCAGACAAACGACGAAAGCCCTTGGAGTTTAACATTGGTGATCAAGAACTTTTAAAAGTATCACCGTGGAAGGGAGTGGTTCGTTTTGGCCAGAAAGGCAAGCTAGAACCACGCTACGTAGGACCTTTCAAGATACTCGAAAGAGTAGGACCTGTAGCATACAAGCTTGACCTACCAGAAGAGCTCAACAGAATTCATCCCACATTCCATGTATCAAACTTGAAGAAGTGCCTCGCCGATGAAAAGCTCCATATTCCTCTACAAGACATTCAAGTCGATGAATCTATGCATTTCATTAAAAGACCAGTAGAAATTATGGACTTCGGAGAGAAGCGTTTAAGACGAAGTCGTATTCCAATTGTCAGGGTACGCTGGGAGTCGAAAAGAGGACCTGAGTTTACTTGGGAACGTGAAGACTCAATGCGCGAGAAATACCCGCACCTTTTTCCTGTTACCACTACTACTTAAATTTCGGGACGAAATTTCTAAAAGTAGGGGATACTGTAACATCCGTCGAAAAACGGGTTTTCCAAACCCGCTTCGTTTATTAAATCGAATATCCAGTCATAATTTTTCATTTCACATTTATTGCTCAAATTAATTTTAAACGATACATAATTAATAAATATTTTAGAATTTAAAAACTATAATTAATAAACAATAAAAACGAGTGAAGAAAAAATAAAGGAAGCTGCCGGGTTTCGAACCCGGGTCAGCCGGTTCATCAAACAAACAACACACCGCTCCGCCACATGGATCTTTTGTGTATATACTGAAACAATTAATACTTAAAATAAAACTCGAAATCAAATCCTGAGATCAGCTCGCCCAATCCGCAGTCACCGGAAATACCGACGATTGCGCAAATCACGACCGTTTTTCTTTGACTGAACACGTGAAATAACTTCGACATCGGTTATAACCGATGTCTAATCCCCCAATACCAGTCGTAACCGCCGGAGAAACCTTGACCACGAATCAAGACCAAATTCAGACTAAATTCATCCCGATTCTTTCTTATAAATACCCACCCAAACCTCTGGTAATCTTTTCGCTCAAAATCGCATAATTTCTCGAAGCTTTAGCACTCGCCGGAGATATTCTGCATTCGCCGGACTTTCGCCGGAAAACCAAGACTTACACCAAATCGGTAAATTTCTCGACTCTTTCGTTTTCAATCCATTATTAGACAAGTAATAACATAAATCGTTCAACCAGAATCCGACTCAGACAACGTTGCCGGGAATTTCTGCACTCGCCGGAAAATCACTGGAAATTCCGAAGTCTCGCTGTGAATCGGTACAATCATCTAAACCCACTGATATCCCTTGTTTAGTAACCTAATTTCATAACTCGTTGATCAAAACTGTTAATTGATTCACTCAGACGGAAGTCACAAATCAGAGCCGACGACTCTTGCCGGAATTCTGAAGAAAACATTCTGATCGGTACATTCGATTCCGTAACCCTCTCTATCCATTTTAATTCAATCAACTATATGATAGATGACCGATTTAAACAAGAACAGACGGTCACCTTTGTTCTGTGTCTTTATAATGAAGAAGACGAAGTCGAAATGTGTTTAAATATAATTAAAACTAAATGATTAACCGGGTTAGACACACAGTCTAGCGGTGGACTGTGTGCAAACATAAACGCACGTCACGAGTTCGAATCTTACAACGTACCGACTTTCAGAATTAAAACCAACCTTTTTAAAACTGAATCAGAGCAAGCCACAGCATGTTTATAAGAGTAATATAAACCGTAAGTTAAACAGATTAGACACACAGCCCAACTGGTTGGGCTGTGCGTATACGAACAGAAGGACCCGAGTTCGACTCCGGGTCCCTGCAAGCGGTTCGGCCATTTTAAATCATTTTAATATTAACCCAATAAAAATAACAAATAATTAGTATATATATATAATTAACAGAGAATATTTCGGGTTAGACACGTAGCTCAGTTGGTAGAGCTGCGTGCACGCGTACGAGAGGTCTCGGGTTCGAACCTCACTCAGCACACACTTTACCACAGTCCAACCGGTCAACGGTCAACGGTCTGGTCAACGGTCAAAAAAGTCAAAATTTTTATTTCTTTTTATTTATTTATTTAATTTAAAAATAAATTTAAAATACTTAAAAATAATATTTTTAAAGTTAGAAAGCGTCCATAAACTCACAAAAATTAATCTAAAAACCCTATTAAGATTATGAGATAAAATCCATTTATTTACCGAACCATTTCGTTATTATTTTAGGTTAGTCTTCCTCGTCGATCAAATCCCAAAATTCGTGCGCATCCAACGTCATCAAAAGAACGCACCCAATGTGAGTGAATCTCTACCAAATTCCCCGTTTTAATCACATTTTGGGGTGTATCATGTGTTGTACAATTCTACTATTATATAAATATAAACACTTGTGCATTCATCATATTTGTGATCTAATGTGTATCAAATGTGTACAAATTGTTGTGTGAATTATGTTTAGTTTGGATTTATCATTTTCAGTGCAAGCATTTCATTAGGCCTATCAGCTCCCCGTGACGGATTGAGTACATGTGCCTCACTCGATCGGCTCCGTTTGATTGAGCCTTGATCTCACATACATCATCATTCATGTCATATGACCGGCTCCGTTTGATTGAGCCTTGATCTCACAGTCATCATCATTCATATTATATACTCATTCTAAGTGGTTTGTGTTTTGTTATATACATACGTTTGCTCACATGTGATTATTGCACAACTTTTCAATATTAAATACAACAAGAACTTAATAACAATGTTTTATCAAGGTTCACTCGCCAACTTTTGTTGACCCAAAATATCCCCCGTTTTACACATGATACAGGTGATCCAGTTGAGGCAAGAAACACATAGGAAGGCTTAGAAGAATAAATCAGTTTAAGCTTTGGATTGTATTACTTAGTTTCATTTTCCTTGTATTGTATGGATTTGATTTGACTATTTAAGTTGTAATTTGAATTTAATAAATATGAAACATTTTAGTAAACATCATGAGCTTTGGTGATAACCCAATTATGCCCCGACTCTTATTCCGCTGCGGGTCGGGGTGTGACAAAGATACCCAATTCACATCTAATACAACGTTAGATGCAGAATTCAATGTGGAAAGCTTGTCATAGAGATATTGGAACACATGATTAGAATCATCCCAAGGTTGTGTTCAGACTGTAAGATAAAGGAGGTTGAAGTATAACTTCTTAATAGTTCTTTGAAAAATTGCATTTGCAGGTGCGAGAATAAAAGAACTACCTATAAGAATATGAAGTTTAGCCGCTTCAAGAAGCTTGGACTTGGCTTTGATATACTCTTTGAAGGATTGGACATAGGCTAGTAAAATATTGTGTCAAGTAAGAACAATGAATTTGTGAACTTATGTGTATATTATCTTCATGTATTCATAATGAATGGAAAGGGTTCAATCCATAACGACACCCTGATATTCGAATATTTGGAATGTGTAATATACTAATGTGAAATTCAATCGTCACGATATTTCATTTATGCATAAGTTTGTGTTTGTTTGAGAAGTGTTTTAAGTTAATTATGGATATTACTAAAATGGGGGAGGATTGTTGGTAATTTTAGTGTTATCAACGTATTTTAGCGGTATTGGATTAACTTGTCGACTAAGTTAATCTTGTTAATTTTCAACGAGTTAGGAGATGCGGGAGTGCATGCTCGTATGATATTAATAAGGTTTGGCGCATTTATCGGTTTTGGTTTTATAACTAAATTACAACTAAAATATCATAAATATACATAACATTTATGTTATGGGTTTATCAATCACAATGGGCTCTAACTAATTGGGTCTTCTATGTGGGTTTTGGATACATGGAAACTAGATCCGTTTGTTTTCAATTAATGGATTTGGCCAATCAATTAATAAAAGTTTTAGAAAAAGAAAAAGGATCTGGTGGTTTTTTTTTTGTGGAGAGGTCCAAAACAAAAAAAAAGAAAAAGAAAAAACCGATGGCTGAGATTCTTTTTTGACACACAGAGAATGCAAAAAGAAAACTGGTCGAACAAAGAGAACGGTACAGTTATTTCTCAAAATTCAACATCAAATTCATTCTTGAAGACTAAGTTTAATCCGTTCAAACTTTTGATTGTACCGATCAAATAGTTTGTTCTGATAGTGATTACACGACTCTTAATCTAATCCAAGTGATTTCAATTAATTTTCGGTTTCGGTTACGATCTCGTTCGTTGGCAAATCGGGTAAATTTCCAACACTTTTCTTCCAATTTACGGCAAACAATAATTGTCAAACTCAAAAGTGAAGGTAAGAGAATTTCGGGTAGATGTACCAATTTTGCGTAGTTGTTAATGGTGAGGTGTTGAAGGGATGTGAGGTGTTGGAGTCCCGTTGACAGTGATTCCAGATTATCAGATTCTCGTATGTACAGAGATGTAAGAGAAGAAGGGAAAATGTGGGACAACTGACTAAAATTCCTCACATCAGCTTCAAACAATAACCTTAGGTTAACAAGGGAAGCTGGAAAATTTTGATAGCCCCGTTCTAAGATGGGCTTTTTCAACTCCCCTACTTCAAGGGAAAGCAATTTGGGAGGCCAAAGCCCACGAGGAAAAGAAGCATCAATCATTGGACAATTTCTGATACACATATCTTTTAACATCGTGAGATTAGATAGCTGACCGTCAGGAAATGACTCCAGATTTTTGCAATATCCTATGCTCCAACTAATGAGATTTGGTAGCTGCAGGTCACGAAATGCCTTCATGTTTTTGCAATGTGCTATGTCCAGATGTGTGAGATTAGGCAGCTGGAGGTTAGGAAATGACTCTATGCTTTCACAACGTGATATATACAAACTGGTGAGGTTTGATAACTGAAGGTCAGAAAATAATTCCATGCTTTGACAGTTTTGTATGGTTAAAGAAGTGAGGTGAATGGAGTTACTCAACTGGAAAATTGATTTCAATTTTTTCCAGCCATTTATATTTATAACTTGAAGCACTGGCATACTTGTGTTGTTGATTTTTTCCAAGTGCATGTCCTCACCATATATAGTAAGTGACTTGAGATTTTGCCCTCCTCCACCTGTTGTTGCTTTTGAGAAGCATACATGTCTAATTGAACTACATCCACGGATAAATAAACTCTCAATGCTATTTGGACAACACAAACGCTCCATACTCTCACAACGCCATACATCCAAAATTCTAAGAGATGATAATCATCCTTCTCTTTTTCTCCTAAACTCACCAAATTTTTACAGTACTGCACTTTCAGTTTCTTTAAATTTACAAGAACTTTACTTGCATCCGCATCTGATGCCCACATGTATCTTATTTCATTACAACGGTGTATGCTTAGTTCTTCAACCGCCCCAAGATACTCTATAACACCTCTCCACACCTCATCCGTAAGGCCTAAAATTGATCTTATTTCCATCTGTGTGGTTGATGAAGCTACTTGAACCAGACTTCTCAACACACTTTTACCACATCCATCTATTTTTAATACTCTTAGTGAAGGTAATGCTTTAAGAGAGACATCAATCAAATTGGGACATTTTTTTATTTGAAGCTCTCAAAGGCATGAAAACATTACCTCACTATGAGTTGACCATGCCTCCCAACTCGACATATCTTCGAACCTTAGAACTTCAAGTGAAGGGAAGGTAACATCATTAGTCCTAGTTAACTCCAAACCTATGATTTTAACCTCATCCATGCCTTGAATCGACAACTCCTTAAGTGAAGGTAGCTGCCCAAGTGGCGGTAGAGATGTATAGTTTCTACAACCACGTAGCGACACCTGAACCAATTGATGAAAAGATGGATCCCCAACCCAATTTGGAAACTCTATTTCCTTATAAGACTTAACCACAAGCATTTTCAACTTATCACTGTGGGGCTTTAACTCATTGAGAACCTCCTTATCAAGTGTTTCCCTTCTAGAACCATCATCCCACTTCAACTCTAACTTATTAATCCCTTTTAAAGATAAGTTCGCCTCTCGTGCATCCATTGAGCTTTGCACTTTGTTTAACCCCTCAATGGAAATTTACCCATGGAGATCCTTTAATCCCTTAAGCTCGGTTATTGCAAAGTCACCATCTCCTCCGACGATAATCCTGGTGAGAGTTTGAAGGTTATTTAACTTACTTATCCCCAAGGGTAGCTTCTCTAAAAGTGGAGTGTTCCTGATGTCAAAATGCCTTAACTTTTTGAGCTTTAAGAAGCTTTTCGGCAACCTAGTCAAGACCTTACAACCAAAAACTATTAATGTTTGCAAATTATAAAGATTACCAACATTCTCTGGTAACTTTGAGATTTTAGTTTGAGACAAATTAAGATACCTCAAGTGGTTCAAACTACAAATGAAATCTGGTACCTCACTTATGTTAAAGCGCCTCAAAGAAATAACCCTTAACAATGGTAACCGAGGAAGTAAGTCAACCAAAATTTTATTGGATATGTGAAACTCCTTCCAGCTTTGTTCTACCCCAATAAATACAGCTAACAATGTTCTCAAACTTCTTGCTCTTTGAAATGCCTCAAACTTTTGGAAACCTACATAGTCCTCACGAATAAATGACATATGTCGGTACTTGGCTAAAGCTTTCTCCACCGTCTCTATCTGATTGTCAAACCTTAAAAAATATTCTCCAGCAACAAATGTGGCCAAGTCGTTCATTACATCATGCATCACAAAAAAAGATTCGCCATTAGGTGCGGGTTGAAAAAAGGACCTTGATAGCAAATTCTCAAAATATTCATGGCCCAAGCTTTCTGGTGACTTGTTTGCAGTTGACTCGTTCAGATACCCCTCAGCTATCCATAGTAATATCAATTCCTCCTTGTCAAACATAAAGTCCTTTGGGAACAAAGAGCAGTATGCAAACAAGCGCTTCAAATCAGCAGAAAGATCATGGTAGCTTAGCCTAAGGGCTGGAACGATTTCATCTGCATTTTCTAAATTCCATATCTCACTGTTCAACACTTCATTCCATTCTTCTCCTTCAGTTTTTGTTCTCATTAACCTTCCAATTGCTTTTAAAGCTAAAGGTAAACCACCACATTTTTTTACAATACCTTCAGCTTGTGGTTTAAGTGATGCATGTGAGTCAAAGTTAACTACACCCAAGGCGTGTAAAGCGAATAAAGACAAAGCATCATCATGTGATAAACTCTTGAGATGGTCTAGATGATTAAAACCTATCTTTTTAAGTAGTTGCTGTTGGCGACTTGTCATGATTACCCTACTTCCAGTAGCCCCATAATGAAATGGACGCACTAGGCTTTCCCAGTCGTCATAGTTTTCATTCCACACATCATCAAGTACTACTAGAAATCGCCTGTCCTTCATTTCCTCTTTAATAGCAATTTGAAGCTGATTATATCCATAAACTGTTTGTTTTCTATAGCCACAGATTGAAAGATGGTTTCACTTATTTTAAATATATCAAACTTATCGGATACACCAACCCATGCCATGAGTTCAAAGTGATCCTTCACCCGTGTATCGTTGTATAATATTCTAGCTAGAGTGGTCTTGCCCACCCCACCCAAACCAACTATGGGTACGATAGTAAAGTGTTCCTTTGACGGCTCATCCTGCAACAGTTTTCTTGATCAAATTCTCTCTCTCAGTCTCTCGTCCAACAACGTCAGATTCTAACAAAGATGTTTCGTTTCTTCTATGTGTGCTTTTTGGCTTTTCATCTTTCACAATTAAACCCAGATCAGACTTTTGTTTTTCTAGATGTTGTAACTTGGTGTTAATACTATCTAACTTGGACTCAACCTATGACTTAGTGAGAACTTTGTGCAGCAAGTTGGGATGAACTTTCTTACCATGCTGGTGCTTGCTTCTGATTCCAGGGTCAGCTCACGATGCATAGCTTCGGTAGCCACATCGTCAAGTAAGTCATCGATATCATAAGCCAAATGTTGGAGACTATTGAGCCATAGTCTGACAGATTCATGAGTTATTTCCTTGTGAGAAGCATCATTAAGCAGAGCTTGAATTTGGGTGAACGTGATCCTCAATTGCTTGAGCTCTGAGTGAATGTTCTGAGAGCGAGCATATTTCTTCTAGGCTTCATCGGTTAGCTTGTCAAAAATGACACCGAGGAGGGCAGAAGCAACGGTTTCAGCCATTGTTAACAGTGAAGATCTAAACTGGGAATTGGAATGAGAGTAATTGGTCTGTATGCTATGAATGTACCAAATATTTAATATTCCTTTTCATAAAGGAGTATTTATTATTATTATTATTATTATTATTATTATTATTATTATTATTATTATTATTATCATCATTATTATTATCAAATGAACATGTATTATTTTGTATTAAGGTGCAGGCACTAATTTTTAATAATTGTGTTGCTCTCATAAAACAGTTTACTATTTTTCATAATTGAGTTCTTTTATTTGATTTAAAACAAAGGGCAAACATCAAGGAAAGTGACATAAAAACAGCATTTCCTAGCTAGTGATGGAAACCAACGACTTTATATCACATAAAATAAGATAACCAAAGACTTTATATCACACAGATAAGATTAAAAGTTAGTTTTAGTAAATTAAAAAGACCATTATCGGTTTTAAGGGTTAAATAACTGTTCATCCAGTTTACATGTTAGTATTTTTTTTCGATGTGAAATCCTGTGATAAGCACCTTAACATATATTTTTCTAGGTTATAAAAGTTTAAGCAATGGCTGCTATGAATTGGAATAAGAGTAGTAGTTGGTCTGTATGCTATGAATGCATGTAAATAAAATATGTGAGTGGAGTGGTTAATTAGGGACAAGATATGAGTGGAGACAAGAAAGCAGCGGACCAAAGAACGATGCTTACATTTCAACCAATTTTTTAAATATTCGTGTGTATATTATTTGATATTCTATGATGTCAAGTTGCAGACATTAAATTTACTAATCAGTACTTGTGGTAACGTGATTTTTCCCGACCAATGAAATCCTGCCATATTAAAAATCTTAAAAACTACACATTAGACCGTAGGGTGTGTGCGGCTTAGGTTAGAGGTATTGCTTGACACATGACGAGTGTGAGCTCCACCAGTCCACCGCAAATTCGGGTATCTCTTGTGTTGCACTTAAAAAGCAGTTTACTAAAATCTGAATTTCTTTTACTCAAATGTTTTTTTTATCGCTTCTTGTGATGATTGCTTCTTACCAGTTTTCGCCCTTATTACATATCTACATAAAAAAGGTAGCAATTAGCCAACTGAACATACATATTTTGATAGACAACAGGGCAGTTTAGTCATATAACAAAGAATTTCAAGTAAAACTAAAATTAATAGAACTAAAATTGCATACAAAAGCGTGTTGCCTTGATATCATATTATATTATCTTGTACACAACATTTCATCATAAACTGTGAGAGTGAAGACGACAATTTCAACCTATTTACTTAAGAATGTTAAGATGGGCTGATTTGGTTTGTTTTTCATTTTTTCGATCTCAAACTGGTCCTATAGGGGCATATCGCTTTAAAGTTTTAACTTTATTGTAAACGTTTAATATTAGTGATTTGACATCACTGGAATAGTTGGTTTACCACTTAAAGTAAACCGTGGGAGAACCAATTGACTTCTCAAACATTGATTAACCTATCTTTCTATTCGTTTTCACTAGGGTCTTATAACTAGCATCTATATTCCATCGTCTTAATAGCAAAAACAACAATGTTGATGAAGATTGTCGGTTAGTGTAATGTGTATTTTTTTTACCATTTATTTCACAGCTTGTAAATAAAGAAATATAAAAATGCTTTATCATACCACCCCCAAATCCCAATTTGGATTTATTAGGTTGAAAACAGAGACATGCACATACATATAAATTCAACCAATAAACTGGTTCGTATGAATATACCACAGTAATAATACGGTGGCCGGAAGGGAACTCTGTTCGTCTCTACGAGGGGAAGATGAGCTGGTTTGAGTCACATAGGCAATTGCTGATTGAGTTGGGCTAAGTCCAGCTTCTTAAACAAATCATTTAAGCCCAAGTTAACATCATAAGAGCACTCACAAATAGAGGTGAAAAATCGGGTTTTTTCTAATATCTGGTTCCACATATGAAACCGGGTTCAGGTATGATCGGGTATTGGAAAATTGGGTATTGACAGAAATCGAGTATGGTTTAGGTATGTGTATGGAGGAGAAAAACCATACCCTATGTACCCGGTTAGGTATGATTGGATTCGGGTTTAACCGGGTATGACTCCGGGTATTAATACCCAATTTAAAAAAAAATAGATTGTTTAATTATTTATAGAAAAGTAAATTTGTTTATAAAATAAAAACTGGTTTGTAATTTGTAAAATAATTAAAATAAATTATAATAACATAAATGCAATCAAGTACAAATTATTTTTTTATAATATGAATTTTTTAAAAACTTTATTGTAAAAGTTGTAAAGTAAACATAAAAATATACTTAAAAAATTCGGGTATTCTGTCGGATATTAAAAACAGGTATAGGGTATAACCGGTTCCGGGTAATTTCGGGTATGGTTTCGAGTACAAGTATTTAGCTCAAAATGTATACCCTACGGGTAGGGTCGGTTCGGTTATGAGTATAAAATATATGAGTACAAAAATAACCGGTTCTGAGATTTTTTTCTCAGGTTCAGTTCCGAATCCTGTTTTTTTGCGCACCTCTACCCACAAATCTACAATATAGGTATTTTTGGGG
The DNA here is from genome assembly GCA_947069175.1 of Scalesia atractyloides. Lineage (NCBI taxonomy): Eukaryota > Viridiplantae > Streptophyta > Magnoliopsida > Asterales > Asteraceae > Scalesia > Scalesia atractyloides. Next base: position 7,706,378 of record CAMTDV010000024.1, on the reverse strand, counting down.
TTTGTTTCTTGGTGCCACATATTACTTGCCTCACGAATCAAAACACTTTTCTCTCCTGCCCTACGCATAACTCTTAGGCTATATGGTCTTTATCACGCCACTTAATCGACATTTAGGCGACACATAAAAGGAAAACTTTATTGTTAACTTGCATGATGTGACAATGTGGAATAAAGCCCCTTTAAATCGCCTATTAATTTCACACAGAAATAGGGAGAAATAACGCTCACTAAAGGATTGGCTGGGCAGCCATATCGCCATTGGATGGCATAGGGTGGCTGGTGTTGGGGGTGCCACCCATCTGAGGTGGATGGAGACTTTGCCCCACATCGATAAGCCTTAAAAACACCACTTACTCTCTTCTTTCTTCTATTCCTTGTCCCTTTCACATTCGTGTTTCTGCTGTTCTTTAGAAGAACAAAATCACTCTCTCTTCAACCTCATGTCACCCTCTAAGGATGGCTATCAAGTCCGGATCTGACGGTAAAGTCGAAACCCGACACATTTGGGTCGGGTAATCAGGTATGGGACCGGGTTTGGGATTAGTTTTTATTATTTTTTTGCGGTTTTGGGATTTGATGATGTACCGTTTTACCCGACCCGATTACCTAATTGTATACTTGATATAATTTTTATTTTTTTAAGTATGTGTATACTTGATACAAATTATTAGCATAGACTAGTTTTATCATCTATACATTTCAGTATATTTTATATACATTTTTGGTATTTTATTTATATACATTGTAGTTATTTGATATATATATATATATATATATATATATTTATAACGATAATGTTTAATTGATTAGTAGTTACCAGGAAGATACCTGACGAGTTTTGGTCGAGTATACCAAACGGGTATTTTTCTTTTAATTAACAGGTATACAAAATAACTTACAGGTAATTACACGATAGAAATCCGGCGAGTTTTGAACAAGCTTATCTAATCGGGTTTAGGGTTGTGATTACATAAACCCATCCCAAACCCGACACATTGCCTTACCTATCACACTCTTCTAAATTTCTCTCCCAGTCATGCTCCTCCTTTCAGCCGTTTTCTTTTTCGTTTGCCCATGAATCCATGAAATTATGATAATTATCCTCACAATCCTTCCCCCCCCCCCCCCCCCCCCAAAATCGTCCTCCTGATCCATCTAAATTATTAAACCCGTCTGATTTTCCTCAGTTGACTCGCAATACCAGGAGCCATCGAGTGATGCTTGTTTCAGCCATAATGCTCCAGATGGGTGTAAATCGCACACAAATCTGACCTTGGGGAGGTTGGGGAGGCCTTGAATCCCCTAATAATCCTGAATATGGTAATAAGGTTGTGGTCAATCTTCACCTGGAAGATTTGTGTAAGAATAGAACAAGGAAGCTCCTGAATCACTTCAGTCGACGCATGAAACAGCAAGCTCAAACTTTGTTGCGGCGCTAGGGTCTTAGTGCAAACGAATTTCGGATCAAAACAAGGCCTGTGATAATCTGTTTGTCGCTACAACAGGTAATGGGGTTTCGTTTGCTACTAATTCGGTGGTCAATCCAGGTATTAAAACTAAACCTTCTGCAAATATCTACGGGGATATAATTGCGGATGAGATTGGTACACCATGTAAGGCTGATTAATCTGGATACTTCCCCTGTTCTTCATAATACTGAGATGTATGTATGCAATTCGGGTAACCTGAATTCGGGCCCCAATATTCCGTATGAAAAGAACAGTACAATGCATACCACCATTGTTTTAATCTTCAGTTGAAGTGGCTAGGGTTGAAGAAGGAACGACGGGACTGGGTTTGAAGAAGGGACAATTAGGGTTTCTAAAGGGATTTTGTGAACTTTTTTTTAATTTAAGTTATAATATATGTTAAAAAGACGGTTTTTCCCTTCACTAAAATGAAGGAAAAAGACAAAAAAGCAGGTGGTTCACTGTCAGATCTGAGCATTTTTTAAATTTGGATGAAAATGATAAGAAAATTGAAACCACAAGACCCAGATTCAAAAAGTTTTAATTTTGGACTAAAATGGTAAAAGTGCTCAAACCTCAGAGACCATTTTCACAGTTTACTCCTACCAAAAACATGTATTGCCTATGCTCTTAGACTGCATGGTATGGGAGCGTGGAGAGGGGAGGGCAAGCCCCTCCACACCACCCACACAACCCGTTCCCCTTTTCCATATAGGCGTTGCCTTTTTGATGTGAGGATTTTCAATGGCGTTGCCCCTTGATTTGTAAAAGAACTTAATTAAAAAAAAGCCTTTTCATACCCCAACATCACCCTTTGATGTAGAGAGCAAAGCTCAGTTAATCTATCGGAAGCTTTGACCGTACCCTTATGACTTTATATATTCATAGCCTCTTAGGGACTTAGTCACTTAGGCTACCCGGTGTGGGGGGTCGTCCAGGCCCAGCCTAGCCCGTCGACGCCCCCTAACACCACTTCCCTTGGGACGGCAACGTCTTGGACGTCGGGAGGTAGACGGGGACGTGGAGGGTCATCATTGTGGGAGGGCCATCACCCATACCTAGTAGCCTTAGGGTTATGATAATTTAGTACTTTCCTTACTATTTCTTCTAATAATGCATGTAACTATTTTATTGTTATAATACAGTATAAACTTTTAATTTTTATAATACAACAAGAATTACCACTCGCTGCAATGCGGTGGGGTTCATTAGTTATATATCATATTAGATTAGATGGAAGGTAAGTGTTTCTTACGTGACTGCGAGTTTGTGTGTAAAACATAGAAAAAAACAACTAAGTCGATCTCTGACCCGCGCGTTACGGCAGACATCAAACAGGGAAAATAGACGTCGCAACGGGTTAACTCGGAAAATTTAGAACGAAACGTTAAACTAAAACTTGCGAAAGATGAAAAGTATAAGGGACTAGAGTTAAAGAAAAAAATTAAAAGTAAAATATCAAAGGGGTTAAATTGTAAAAGAAGGAAACTTTTGAATTAAAAGTGAAAAAATAAATTAATCAAAAGGGTTAGTTTATCAAATATTGAAACTTTCGAGTTAGAAAGGAAAAAAATCAATTTTTTTTAAACTCTCAAAGTCAGAAATACAACAATCATAAGTACAAATATATTGCCTATTTATAGTATTTTAATATTTGATGATCAATGATCTAATATGTAATACCCTAGTAACAAACTCAAGCCATTTAGGATATCTAGCCAGTTGGGAAAAAACGTTCAACACATTTTAAAAATTATAATAAACCATTAAAAAAAACAAATATAATTACTTTATGTTGCAAGGTATAGCATCAATTCTAGTGAATAAATCTATCCTTTTATAACCAATCTTTTTGTTTTTCTTTTAACTTAATCAATCTAGCATTTGACATGTAAAGGTTTCATCATCATAGTCACAGTACTCAGTTTGACATTAATCGATGAATCTTAAGAAAAGAAAAAACAAACAAAATACATATGATTTCATAAAACATGTTGATTATAATATGTTTATGAATTTTATTCGTTGAAAATTCAAGTAAAAGCATATTAGAATATAATTTAAGAACAAACAATAAAACATTTTGTATGGGTTTACGAAACATTTTTATACTGAGATCTCATTATCAATTAAAAACTTATTAGCTTTACATGAAAACTTTGAATACACATCGAGGTAAAGTTGGGATACTGATGGAACCGAACAAAAAATTTGTGGTTAGAAGGGAAAGAAGAAACTAATGAGGTTCAAAATGTTGTTTATGTAATTTTCATTATTGAAAACTAAATTTTCCTTGCTTGAGATGTTCTCGGGTGTTAGCGTGGTATTTTAATATTTGATGATCAGTGATCTAATATGTAATACGCTAGTAACAAACTCAAGCCATTTAGGGTATCTAGTCAGTTGGGAAAAAACGTTAACACATTTTAAAAAGAGTAAACTGCCATTTTGGTCCCTGTGGTTTGGTCAGTTTTTCCATTTTAGTCCAAATCTCAAAGTTTCTGTATCTGGGTCCCTGTGGTTTCATTTTAGTTGCCATTTTAGTCCAAATTTGAAAAATGTCCAGAATCCCCTGATTAAACCCCCCTTTTTTGTCTTTTACCTCAGGGGTATTTATGTCATTTATGTTTTATTATAACTATTTTTCAATTTAATTTAATAAAACGAAATTAATAAAACACTGACCCTATAAAACACATCTCCTCCCCCAAATTACATCTTCATTGTCACACCCCGACCCGCAGCGGAAAAGGTGATCGGGGCATAATTGGGTTATCATCAAAGCTCATGACATTTATTATATGTTTCATATTCATTAATACAATTTAATGGAAATAAATGATACACCATATTCTAACTATCTGTCTAAGCTTCTTGGTTCTCTTCTAAGGCATATCCTATGTTTTCCTTGCTTCAACCTGTTCACCTGTATCATGTGTAAAAAGGTTTTGGATCAACATAATGTTGGCGAGTGAATCCTATGGAAAAACATTTGAACAAGTTTATCCAATTGATTATAAATACTGTGCATACCACATATGAGTAAATGTAGATGTAAATTTATTCACACAACACATAATATTGAATATTAAACTCACATACACCAAATGATTGTTTTGAGGCACGCGATGTTCGACTCGTCTCCCACGAGGAACTGATGGGCCTAATGAATGAGTTTTGAGGCACGCGTTGTTCCACGAACTGATGGGCCTAATGAATGAGTTTTGAGGCACGCGTTGTTCTTACGAACTGATGGGCCTAATGAATGAGTTTTGAGGCACGCGTTGTTCTTACGAACTGATGGGCCTTAATGAATGAGTTTTGAGGCACGCGTTGTTCTCGTCTCCCACGAGGAACTGATGGGCCTAATGTATGAGTTTTGAGGCACGCGTTGTTCTCGTCTCCCACGAGGAACTGATGGGCCTAAATAATTTGCATACGACTTTGACAATATGTAACACATCACAACCAAACAATAGTTACATTCTAATTTAGTTCATATAATGGTATGGCACGAATTTGCATAAGAGAATTAATTTAAGCGACACATGATACACCCCAAAACATGAATAAAACGGGGAGTTTGTAAGAATTCACTCACATTGGGTGCGTTCGGTTGATGAGGTTGAATGCACACGAAATGGTGTTAACCACGAGTGAAATTAATCCTAGATAAATCGCATAATGGTTCGGTAAGTAAACGGGTTTTATGAATCTATTTTAGTAGGATTGTTGGGTGTATTTTTGTGAGTTTGAGGCTATTTTCTAACCTTAAAAATGTTATTTTTAAGTATTTATAATTGATTTTTAATTAAAATAATTAAATAAAAATAATAAAAAAATATTTTATTTTTTTTCTGCTACAGTGACATTGACTAGTTGACTTTGACTATCATTGACCGGTTCATAGGCATATTGTTGTGCGCCGGGTGAGGCTCGAACCCGAGACCTCCCGTACGCGTGCACGCAGCTCTACCAACTGAGCTACGTGTCTAACCCGTTATATATCCGATTTTAATTACATATATATATTAATTAGAATTAACAGAAATCCTTTATTATTAAAAACGAATTAAATCTCAGAACCGGTGTGCTCCACAGGTCTCGAACCCGGGACCTGTGGGTTAGCGGACACACACTCCACCGCTGGACTGTGTGTCACACTTGATTATAAACTCAGATATCAATATACTTAACATATACCGAAACACCCCGGTTCAGTTTTGTGAAAAAAAGGATTTTTATCAAGGCGGCGTGTGAGGGACAATACTCGAACTCGTGACCTTAGCTTTAAAAGTGCACACAGTCCACCGCTGGACTGTGTGTCTAACCCGGTAATTATCTTGATTTTAATTACACTTAACCATTAATGAAACTTCGTCATCTTCACCGGTTTTAACCGGAAGTGGTGACTGACTGGTTCAAAATATTGATTCATGTTTCTTTAGCGTTTAATGATCATTTACAAACGAGATAAAAGTAAAAAGGAAAGGAATTAGGCGTGAAAAGTACCGATTGATTTTACTCTGTTTTCCGGCAGAACTCCGGCGACAGAACCCTTTTTCCGGCGACAAGTCTCTTGCAGCAGAGAGTCTTCCGAAAGGTTACAAAGGTTGTGGGTGACTTCGGTGAAGGTTTAGGGGGTTCCAGTAAGCTTAGAAATTACTGTTACGGTTTTCCGGCGGTATATCAAGTATTTCCGGCGATTGATTTTTCGCCGAGAAAAGGTGCGATTTGAATGTGAATGACTTCTGGCGAGTTGTGGTTGAATTTATAGGATAGTATTGAGATGAATGGGGTCTGAATTTGGTCTTAATTCGGAGTCATCCGTTCTCCGGCGGTTACAGCTGATGTCGCGGGTTCAGACGTCGGTTATAACCGTCGCAGGAGTTAAGTCTTCGGTTATTTTGAGCGATAACGTAAATAAACGGCGAAGTCGTCGGGATTTCCGACGACTGTTATTTTGGGCGCAATAATTTAACTTCTGAAATTGAATATTTGAATTAATTGTTTTCTGTTATTACCAGAAAATCAAAGTGGCGGAGTGGTTTGTCGGCTGAGAGATAAGTCTTTGGTTTGACCCGGTACAGACCCGAGTTCGAAACCCGGCATGGGTAAAACATTTTTATTTTGCTATTTTTGACAGATTTTCAAAAACTAAATTCATATCCCCGCATAATAATTGATTACGGATCGTTTAATATTATTTTGGGCATTTAATTCGCAACAAAAAAATTTGACTGACTGTTCGGTTGATAAACGGAGCGGGTTTGGTAAAAATCCGTTTTTTTTGACGGATGTTACAGTATCCCCTGCTTTTAGAAATTTCGTCCCGAAATTTAAATAGGGATTATAATTGACTAAAAAGAATGATGGTGTTTAGTTTTGACAGTTACATACTTAGAAGAAATAAGGGTTTAAGTTTTTGTTTGAGGCGGTAACGTTCCTTGTAAAGGTTAAGTATCCTAATACAGGAATCGCTTTTTGTTGCCTACTGTATAAGTATTGTTAAGCAGGAATGATTCGCTAAAATGATATCACGCATAAAAGTTTGAATATGCTTAGGGTTATATCCTAAGGCAGAAATTCTACAATCTACACAAATAAACACAACAACTAACAATTGTATCCACATTCTGATAGCATATATGTTTGAATGGTGATGGTTCCTCTCTCGTTTGTTATGATGGAGAGGTTAGTCTATGTGGAAATGGATCACAATCCAATTTAAATAGTGAGATGATATAAATGTAACACAATTTCAACCAAGGCAATACTAAATCCTACATGGAACTTCTCATAACCGCCTGATAACGCCTCTGATCCTTTGGCAAGAATACTTATATATAGGAAGTACCAGCGGCGTATCCACCATATTCTTGTCAAATTTTCATTGGTTTTATCAGTGAATTATGATTAGTCCTATAACTCTACAACCAATACAACAAACATAAAAATACTGAAATGATATATATCTGTGCGATCAAGGCTCAATCAAACGGAGCCGATCGTATTGTATGTATTGAGAATGAAATTGTCTGTGTGCTCAAGGCTCAATCAAACGGAGCCGAGCTTATTGCATGTATTGAGAATGGAATTGTCTGTGTGCTCAAGGCTCAATCAAACGGAGCCGAGCTTATTGCATGTATTGAAAATGAATAACTTAATCACAACAAACAGCCTATGCATGGAACCTCTCATAACTGCCTGATAATGCCTCCGATCATTTGACAAGAATACTTATATATAGGAAGTACCAGCGGCGTATCCACCATATTCTTGTCAAATTTTCATTGACTTCATCCGCCAGTTATGATTAGTTCTATGCGACTCTACAACAAACACCACAACCACAAGATACTGATAATGAAAATGTATGTGCGTTCAAGGCTCAATCAAACGGAGCCGAACGTATTGCATGAACTGGAAATGTAAATTGATCTGTGTGCTCAAGGCTCAATCAAACGGAGCCGAGCGTATTGCATGTATTGAAATGTAAAATGAAATGTATCGCATGTGAGACACAACTCAACTTCTGAGATATGTCGTGAATTATGATGATATGAATATTAAATCAATGAGTATAAAACCAAATGAACTAGTAATTTGCATTAAAATTCTTAGATAAAATTCCAATTGAGATACGTGAAAATTGAGATAACATAAAGAAAAACATAAAAACTAAGTGATTAGAGTTGAATCTTGATTCTTAGTGAGAGAAGGCTAGTTAAGTGGTTGGTTTGGACCGTTAACATCTTCAACAGGATTGGCGTTGATGTTATAAACTCTTCCTCTTGCTGGTGGTGGAGCTGGGTTTGCTTGGTTTGCTTGGTTAACTGGGTTTGCTTGAGCTTGGGCGTTTATGATATTAACCAAACGAGGACACGTGTTTCTAAAATGGGTAGGGTCGCCACAATTGAAACAAGCTCGAACATATGGGTTCATGGGGTATTGAGGTTGTTGATATGTTTGGGTCATGGGTTGAGTAGGGGTTGAGGTTTGGTTTTGAGCGGTGCGGCAAACTTTGCTCAAATGACCGTAGCGTCCACAATTCGCACATAGTCGACAGGGTGAAGTAGTTGGATGGTGATAGAAACAGGTGTTGCATTGAGGGTGAGGTCCAATGTAAGGTTTCTTATTTGGGTAAGTTGAGTTGGGTGCTACTTGAGCGTTTGGGATAGTTTGAGGAGGTACAACTTGTGAAGCTGGTTGTTTGCGTTGGGTGACGGCGAAGACTTGCCCATCACGCTTTCTCTTAGATGTAGGTGGTGTAGAGGATTCGGTTCGGGTGGGGTTTGAGGTTTCCGTTGATGCTTTATCCTTCTTCTTCTCCTCTTTGAAATCTTTGTTCCGGATTCGGTTCTCGGTGAGCGCGGTTGCTAGCTCCATTGCTGCTTCCAAAGTTGCAGGCGAGGTGCTTATTACAGGGTCTTGAATCTTTGATGGAAGACCACGAATGTAGTGCTCGATCAAACGGTAGAGGGGAGTGAACAAGTTGGGAACCATTTGATTTAACTCAAGGAATCTCTTGTTGTATGTGGTGTGGTCGCCTTCCTTTTGTTTCAAAGCATGGAACTCATCCTCCAATTTCTTGATTTCACTTCTTGGGCAAAACCGTCTTGTCATGATTCCCTTCAATTCTTCCCAAGTCAAGGTCATAGTTTCTTCAATACCTCGTTTGGTCTTCTCTGTATTCCACCATGTGAGTGCTGTTCCAAGTAAACGACCGGTAGCATAACGCACTTTGCGATCATCAGGGCAATCGCAATTTAGAAAAGTGTTCTCCATTTCTTCGAACCAATGGAGGAGAGCGGTGACACCTTCAGTTCCTTCGTATTTTGGAGGATCGCAGGATTTGAAATGTTTATAGGTGCATTTAGTGACTGAAAGGTTGACAGTGTTTTGATCCTCTTGTTGAGTTGGGTTAACGGAATTAGCGGTAAGGGCTTGTTGAACTTGAACTACGATGTTGGGTATTACGGTCGCCATTTGCTGAGCGATTTGGGTAGCCATGCGTTCACGGGCTTTTTCTGCTCTCAACTTCCTACGGGCGAGGTTAGAAGACATCTACAAGGAATACATGTCAAGAGTATGAGTTGGATGCCTTTGGGATCGTGGGTCGTGTTTGGGTTTGAACGTTCATAAAATAAATATAGAAAAATAAATCTACTACATCCATAGGATGTCTTGGGCTTTGCTCGCTGTTAGGCCCGTCATGCCGCCATACTTTACCTGTGTAATCATGTGGGCCCCCATGAATACCGGTTTTTCATATGGTTCGCATGGTTTCTGCCTAGTTGCGTACACAAAAACCGGAGAAAATCGAGAAATATGTATACAACGTGTGATATTCGGAATGTGTCCAGGCATGGACACGGTGACATCTCAAAGTGAGGTTAGTTCGAACGACGTTTGGTGTGGCATGCTTTGGCCTAATAGGTCCGTCGTACTCTCATCGTTAGTCCCCAGGTAGGCAAACTGGTCCGTTATTTTGGATTTATACGAATGCCAACCTAGACAGGACGTTCCGACTACCGGTACTTGTACCCTTCCAGTTACTACATGCCCGTCGCAGAACTTACTTTGATGAGAATTGAAAATTGCACAAAATCTTTGGATATTGAGAGTATGAAAATAAATTGAATACATGAACATCGATATATGTATAATGAATATGTATATATGTATAAAGAATATGTATATGGGCATGTATGTTTGACTGAAATGTAAACAAATATGAAACAAATAAATATCACAAGTTTGTATGTAACCACCTAATCAAGTTAAAATTTAGGCAGACTATAGTATAGGCTCTAAGGGTCTAATAACCTATCCTATATCCCTATAGTCATGGCTCTGATACCAATCTGTCACACCCGACCCGCAGCGGAAAAGGTGATCGGGGCATAATTGGGTTATCATCAAAGCTCATGACATTTATTATATGTTTCATATTCATTAATACAATTTAATGGAAATAAATGATACACCATATTCTAACTATCTGTCTAAGCTTCTTGGTTCTCTTCTAAGGCATATCCTATGTTTTCCTTGCTTCAACCTGTTCACCTGTATCATGTGTAAAAAGGTTTTGGATCAACATAATGTTGGCGAGTGAATCCTATGGAAAAACATTTGAACAAGTTTATCCAATTGATTATAAATACTGTGCATACCACATATGAGTAAATGTAGATGTAAATTTATTCACACAACACATAATATTGAATATTAAACTCACATACACCAAATGATTGTTTTGAGGCACGCGATGTTCGACTCGTCTCCCACGAGGAACTGATGGACCTAATGAATGAGTTTTGAGGCACGCGTTGTTCCACGAACTGATGGGCCTAATGAATGAGTTTTGAGGCACGCGTTGTTCTTACGAACTGATGGGCCTAATGAATGAGTTTTGAGGCACGCGTTGTTCTTACGAACTGATGGGCCTTAATGAATGAGTTTTGAGGCACGCGTTGTTCTCGTCTCCCACGAGGAACTGATGGGCCTAATGTATGAGTTTTGAGGCACGCGTTGTTCTCGTCTCCCACGAGGAACTGATGGGCCTAAATAATTTGCATACGACTTTGACAATATGTAACACATCACAACCAAACAATAGTTACATTCTAATTTAGTTCATATAATGGTATGGCACGAATTTGCATAAGAGAATTAATTTAAGCGACACATGATACACCCCAAAACATGAATAAAACGGGGAGTTTGTAAGAATTCACTCACATTGGGTGCGTTCGGTTGATGAGGTTGAATGCACACGAAATGGTGTTAACCACGAGTGAAATTAATCCTAGATAAATCGCATAATGGTTCGGTAAGTAAACGGGTTTTATGAATCTATTTTAGTAGGATTGTTGGGTGTATTTTTGTGAGTTTGAGGCTATTTTCTAACCTTAAAAATGTTATTTTTAAGTATTTATAATTGATTTTTAATTAAAATAATTAAATAAAAATAATAAAAAAATATTTTATTTTTTTTCTGCTACAGTGACATTGACTAGTTGACTTTGACTATCATTGACCGGTTCATAGGCATATTGTTGTGCGCCGGGTGAGGCTCGAACCCGAGACCTCCCGTACGCGTGCACGCAGCTCTACCAACTGAGCTACGTGTCTAACCCGTTATATATCCGATTTTAATTACATATATATATTAATTAGAATTAACAGAAATCCTTTATTATTAAAAACGAATTAAATCTCAGAACCGGTGTGCTCCACAGGTCTCGAACCCGGGACCTGTGGGTTAGCGGACACACACTCCACCGCTGGACTGTGTGTCACACTTGATTATAAACTCAGATATCAATATACTTAACATATACCGAAACACCCCGGTTCAGTTTTGTGAAAAAAAAGGATTTTTATCAAGGCGGCGTGTGAGGGACAATACTCGAACTCGTGACCTTAGCTTTAAAAGTGCACACAGTCCACCGCTGGACTGTGTGTCTAACCCGGTAATTATCTTGATTTTAATTACACTTAACCATTAATGAAACTTCGTCATCTTCACCGGTTTTAACCGGAAGTGGTGACTGACTGGTTCAAAATATTGATTCATGTTTCTTTAGCGTTTAATGATCATTTACAAACGAGATAAAAGTAAAAAGGAAAGGAATTAGGCGTGAAAAGTACCGATTGATTTTACTCTGTTTTCCGGCAGAACTCCGGCGACAGAACCCTTTTTCCGGCGACAAGTCTCTTGCAGCAGAGAGTCTTCCGAAAGGTTACAAAGGTTGTGGGTGACTTCGGTGAAGGTTTAGGGGGTTCCAGTAAGCTTAGAAATTACTGTTACGGTTTTCCGGCGGTATATCAAGTATTTCCGGCGATTGATTTTTCGCCGAGAAAAGGTGCGATTTGAATGTGAATGACTTCTGGCGAGTTGTGGTTGAATTTATAGGATAGTATTGAGATGAATGGGGTCTGAATTTGGTCTTAATTCGGAGTCATCCGTTCTCCGGCGGTTACAGCTGATGTCGCGGGTTCAGACGTCGGTTATAACCGTCGCAGGAGTTAAGTCTTCGGTTATTTTGAGCGATAACGTAAATAAACGGCGAAGTCGTCGGGATTTCCGACGACTGTTATTTTGGGCGCAATAATTTAACTTCTGAAATTGAATATTTGAATTAATTGTTTTCTGTTATTACCAGAAAATCAAAGTGGCGGAGTGGTTTGTCGGCTGAGAGATAAGTCTTTGGTTTGACCCGGTACAGACCCGAGTTCGAAACCCGGCATGGGTAAAACATTTTTATTTTGCTATTTTTGACAGATTTTCAAAAACTAAATTCATATCCCCGCATAATAATTGATTACGGATCGTTTAATATTATTTTGGGCATTTAATTCGCAACAAAAAAATTTGACTGACTGTTCGGTTGATAAACGGAGCGGGTTTGGTAAAAATCCGTTTTTTTTTACGGATGTTACATTCATCTTCCCCAAATCAACCCTAAGTGAAACCCTAATTCGTCTGCAGATCGAGGATGGTGGTGTGTGCATGTGGAGCCGCTACCCAATTGCGAACATCGTGGACTACACAAAACCCTGGTCGTCGGTTTCATCGCTGCAACAAACCCTCTAGCTGTGGATTCGTAGCTTGGGCTGAGCCACCGATGTCGCATAACCCTTTAGTGATCATTCCTGCTCTGTTGGACACCATCAGGAGGCATGAAGATAATGCAAGGCAAATGGGGGATATGATCAGGAAACTTGAAGAAGAAGCAAAGAAATTGGCTAAGGAGAAGAAGATGCCGAAAGTTATGTTAGGTTTCAGTTTCTTCTTGTTCATGTTGTTTTATGTTAAGTCTGGTTAGGGTTTGCCTTTGTTTGTGGCTTTTGTAAGTTTGGTCCATATGAACAACTATGGTTTTGTAAGGATTCTGTAAGCTTGTAAGGTTTTGTATGGGGCTTTTGTAATGGAATGACTAACTTTATGACGAAAACTTGTTAAGGTAATCTGCATTGTGCAAATGACCAAAATAAAAGTGAGAATGACGAAAACATACATTAACATGTGGAAATGACCAACATGTGCAAAGTGCAAATTGACCAAAGCATGTGTAAAGACCAATACGTGTTGCGAATGACAAAAACAAATATTAACATGTGCAAATGACCAACATATGCAAAGTGCAAATTGACCAAAGCATGTGTAAAGACCAATAGTTGTTCAATGCTTCTGACCTGGAAGTTGATCCCATGTACAGGAACTGGAAGTGACCAAAATAGATCTGCTTAGTGCAGCCTTTAACATAACAAAACATACACAAAGTGCAGCCTTTTAACAAAACAATCATACATTAAGTACATTAAAATGGAGCCTTTAACATAACAAAACATACACTAAAATTTGCAAATGACCAACATGTTCCAAACAGTTTGACATGATTAAAAGTTAACCATACATAAGCAGTTTAATCCAACCAAAATATAAGTACAATACCAAACAACCATTAACACTAAAAGCTAAGCATAGTTAATCAGTTTGACATGAACTAAAGTACCAAAACAGTTTGTCACAAACTATAAACATCACAGTTTGACACAAACTGCAAAAATGTCAACTGTAGTCAACCCCAGCCTGTGCTTGAACTTTCTTCCTAAACCTGTCCCCCTTCCTGAGCTTGTGTCCCTGCCTGTGCTTGTGACCCAGCCTGTGCTTGTGCACCATTCCTTCCAGATCGTCCACAAGTCCTCTTGTTATGGCCCACCCCTTTGCAGATGCGACATGTCATTGGGCTTCCCTTCCTTGGCAACTTACCAGCTGCAGAGATCATGTTGCTGACAGACTCAACAGCATGTGTAGTTTTTGCCTTCTTTTTTTCATGTGAAGCTGCAAGTTTAGCCTCTGCAATCTCCTGTGCAGACTTCTTTCGTTTCTTCTTTGGCCTCCCAATTTGGACATGATACTTTGGAGGGATCAAAGTGGTTGGACATGCAGATTTAGGCCACAAATCACTGCCATTCACTGGTTCTACATTATGCTTGTAAACTTCTTTCCGAGTCTCAATACAATAAACTGGATGCACCCATTTTTCAGGAACTCCACCTTTACCATGCAATCCCATGTTCCAGATACATGCTACTGCATGTCTACATGGGATGCCTGTTAGATCCCATCTCCTACAAGAGCATGTTCTTTCATCTAATATCACAACTCTCTGGTCTTGGTGGTCATTGAAGTGTGTGCTAACCTGAAACTTTGTTCCTCCAGTCCAGATGACAGTGTATTCAACAGCCTTAGTCTTCACAGTTTGAAGCACTGCAGTAGCAGCAGGTGTTAATGGGCCTTTGCACTTTTCAATCTTCTTATTCACCACAACAATCTTCTTCATAATGTACTCTCTGATATACTCAAGGCATGTTAATATAGGCTTGTCCCTACCTTGTATTAATTGTCTATTGAAGACCTCACAGATGTTATTCAGCAAAATATCACACCTAGCCCTACCTGGAATATGTTCAAATAATTAACAGGGAATAAGTCAACCTGGAATATGTTCAAATAATTTACTGATGAATTACAAACCTGAGAAGTAGGCCCTTGACCAATGTTTGCTTGGAATTGCTTTCAACCAATCATGTAGTCCTTTGTCCGTATCAAGAACAACCTTCATAGCCTTTTCAAACTGTGCAACTGTTGTTGCAGATGCACAGTCCCACAAAAGATTTTTGTATTCATCACCACTCCATTTTGGTTTCATATTTTCATGTATATGTCTGAGGCAATATCTGTGCTCTGAACTTGGATACACTTTCAACATAGCAGGTATTAACCCCTAACATCAGAGGTAAAACAATGAACAATATGAGTGAAATTAATAAGAAAAATGCATACAAAATAGGTAAAACAATGAACAAAAGTTACCTTTTGCCTGTCACTAATGAAGGTGAAGTTAGAGTTAGTAGCCAGATCCAGATCATCACCTAGGCACTCAAGAAACCATGTCCAACTTGCACTTGTCTTAGCCTCCACCACTGCATAGGCAACTGGATAAATTCCATTGTTGCCATCCACCCCTACTGTTGTCAGAATCTGGCTAGGGAATGGCCCTTTCAAAAAGTATCCATCAAGCCCCAGTATAGGTCTCCCTATCAGTTTAAATCCAGCCATCAATGCACCTAAGCAAACATAGATCCTCCTGAATTGCCTTGTTGGACTGCTGGGTTTGTAACAAGGTTCAACATCTATCTTAACTGTGGTTCCTGGATTAGATCTTCTAAGCTCCTCACCATAATCCCTGAGATTCTCATATTGAGCCTTATAATGACCATGTACTTTCTCTACTGCCTTCATCTTGGCCCTAAAGACTTGATGCTAGGTCATTTCCACTTGATATTTCCTTTGTAGATTTTCCTGTAGAGCTTTAAGAGGTATCCCAGGATTGTTTTTAACAGTAGGTTGAATTTTCTTGGCTAACCAGCCAGCTGTGCACATTGAAACATCTCTAGTATTCAAACATACATGTTCTTTGTTGAAGGTCTTCACAATCCAAGAGCCTGTTTTTTTAACTTTGGAAACATATAACAACCAAGGGCAGGTGGGAGGTAAGTTATTTTTAGGGTTAGGGTTAGGTGGGGAATTCCCATAATTGCCCTTAGTTGTTTCCACGTGTGTAGGGCCCTGTGTCTCTTGGGTCATACCAGAAATGCCTTTAAATGCAGGTGGTTGTGAGGTACCTTCATCATTTATTTCACAGCTACTAAGTTTTGGAATTCCACCCAAACAAATTACACGAATCCTGCTCTTATCATTCCTTGTGAAACGGAGTTGTCACTTTGTATCAATTGCATGATTCTTGACCATCACCTTTATAGTGTCTTTATCAGCAAAAGACTGGCCAAGAAAAAACGGACAACCACCTAATGCTTTAAACCTTCTCTTGTTTTTCCTCACACTCCTACAGGCTCTTTCTAGAGGACTGTCCACATCTGAGTCAGTTAGACTTTCAAAACCATCTAAGTCAACTTGGTCATTGTGTTCATCTACATCAACATTTTGTTCATGTTCTTCACTAATGTCAACATCTATTGCAGCCTTATATTCATCCATATCTACACTATAATCTTCAACTACATTATCTTTATCAAATATGTAGTCTGGATCATCTGCATCATCCTCATCCTGAACAACCTTTTTAGTCCTATCTTTTTTACTCATAGGCCTTACACTTTTCCTAGCTGTAGACTTTACACGTTTGCTGGGGGTAGTCTGTACACCTTCACTTGAACTACATTCATAAGAGCCTTCATAACTACCATCAACACTATAACATTCACTATCTTCATGCTGCTGATCACTATCCTCATAACTTCCCTCTTCACTCAGAACTACAAATTCAGGTTCCTTTTTCCCCACATCCTCATCATTTTCAACATCTTTTTTTTATCAAATTTCCTAACATTTTGAACATACACATCTATCACTTTGTTTGTTTCAACATAGCCTAGCAACCTAATGATATCACTATCAGTGCCTAGTGGCCTTAAACCTAACATTAAACCTTCCCCTGGAACCCTAAAGTGGTAAACTACAACATCCTCTTCTGAATAACCTAATGCTAACAACAAATCATTTATAACTATCACTGAAAACATATCAGAATTCACATTGTCAATATAGTCTACCTGACCCCCCTGGTATTCAACGTCAATCTCATCAGTGAAACCACCACCATGGTGAAATTTCAAGGTGAATAATTCGGGCCTACCAGCTGTTGAATAAGAAAAAAAAGAGGTTCAATCAACACTTAAACTTAATGATTTTGCTTTAAAATTCCACTAAAATGTCCAAGTGATTAAGCATAACATACGTACCGTATTTTAGAGCAGGATCAAAAGTAGAGCCTTCGGGTCACACAGAGCAGCTATTGATTGATCGTTGCAGAGCTTGAGGGTTTTAATCAGAGTATTTCGGGAAGATGAAGATGTAATTTGGGGGAGGAGATGGGTTTTATAGGGTCAGTTTTTTATTAATTTCGTTTTATTAAATTAAATTGAAAAATAGTTATAATAAAACATAAATGACAAAAATACCCCTGAGGTAAAAGACAAAAAATAGGGGTTTAATCAGGGGATTCTGGACATTTTTCAAATTTGGACTAAAATGGCAACAAAAATGAAACCACAGGGACCCAGATACAAAAACTTTGAGATTTGGACTAAAATGGCAAAACTGACCAAACCACAGGGACCAAAATGGCAGTTTACTCTAATTTTTATTAAACCATTAAAAAACAAATAATTACTTTATGTTGTAAAGTATAGCGTCAATCCTAGTGAAAAATTTAGTAAATGCGGATTTTTTGACAGATCCCCATGGAAAGGTTGGGTTAATAACTTAATACATGTCGGTTGTGGAGTATCGGGCAATTCTTAAGTACTGGCTATTAATCCTTCTATTTCCTGTTGTTGAGCCTTGCCCCGTTTATTGCAAGGGTTTGTTTACATACCTTTGGCGAGCATACGGTCGATTACAAAGAGTTACATATGTTTAAATACATGCATGATTTGGTCAAGGATATCCTATGTGATGTTCTAAAGCGGGCAGAGATTTCGGAAAATAATGAGGCACCAGTGGACTTTCTGACAGATCTGCTCGATGGGAGGTATAGTCTTCGGCCAGCTAATGTGTTTGGGTGGGTAGGGGGAAGACACGCTTGTGTGGATATGAGTGACCCCTCTTGTTTGGCTCATAGATAATGTGTTTGTTGCCGGCCAGGAAAGGAAACGTTGATGGCGGAATCATGCTAAACCTTTAATCATGATAAAACTTGTATAGAGATTCAACATGTGTTTATCCATTAGCCTTTGATACATTTGGTTCCCTAGCTCCGAAGGTTGTGGAATTCCTGAACATCGCCCAACGGGCCATGAAGAGTAACTTCTAAGAGTCCTTCCGTCTTTAGAAGGATTGGTTTTACAATTCAAAATAGGATTGTAACACATCTTGTTACTAGTTAACATGCAATTTGTTTGTAATTAGTTTTTTTTACATACTCATGGAACAAAAATACCATTTTTAAAATACGGACTTACTAATCACCTTTGGTTATTGAAGTTCTCATTAGGATTCAATTTGAGCTTCATAATCATTTAGTCTGGTTATATAAATATGTAAGGCTATAATATTATATTTATAAATTATAATTTATAATTTATATTTATAATTTATAATTTATTTATAAATTAGGAGATGTGAATGAATAGTGATTTGTTGTGACTGGTTCACATTGGCGGTTGATCAATCGGTGGCTGTCACTTGGCATCCACTAATTTTATATAAATATGTAAGGCTATAATATTATATTTATAAATTATAATTTATAATTTATATTTATATTTATATTTATAATTTATAATTTATAAATTAGGAGATGTTAATGAATAGTGATTTGTTGTGACTGGTTCACGTTTATGGAAATGAAAACATAGCGCAAACGTGCACCTGGTGTGGTTGAGACGCGCAAGTTCAATTCATGGGGAGTTCATTTATTTTTTTGGTGTGGGGGTGGGAGGGATTCATCAACCATATTTACTAATTGTTATTTGTTAAACCCAATTGCTTGGTGTTATTTGGTTGGTTGGGTTAATTTATTTCTTTCACATTTTAACAAAACCAAAGACTAGTCATTATTATTAAATTTAGTAATTATTATAAAAAAAATCATAATTATTATTTAATTTATTTTTTTAACTTGATTGATTTTTTGAGTTTATTGTTTTAGCTTGTGTTTAAGTGAATAAGTTATAAATCAATTTAAAAAAAAGTAATAAGAAACCAAACACATGTGCATATACGGGTTTAGTGATTAATTTTTATCTTAACGAAAGGAACACGTGTCATACCTCAACCCGCAGCGAAATGGTATGGGGCATGATTGATTGTTCAAAACTTATAACAACTATTAAAAAAATATAACATTTAAAGCATCAAATTAAAAGCTGTCACACATAACACAGAATCCAAATATCCATACAATAATCCAAATTCATGAAAACATAACAAAAACTAGTTTATTACTAAGGCAGCGCTAAGTGTCTTCACCTTGTTTTCAACTCACACTTGTGTACCTGTGTCATGCGTAAAAGAAAAGGGTTTTGGGTCAACAAATATGTTGGTGAATAGATTCGGTTTTTAATTAAAAATGTTTTTGTACTATTATTTTTAAAACATTATTTATTAACACGCAATACCAAATGTGAAACCATGTCCTACAATAAAACAAGAAATAACCACATAAGCAACGCAACATAAAAATAATAGTAACAATAGACACATTGAGATTCAAGCCTCAAAAGACGAATTTGTGAAACAATAATGGGCATTATGCTAATTCATGTCCCTCGCTACCCACCTTTGCCTCAAAATCGTCAAAATCGGCCACCACGATTTAGATCTTGCCAAAGCTTTCCATGCCCAATGCCATGTCACTTCTATAGGTCTGGATTGGTGTGCCGACTCTTGTGCCACGGATCACATGACTACCTCTATCAACAACATCAACAATGCTTCACTGGTTTCGGGCGACACCAAAGTCATATTTGGAAATGGTAACTCTTTTCCCATATCCCATATTGGTACCACAACTGTTGCACACAACATTCCATTAAAAAATGTTTAGTGGTCCCTAATCTTACTAAAAATCTTCTATCTATTAGTAAACTAACTGATAACAATTTGGATGTTTTGCTTTCCCAACCTCACTTCTATATTCATGACCGAACCATCAAGCAGGTCCTAGCCCAGGGCAAATGTGAAGATGGGCTATATGTCTTGAAGACGGATCCTAAAGCCTTTGTTGCACACTCAAGTTTACCTTTCAAAGCTTCTTTTGAACTTTGGCATTTACGGTTGGGATACGTGTCATGCGACACTATTTTATCTTTAAATAAAACAAAGTGTTTATCTGTTACTTCTATTTTGCCAAAACCCGATTTATGTTCATCTTGTGAACTATCTAAGGGTCATCGGTTACCCTACACATTTATAATTTCCATGATGTGAACTAACCACTTTTGCATATCTTGCTTTATTTTCATAAAAAAAACACTTATTGTTTAAGCAGCATAATTGCAAATTATTTGACTATTAAACTTTATAGAAAAATTCCAAATTATATTTACATGTCATAACGAGGCTGACAAAGTAGCACAAAACTACTAGAAAACTTGAAAAACAAACAATAATATATGTAAAACTAGCTGACATTAGCCAACCACAACCGTTACAACCAGCTCCGCCGTGAACCACCATACACACCACAACCACCGGCGGCACAAATCCTACTTTGTACATCCTCAAATTCCGAAAACCGGCACGGTACATGTATACCACCACAATGATCATGCCCATAAACCTTCTCAGCCTCCCTCAACAACTCACCAAAAAGTGGATGATTAAAATAAATCACCGGCACCAAAACCCTACGTAAATCATCCTCTTCTTCACCAAAATAAACCGCCAAATGTCCTCGCGGCACCGGTTTTTCCCCATCCATGCTTTCTCGCCCAAGCCGAATATAATTCGAACCCGGTTTCAACAACAAGAGGTCTTTTATGCTTCTTTTTATACTCCTGCCGAACTTGCATGGCCTTGTCATGGCTCTGTCCGTACCATTTAAGGGTTTTTCATGAAATGCCCATTTGATCACTTTAACAAGCTTCAAGCGAATTCGGAAACCGCGGATTTGTTGTTTCATGGCCATGAAAGTTGATAAGATTAAAAGGGTTTACTGGGATTTTCGTGATCTGAAATGGGTAGTGATCAGAATCTCGAATTAACACGGAAAGATGTGGGATATAGGGTGGTGTTGCTCAAGCTTTTAATGGAAAAAATGATGATTTGGGTGAGGTCAAAAGGTTTGTGATTGAGTCAGAAAGATGTGAATACACGTCAAGTGTTAAAGGTGGTATATATATAAAGGTGGTGAGGGGGGTGGGGGTGTGGAGTGAAAGAACAAGATTCGTTTGTGTGTGATTTATGAGCATTTTTTTTATGTGTCAAAAGAATTTGATTATAATTGTGGTGTAGAAGGAAGAAGGTGGGATGTCAGCACACGGTTCAGGTGGCTCATGTGGCATGTAAATTTCAAATCAAAAGTGACCAAATGGATAAAGTAGTCACAAAAGCTTCTTTCTTTTGAATGGATAAACTAAGAGACAAAACAACATTATGGTTATAATTACAGAAGGTAATGGTGGGGGTTTTGATAAGACTCTTACGGTAAAATCATATCTTAGACAAGTACATGTTAGTTATCAATTGTAGGGTTTCTGGATGCCCTCATGGGTATCATGTTGATGCGAAGTTTATACTAAAGCCGGCAGACTTATAATTGAAGCAACGGAACAAGAGGAAATATGCTAGAAAATTGTCAGATTTAAAACAGGCATAACGTAGTATATGTTTAAGGTTACATGACCATAAGTGAAAAACAAACAGGTCTTAATGGCTTGGATCCTATTAAAAAAAAATCATTATTTTGTCTTCTTATTCTAAAATACTTGATTTTTTGGATTCACACTATTATTTATCTACATAATTTGATCATACATTCATATGCTATACATTTTGAATTGAACCTCCTAAAAGTAGACTTTCCCAGAAAAAGAATATGATATGATATGATATTTTAAGATATCGAATAATATATCAAACTTATTCTCTTATTTTATTTCTTCCATTCCGTGTCAGGTACTATATATATTTACGATCATATGTGTTCCCTTGTGATTGTAATTTCCTGGAATTGATCATAAATTTATCTCAAAGACTGATTTAAAGTATCAAATACTTAACTATGTCTCTAATGATCATATATTTTGAATTTTATTAACAATTTCAAATACCATTTAGCATATTTTCTAAAATTTTATACGTTAATATACACGAATCTGATATGTGGTTATGCGATTAAAACTAGTGTCGGGTAATCACCCAAGTATCACTATACGTTTTAGAAAAATATGCATATTACGTAGCCTCACTATAATTGATGACAATGATTTAAAATGATTATAAAAATATGTAGAATAATTAGTAAATTTATTAGTACAAAAGCATGTCAAATGTATGTATTAATACAAGACGACAAATGCTGACAATGTTTTGCATTGCTTCGAACATGCATAGATCTTGATTTCCGGATTCAAGTGCCGCTTGTACCAACCAGTACACATATTTTTATTTTGATTGGTACGATATACTTTGTGGTACTAGTATCTAATGCATGACTGGTTTCTTAATTTAATCCAGAAACAATTGTGAATAGCCTGATAGATCTCGAGACCAAACATCATAGAACACATGTTCTAATCCATTTGGTTGAAATACATAAATGTGGATCTAAAGACGTTAATTTAATTAAAAATACTTGTTTAAGACATAAGAAACAAGGTTTTGTTATTTAATTATGGGTGTTAGCGATGATCTAGGGTTGATGTTAACATGTTATTAATTAATCATTTTTTTTCTAGGTTTAAGATATGATAAACAAATTCATGTGCCACTAGACAACATAACGGTTTGTTGGGTTATCTAAGAGCTGATGATGATGAAAACCAGAACTTAGATGATCCATCTTCCCTGCCTGAGGGAATAAGATTGAAGAATGATCAAAGTACCCGAAATTCCCATCTTGAAAGCTTCTCAAACAACCCACTAAAAAGGCCGGAACGAACTACTATGTCAATGTACTAGAAGACAAAGTACAAGCGCTAAAAAGAAAAGTGATGGTCTAAATGTCAACAGCTGAGTTAACAAGTTAAAACGCTGAAGAACAAAGACTAGTCAACAAGTGAATTCTAAAGACCAAAGTACTGGAATCCTTCCAGCATTTTTGGTTTCCCAGCAGTTTCTTTGTATATTCAGTAGTTTTAATGTAATAATTTTTCATTCCGACTGTCCAACACTTTTGCAAACTGCGGGTAGTTACATCATTTAATAAGTTGTTTAGGGTCGTTTTCATAGTAACGTCACTAGCAGTTCTCTACTCTTATAAATAGAACACGACACGGTATACTCCTTAGAACTCTTACAGCTGAATATCCTCTGATCAAAGAATCTATAGAGAGAGAAAAACATAAGAAGTAAGAGAGTGAGTGCAACTGGTGAGAGGGAGTGAATTGTACTTTGATTGTTCTTAAATTATTTGATTATAATTAAATCATTTGACAATCATTTCTCAAATCCAATTGTGTATTGATTGATGTGTTTATTATTACACATTTTGATGAACTGCCGAATTTGTTAAACTGTTTTATCAAAAACACACATAAACACATACTCTCAAATCCAACACGGTTTGCAGTGGTTTGAATGAATGGCAAGAAATCCATATCATGTTTATTCATTGGTATCCAACTGAAAGGTTGTGTTCACTTAATTCGTCTCTCTAGCCCGATAGAGTTTATAGTTACAACTTCTAACTAACAAATTGTGACCGTCGCTTCATGTCTTAGTAAACTTGGTAGTGATCAGCAATTCCATTTCGCTAATCTAGATCACCACTTTATCATATCATTAATATAGGTGTTCATTGTTCGTTTTAAAACCACATTTTGATGAACTGCCGAATTTGTTAAACTGCATCATCCTCATCCTGAACAACCTTTTTAGTCCTATCTTTTTTACTCATAGGCCTTACACTTTTCCTAGCTGTAGACTTTACACGTTTGCTGGGGGTAGTCTGTACACCTTCACTTGAACTACATTCATAAGAGCCTTCATAACTACCATCAACACTATAACATTCACTATCTTCATGCTGCTGATCACTATCCTCATAACTTCCCTCTTCACTCAAAACTACAAATTCAGGTTCCTTTTTCCCCACATCCTCATCATTTTCAACATCTTTTTTTATCAAATTTCCTAAAATTTTGAACATACACATCTATCACTTTGTTTGTTTCAACATAGCCCAGCAACCTAATGATATCACTATCAGTGCCTAGTGGCCTTAAACCTAACATTAAACCTTCCCCTGGAACCCTAAAGTGGTAAACTACAACATCCTCTTCTGAATAACCTAATGCTAACAACATCATTCATAACTATCACTGAAAACATATCAGAATTCACATTGTCAATATAGTCTACCTGACCCCCCTGGTATTCAACGTCAATCTCATCAGTGAAACCACCACCATGGTGAAATTTCAAGGTGAATAATTCGGGCCTACCAGCTGTTGAATAAGAAAAAAAAGAGGTTCAATTAACACTTAAACTTAATGATTTTGCTGTAAAATTCTACTAAAATGTCCAAGTGATTAAGCATAACATATGTACCGTATTTTAGAGCAGGATCAAAAGTAGAGCCTTCGGGTCGCACAGAGCAGCTATTAATTGATCGTTGCAGAGCTTGAGGGTTTTAATCAGAGTATTTCGGGAAGATGAAGATGTAATTTGGGGGAGGAGATGGGTTTTATAGGGTCAGTTTTTTATTAATTTCGTTTTATTAAATTAAATTGAAAAATAGTTATAATAAAACATAAATGACAAAAATACCCCTGAGGTAAAAGACAAAAAATAGGGGTTTAATCAGGGGATTCTGGACATTTTTCAAATTTGGACTAAAATGGCAACAAAAATGAAACCACAGGGACCCAGATACAAAAACTTTGAAATTTGGACTAAAATGGCAAAACTGACCAAACCACAGGGACCAAAATGGCAGTTTACTCTAATTTTTATTAAACCATTAAAAAACAAATAATTACTTTATGTTGTAAAGTATAGCGTCAATCCTAGTGAAAAATTTAGTAAATGCGGATTTTTTGACAGATCCCCATGGAAAGGTTGGGTTAATAACTTAATACATGTCGGTTGTGGAGTATCGGGCAATTCTTAAGTACTGGCTATTAATCCTTCTATTTCCTGTTGTTGAGCCTTGCCCCGTTTATTGCAAGGGTTTGTTTACATACCTTTGGCGAGCATACGGTCGATTACAAAGAGTTACATGTGTTTAAATACATGCATGATTTGGTCAAGGATATCCTATGTGATGTTCTAAAGCGGGCAGAGATTTCGGAAAATAATGAGGCACCAGTGGACTTTCTGACAGATCTGCTCGATGGGAGGTATAGTCTTCGGCCAGCTAATGTGTTTGGGTGGGTAGGGGGAAGACACGCTTGTGTGGATATGAGTGACCCCTCTTGTTTGGCTCATAGATAATGTGTTTGTTGCCGGCCAGGAAAGGAAACGTTGATGGCGGAATCATGCTAAACCTTTAATCATGATAAAACTTGTATAGAGATTCAACATGTGTTTATCCATTAGCCTTTGATACATTTGGTTCCCTAGCTCCGAAGGTTGTGGAATTCCTGAACATCGCCCAACGGGCCATGAAGAGTAATTTCTAAGAGTCCCTCCGTCTTTGTAGGATTGGTTTTACAATTCAAAATAGGATTGTAACACATCTTGTTACCAGTTAACATGCAATTTGTTTGTAATTAGTTTTTTTACATACTCATGGAACAAAAATACCATTTTTAAAATGCGGACTTACTAATCACCTTTGGTTATTGAAGTTCTCATTAGGATTCAATTTGAGCTTCATAATCATTTAGTCTGGTTATATAAATATGTAAGGCTATAATATTATATTTATAAATTATAATTTATAATTTATATTTATAATTTATAAATTATAAATTAGGAGATGTGAATGAATAGTGATTTGTTGTGACTGGTTCACATTGGCGGTTGATCAATCGGTGGCTGCCACTTGGCATCCACTAATTTTATATAAATATGTAAGGCTATAATATTATATTTATAAATTATAATTTATAATTTATATTTATATTTATATTTATAATTTATAATTTATAAATTAGGAGATGTGAATGAATAGTGATTTGTTGTGACCGGTTCACGTTTATGGAAATGAAAACATAGCGCAAATGTGCACCTGGTGTGGTTTAGACGCGCAAGTTCAATTCATGGGGAGTTCATTTATTTTTTTGGTGTGGGGGTGAGAGGGATTCATCAACCATATTTACTAATTGTTATTTGTTAAACCCAATTGCTTGGTGTTATTTGGTTGGTTGGGTTAATTTATTTCTTTCACATTTTAACAAAACCAAAGACTAGTCATTATTATTAAATTTAGTAATTATTATAAAAAAATTCATAGTTATTATTTAATTTATTTTTTTAACTTGATTGATTTTTTGAGTTTATTGTTTTAGCTTGTGTTTAAGTGAATAAGTTATAAATCAATTTAAAATAAAAGTAATAAGAAACCAAACACATGTGCATATACGGGTTTAGTGGTTAATTTTTATCTTAACGAAAGGAACACGTGTCATACCTCAACCCGCAGCGAAATTGTATGGGGCATGATTGATTGTTCAAAACTTATAACAACTATTAAAAAAATATAACATTTAAAGCATCAAATTAAAAGCTGTCACACATAACACAGAATCCAAATATCCATACAATAATCCAAATTCATGAAAACATAACAAAAACTAGTTTATTACTAAGGCAGCGCTAAGTGTCTTCACCTTGTTTTCAACTCACACTTGTGTACCTGTGTCATGCGTAAAAGAAAAGGGTTTTGGGTCAACAAATATGTTGGTGAATAGATTCGGTTTTTAATTAAAAATGTTTTTGTACTATTATTTTTAAAACATTATTTATTAACACGCAATACCAAATGTGAAACCATGTCCTACAATAAAACAAGAAATAACCACATAAGCAACGCAACATAAAAATAATAGTAACAATAGACACATTGAGATTCAAGCCTCAAAAGACGAATTTGTGAAACAATAATGGGCATTATGCTAATTCATGTCCCTCGCTACCCACCTTTGCCTCAAAATCGTCAAAATCGGCCACCACGATTTAGATCTTGCCAAAGCTTTCCATGCCCAATGCCATGTCACTTCTATAGGTCTGGATTGGTGTGCCGACTCTTGTGCCACGGATCACATGACTACCTCTATCAACAACATCAACAACGCTTCACTGGTTTCGGGCGACACCAAAGTCATATTTGGAAATGGTAACTCTTTTCCCATATCCCATATTGGTACCACAACTGTTGCACACAACATTCCATTAAAAAATGTTTAGTGGTCCCTAATCTTACTAAAAATCTTCTATCTATTAGTAAACTAACTGATAACAATTTGGATGTTTTGCTAACCATCAAGCAGGTCCTAGCCCAGGGCAAATGTGAAGATGGGCTATATGTCTTGAAGACGGATCCTAAAGCCTTTGTTGCACACTCAAGTTTACCTTTCAAAGCTTCTTTTGAACTTTGGCATTTACGGTTGGGATACGTGTCATGCGACACTATTTTATCTTTAAATAAAACAAAGTGTTTATCTGTTACTTCTATTTTGCCCAAACCCGATTTATGTTCATCTTGTGAACTATCTAAGGGTCATCGGTTACCCTACACATTTATAATTTCCATGATGTGAACTAACCACTTTTGCATATCTTACTTTATTTTCATAAAAAAACACTTATTGTTTAAGCAGCATAATTGCAAATTATTTGACTATTAAACTTTATAGAAAAATTCCAAATTATATTTACATGTCATAACGAGGCTGACAAAGTAGCACAAAACTACTAGAAAACTTGAAAAACAAACAATAATATATGTAAAACTAGCTGACATTAACCAACCACAACCGTTACAACCAGCTCCGCCGTGAACCACCATACACACCACAACCACCGGCGGCACAAATCCTACTTTGTACATCCTCAAATTCCGAAAACCGGCACGGTACATGTATACCACCACAATGATCATGCCCATAAACCTTCTCAGCCTCCCTCAACAACTCACCAAAAAGTGGATGATTAAAATAAATCACCGGCACCAAAACCCTACGTAAATCATCCTCTTCTTCACCAAAATAAACCGCCAAATGCCCTCGCGGCACCGGTTTTTCCCCATCCATGCTTTCTCGCCCAAGCCGAATATAATTCGAACCCGGTTTCAACAACAAGAGGTCTTTTATGCTTCTTTTTATACTCCTGCCGAACTTGCATAGCCTTGTCATGGCTCTGTCCGTACCATTTAAGGGTTTTTCATGAAATGCCCATTTGATCACTTTAACAAGCTTCAAGCGAATTCGGAAACCGCGGATTTGTTGTTTCATGGCCATGAAAGTTGATAAGATTAAAAGGGTTTACTGGGATTTTCGTGATCTGAAATGGGTAGTGATCAGAATCTCGAATTAACACGGAAAGATGTGGGATATAGGGTGGTGTTGCTCAAGCTTTTAATGGTAAAAATGATGATTTGGGTGAGGTCAAAAGGTTTGTGATTGAGTCAGAAAGATGTGAATACACGTCAAGTGTTAAAGGTGGTATATATATAAAGGTGGTGAGGGGGGTGGGGGTGTGGAGTGAAAGAACAAGATTCGTTTGTGTGTGATTTATGAGCATTTTTTTTATGTGTCAAAAGAATTGATTATAATTGTGGTGTAGAAGGAAGAAGGTGGG
Source organism: Scalesia atractyloides (assembly GCA_947069175.1). Lineage (NCBI taxonomy): Eukaryota > Viridiplantae > Streptophyta > Magnoliopsida > Asterales > Asteraceae > Scalesia > Scalesia atractyloides. Next base: position 7,677,402 of record CAMTDV010000024.1, on the reverse strand, counting down.
ATGTCAGCACACGGTTCAGGTGGCTCATGTGGCATGTAAATTTCAAATCAGAAGTGACCAAATGGATAAAGTAGTCACAAAAGCTTCTTTCTTTTGAATGGATAAACTAAGAGAAAACAACATTATGGTTATAATTACAGAAGGTAATGGTGGGGGTTTTGATAAGACTCTTATGGTAAAATCATATCTTAGACAAGTACATGTTATTATCGATTGTAGAGTTTCTGGATGCCCTCATGGGTATCATGTTGATGCGAAGTTTATACTAAAGCCGGCAGACTTATAATTGAAGCAACGGAACAAGAGGAAATATGCTAGAAAATTGTCAGATTTAAAACAGGCATAACGTAGTATATGTTTAAGGTTACATGACCCATAAGTGAAAAACAAACAGGTCTTAATGGCTTGGATCCTATTAAAAAATCATTATTTTGTCTTCTTATTCTAAAATACTTGATTTTTTGAATTCACACTATTATTTATCTACATAATTTGATCATACATTCATATGCTATACATTTTGAATTGAACCTCCTAAAAGTAGACTTTCCCAGAAAAAGAATATGATATGATATTTTAAGATATCGAATAATATATCAAACTTATTCTCTTATTTTATTTCTTCCATTCCGTGTCAGGTACTATATATATTTACGATCATATGTGTTCCCTTGTGATTCTAATTTCCTGGAATTGATCATAAATTTATCTCAAAGACTGATTTAAAGTATCAAATACTTAACTATGTCTCTAATGATCATATATTTTGAATTTTATTAACAATTTCAAATACTATTTAGCATATTTTCTAAAATTTTATACGTTAATATACACGAATCTGATATGTGGTTATGCGATTAAAACTAGTGTCGGGTAATCACCCAAGTATCACTATACGTTTTAGAAAAATATGCCTATTACGTAGCTTCACTATAATTGATGACAATGATTTAAAATGATTATAAAAATATGTAGAATAATTAGTAATTTATTAGTGCAAAAGCATGTCAAATGTATGTATTAATACAAGACGACAAATGCTGACAATGTTTTGCATTGCTTCGAACATGCATAGATCTTGATTTACGGATTCAAGTGCCGCTTGTACCAACCAGTACACATATTTTTATTTTGATTGGTACGATATACTTTGTGGTATGCATGACTGGTTTCTTAATTTAATCCAGAAACAATTGTGAATAGCCTGATAGATCTCGACACCAAACATCATAGAACACAACATGTTCTAATCCATTTGGTTGAAATACATAAATGTGGATCTAAAGACGTTAATTTAATTAAAAATACTTGTTTAAGACATAAGAAACAAGGTTTTGTTATTTAATTATGGGTGTTAGCGATGATCTAGGTTGATGTTAACATGTTATTAATTAATCATTTTTTTCTAGGTTTAAGATATGATAAACAAATTCATGTGCCACTAGACAACATAACGGTTTGTTAGGTTATCTAAGAGCTGATGATGATGATGATGAAAACCAGAACTCAGATGATCCATCTTCCCTGCCTGAGGGAATAAGATTGAAGAATGATCAAAGTACCCGAAATTCCCATCTTGAAAGCTTCTCAAACAACCCACTAAAACGGTCGGAACGAACTACTGTGTCAATGTACTAGAAGACAAAGTACAAGCGCTAAAAAGAAAAGTGCTGGTCTAAATGTCAACAGCTGAGTTAACAAGTTAAAACGCTGAAGACCAAAGACTAGTCAACAAGTGAATTCTAAAGACCAAAGTAATCCTTCCAGCATTTTTGGTTTCCCAACAGTTTCTTTGTATTTTCAGTAGTTTTAATGTAACAATTTTTCATTCCGACTGTCCAACACTTTTGCAAACTGCGGGTAGTTACATCATTTAATAGGTTGTTTAGGGTCGTTTTCATAGTAACGTCACTAGCAGTTCTCTACTCTTATAAACAGAACACGACACGGTATACTCCTTAGAACTCTTACAGCTGAATATCCTCTGATCAAATAGAGAGAGAAAAACATAAGAAGTAAGAGAGTGAGTGCAACTGGTGAGAGGGAGTGAATTGTACTTTGATTGTTCTTAAATCATTTGATTATAATTAAATCATTTGACAATCATTTCTCAAATCCAGTTGTGTATTGATTGATGTGTTTATTATTACACATTTTGATGAACTGCCGAATTTGTTAAACTGTTTTATCAAAAACACACATAAACACACACTCTCAAGTCAAATACGGTTTGCAGTGGTTCGAATGAATGGCAAGAAATCCATATCATGTTTATTCATTGGTATCCAACTGAAAGGTTGTGTTCACTTAATTCGTCTCTCTAGCCCGGTAGAGTTTATAGTTACAACTTCTCACTAACAAATTGTGACCGTCGCTTCATGTCTTAGTAAACTTGGTAGTGATCAGCAATTCCATTTCTCTAATCTAGATCACCACTTTATCATATCATTAATATAGGTGTTCATTGTTCGTTTTAAAACCCATTAAACAGAGACGCATTAAAACCGAACTGAGTAAATTGAATAACCAAAATGATTAACATCCCAAATCATTATTGTTGATAGTATACAAACATAAGTGTTTGAATACAAATATTACACATTTCTTCTAAGCCATTGAGTTCTTTGGGGGGGGGGGGGGGGGGGTGGTTTATGAGCATTTTGTGGAGAGAATGACACATATTTGAGAAAACTTTATAGTTACTAGGAAACTTAAATTAAAGGAAATTAAAAGTAAAAAAAATTAATTGGTTTGTAATATCTTTCTTCGATACTAGAAAACTTCATGAAAATCACCTTTAAACGAGATTTTATTTATTTATTCTTATTTTAACATTCTTTTTATACATTATATATATATATATATATATATATTAAAAAAAGAACTTCTACAGTACTCTCTTCTTTAATATATATATAATATTAAATTGTTATTATTATTACATATTTTGTTTATTAGTCTATTTTGTTATTTAGTGTAAACTTTCATTTAGACTCTATTTAGTTTAACTATTGTATTTTTTTCTTTTACTTTAACCAAATTACTTTTATACCCCTAAACATTAATAAATAATAAAGTTATTATACAACTTCTAAACCGATCGAATTCCTATTGTTTTCTTTTCCGTTTTACCTTTATTATTTATTGTATTGTTTTACTCTTTTCTATTTTTTATCTTCAAAGCCGAGTTACACCAAAAATAGCATAACACGTTTAGATATATTTTGTTATGGTGTACGATACGTTCTAAATTTTAATCGTGACCCTGCGCAACGCGCGGGTTACTACTACCCTAGTTAATATTATTCATAGAAATTAAAAAATATATGTAAATCGATGAGCTACATATATAACCTTATATGTGTACCTTTGCAAGTTATATATATGTAGCTCGTCAATCTATATATATTTAGAATTTTTATTTCTATTTCTGTAATATTAACTTTATAATAAAAAATAGAAAATAATTAATTGATTGATAATAGTTTTCTAAGTTATCAAGTTTGTTTAATGGTTCTCTAATGAATTGTATGATCACCAATATTGGATAAATGATGACCCATGAAAGGTGTGGAGTTCAAGAAAACTTAAAAGTTACTAGGAAACTTTAATGAAAGAAAATGAAAAGTAAAAATTAAAATAAAAAATAACTGGTTGGTAGTAGTTTTTTGAGTTACTAGAAAACTTCAAGAAAATCACTTTTAAACAGGATTTTATTTTTACTTTCTTTTTATACATAATATTATTCATGGAAATTAAAAAGAAAAATAAAAAATATATGTAGATAATAAGCTATATATATATAGCTCGTGAACTATAGCTACCTATTTATTATGTGTACCTTCGCAAACTAGATATGTGTTGCTCGTCAATCTACATATATTATTTTAATTTATTTTAATTTTATAACTAGATATGTGTTCCAAATATGCCCCCATTCAGTTAGGTTTTAATGACTTTTTACGTTTCTTATCTGGCAGATTGAATCTTGAAATCAAAGGTTTGTCGGTTATGGCAATCAAATCGTTGCTGGTTGATGATCAATTAAAACCTGATGAATGTCCCATCTCCAGCACCTTAAGGATGAAGCACAATCAAGCCACTTTCTTCCTTCTTCACAGCTGTTTGCTTATTCTTCTAAAATGCTAAAAAAATATTTTTTATGTAAGATTTCCTCTTATTGCTTCTATGATTTTTATGTATAATTGTATGAACATGGATCCCATTAACCAAATTCGTTTTGTTTATAGATTTTTTTAGTTAATTTTAATCGTTGTTTCGTGCCAGGTCTTGATTACAAAAAACTCAAATCATTATCTCATATTATCACCAATGTTTGTGCCATCATTGGTGGTGTCTTAGGGGTGTTTGGGATTGCGTTTTCAACCTGAATTTTTAATTATTGTGCTTTGAAATCGCAAAAAATCTATTTTGAGTGTTTGGTAAAAAATTAATAAAAAATGATTTTTTACGTTTTGTAGAGTTCAAAACGTGATAATTCATAAGTAGGTGCCCCTTGCTGCAGGAAAACGTGATAATCCAAAAACTGATTTTTTACGTTATCACTTATTTATTTTTTAAAATATATATACTTGCCAAACACTCAAATAGTTGATTATTTGATTATTGTGATATCAAACAACATAATCAAATACAAACACTATCTTTCTGCAACACGTTTTGTTACAGCTAATTATCTGATTCTGATTATTCAAAACGCATAATCTATTTTGAAAAAGCAATCCCAAACATCCCCTTGATAGTTCATCTTTATCTCACTCTTTTCTTTGTGTGTAGGATTATTTGTTGTTCGATTGTGAGATTACTACTTGTGAGAAACAATTTAATATTGAAGTACACACAAAGTTGTTCATAAATGGGGAAAAGAGAACCGTTAAGAAGAATGGGGGACATTGACGAATCTCCGGTGAATTAATCGGCGTGTCAGTTATGTCGATTAAAAGCTTAGATTTGGTTTCTTGTTTGAGTTTGTTTCTCACAGGTTTGTTTCCTTAGTATTTTATCAATATTCCTCAAAAGTTTGTGATACTTAAGTTTTATATAAGGGTTAACTTTTCCGTTACTAATGGGTGAGTTCTTGATTGTCAAAAACATGTGTTTTGACTTCAAAGGTCAAAATGTATGAAATCTGGTGAATTATGGATTGATAGTGTTTAAAATTGTGGATATGCATGTTATGATTGGGTCTGAAGATGGAAGGAAAAACTGGGTCGGAACGGTCAAATTGTCGTGCGAAAGGCAGGTCGCGTGGATTAAAAGTAGCAATATTAGGTGCATCTGGTGGCTCGTAACTCATCTCGAATGTTGGAAAAAGCCACTGCAACCAGAAGAACCATCCTTTGTAAATACTCTGAACATTCAGTTGAGATATTTGATAATTTCAACCAGATTCATGGCAAGGACTTGTTCTTGATGTTAGTCAACATGTAGTTGAGATATTCTTGTTCAATTCCTATAAGTGTCTTAACCAATTGAATTTTGCAGCATAAGTATATATTTATGCTTTATAATGCCTATAGTGGTCTTTTAGTTCCTGTTATATGTTCTGATGAACTGAGTTTTTTTTTTCAATAATGGATTTTGGCAGGGCATGCCCTGACTGTTCGAGCTCGACAAAATGTACTGTAAACCTCGTAAAAAACCCGTCCTTTAAAATTCCGACACGTGTCCCGCTGATCCTCGTATGTCACGTGCAAAAACGGGAGGGACCAAATGCGTCGTTATGTTATTTTATAACCACTGAACGACAATTTAATAAGTTAAGGGACTAAAAGTGTCAAGATGCTAAAACTAAGCCTCTTAGTGACCTTTTAACGAACCGAGGATCTCATAATATTATTCATACTCTTATGTTTGCCTATTATATGCCAATGAAGGCCTTACGCACTAATTATGACGTTTCACGCAAGTTTGGAAGTCTAGGGACTATTCCTGACAAACTGCGGAAACTTGTCGATTCTCGTATTTTGATATACAGACCTAATATATGGATCCAAATATATTGTATACAATAAAAGATTATGTTTTATTGATAAGGATTCAAGGATGTCCATCGTTGTGAATTTCGATCGTTTTTGTATCCGTTTAAGCGTTTTACGCATTAGCGAAACGCGCAACCGTACAACCTAACGAACCGACATACGGGATATTTTCGGATATAATCCAAGTCACATATACCTTAACACCCTTATAGAGCCTTGAAAGCAGGTTAAAAGGGGTTACGGATGACAAAACGCGACAAAACAAAGTCCAGGGGCCAAACATGTCAAAAATCGAAAGTTGGGGATGCTGAGCTGGGTCCATACAGACCGTATGGGTGGACCCTTGTGGTCCGTAAGCCCATCTGCAGCTCAGCATTTCTTGTTCTTCAAGCATAGCTCTCTCCACTCGCCACCTAGCTCGTTTTGCCACCAATTCACCTCGTCTTGACACCTCCTAAACACTTGTAATCATCTCCTTAGCCCTATAAACACTTGGAATGATCACCTTGATCTTCTTCAAGTATAAATAGGTGATGGGTTTCACCTTGTGAACTTGCACCGTTTCTTCTCTTCTCCTCTATACTCATATTTGGAGGTTCCTGATCTTTTGGGGACTTCCTTTGAGTTTTCTTTAGTCTATAGGACCACAAGTAAGTGTTCCTTTCTTGGCTAGTTCTTTTATTAGGCTTTTAAAGCCAAAAAGTCTAGCGTTTTCGATAAACACTTTGACTTTCGGTTAAGACTATTATGGTAAAGCCAATGCTTGGTCCGAGCATGACTACATGATCGTAATTAGATAGGTGATAATCCCTCAAAGGGGCACCTCCGAATTACCACGTTTGCTTGGTCAATTGACGAGTCAACGTATTAATCTTTTAAAAAGTCAAACTGGTCATATTTATAAATATTCATAATCTGAGTTTTTACATATTCTAAAATATGTTTTAACACTTAAACAACTTGGTAATAATTATTAGAACATGTGTAAACATGTTCGGCTCATCAATTTTAGTTTTAGGGTTGGTTCGCCACCGAAAGACGTGAAGTTTGACTTTTGTGTTGACTTTCGATTATGAACCAAATTAGATTAGTATGCTACTGATTTAAGGTCTCATTATGATCATATTATGATGTAGCATAACCTTCCGATGTTACATTACATGATAATAATAGTTATCCGAATCTTATGCGAGTTTCCGTAAAAATGCCAAACTTTGACTATGTTGCCCTTTTATTTGAAAATGAGATTTTAAACACCAATGAACTAACAAATAAATTAGTTACTGATATAATATCATGTTTAACATATTTTGATGTTACAAATCTGATTAGAAACCGAGTTTTCGAAAAACATCGTAAATAAGGCTTTAAAGTGACCGTAAAGCCCTTTCGGCACATAGAACGGTTTTAAATGTAATCTATCATACCAAACTCATTACCTACTAATGTAATATCATAATTAGGGTATTTTGGGATATCATTTCAGTTTATAAACTGAGTTTATGCACAAGATCTTGTATTACGCTTTCAAATAACGATAACGCCCTTACGACACTTACAATGGTTTTTAATCATGATTTTCATATGGAACTTTCTTCCTACTGATATGTTATACTAAATAACATGTTTTAACTATTTAACCCGGTCATAACATCAGTTTTCACAAAATATCGCAAATATCGTCATTTAACGACTTTAACGCCTTCCCGGCGCGTAGTATGGTTTTAAACCATAATTACCAACCAAGACTTGTTACCCACTGATATTATAACTCATTTAAAATATTTATACAGTGGTTACATATTATAAACTCAAAATCCCAAATATACTTTCGAAACTATGTGTGAAATTACCAAAATGCCCATTCGGAGCATAGATTGGATTTAAACTATAAAACACACATACATTCGATATCCTACTGATAATATATCATAAATAAAGTATTTTAACAAACTGCTTATGGTCGTAACATCAGATTATACGCAAGTTCCTTTTGTACGTCGCTAAATGACCAAAACGCCCTTATGAGGCATAGGTTGATTTTAAAACCATAACGGGCATACAAGTTGATATCCTACTGATATTATAACTCGTTTCAAGTATATTGGCATATGGAACTCGTTCATGACTCATCCGGTTACCCGGTATCGCTTATATGCTTACGGTTAAGCCAACGAGGCTAGTTTACGTAATTTAACCGGAACGGGTTTAACCTTCTCTTTTTTATTTCACAATCCAGAATGTTATATGTTTACCCATATTATACAAGTCATTGTACTTGTCGGGTTTAAACTACATTCTTTCCGGTCATCGCTTAATTAAGCGCGTCGTACTGTTTTGATACTTAAGCTAGCCGGTCTAAGTCTACGACTTAAATAAGATCCGCTAGAATCCTAATTGGTTATTTATACCATCATTCCAGACTAGAGACTTCTGGTAAATTGTAGCTATGCTTACTTAAATTGGATACAATTGTGCTTATTATATTTTCCCAATAAGGGAATAAATTATAACTTTATAACCCAATATGGGTTTTCCCAATAAGGGAATAAGTGGTGTGTCGGTTAATAATGAACCGGCATAGATTCCTGTCCCGATATGTATTCTGCTTATTCTTAATATCCCATCGAGCAAAATCAATGGGTGCATAGGAAAGCAATACCCCGGTTGCAAAGAGAGGTCAAGTTATGTAAAACTGATAACATGAGATATAGTTTATCCCAAGTATAAAAAGATTTTTCGTGCCTTCTGCACCTAAATCAATTTTGAAAAGGTTTTCAAAATGTGTCGCTTGAGTGTATTTACCAGTGTAAACTGACGTATTTTCAAAATAATTAAGTACAGGTACAAATACGTAAATAGGCTGGAAGCTGCTCAGTAGCAACAAAAGAGGATCTTGCAAGTCCTTAGATGTGCCCAAATTCTGTTGAACATCTTTTGTATATATTTTTGATTCGCCTGTGGATCTTTATTACGAGCCATTGTATTTGATCCTTGAACCTTTCGGCTTGTAATAATATTTTAAATTCAAGACTTCCGCTGTGCTATTTTGTGTTACTTGTATTGTATGGTAATATTGATATCAACATATGTCACGATACTCCCCATCCGGGCCCACCGGATTATACGTGGAAATCGGGGTGTGACAAGTTGGTATCAGAGCCAACGTTTGAGTGAATTAAACACTAGCCTTTTATGTTTAATCTCAAATGACACAGTAGCATATTCCTTATACCTTCCGAGTCTAGACTTGACATAGGAATGCTCTCATCCCTGTTAAATAAATCTTGCTTCGATTTTATGTAATTCAGAAATAAGTCGCCAAGCAAAGAAGCCATTGACGAAAATTCTTCTCACCTGAAGTCGCGGAATGCTATGCTTCGTACTGCGACTAACTTAAGCATGCGACTGGTTTGGAGGAAAGACCTTTTATAAACTTATTCCTAAACCCAAACCTATTGAAACCTTAAACTAGACTTCAGAGTCCATACCGGAGGTCCCTGAGGCTCAAATTTTGAAGTCTATATTTGTGGAGCCATACAAGAGGTCTCTGAGTCTCCAACATCAAGGATAATACCAGTGGGTACTTATAATCTATATTTCTATTATCCGAATTCTTGAAATTCCAAAATTCTATACTTATCAAACTCCAATCCGTGATCCATTTTATTCTTTAACCATTGAATCCTTGGATTCTACTTTTACAACAAATCCCGATTCGGAGTTATTACACTTTCTATTAAAAACCTTTGTGTTAATGCCATATGTGGCACGCCAAGAAGAGAAACAACAAGGAATGAATTAAAGGAGATTCTGGAAAATCCTTCTTTCAATTGTATTTTATTTTCCTTTAGTCCTTATGTGGACATATCTCTCCTGTTTAGTCCCTGCGTGGACATTTGTTTATTATAGTCCTTATATGGACCTATCCTTCGACTTAAGTCCTGTGTGGACATTCGATTCAAATAAGTTCCTTTGTGGACATATTATTTCATTATAGTCCCTTGTGGACATTTGATTCAAATAAGTTCCTTTGTGGACATATTATTTCATTATAGTCCCTTGTGGACATGTTATTTCGTATAGTCCCTATATATATGGACTTATATATATTCATTTTAGTCCCTGTGTGGACTTGTGTTACTTTTAAGTCCCTGCGTGGACAAGTTAGTATTAAAAGTCCTGTTTAAGGCGCTATCGTAAATTCCTAATGATTTATGGAAAATTTTGATTTTATTATCATTATTATATATGTATTCATTACATCCTTGTTCAAGCGATCATCTCTATTTAATTCAAACTTTATCGATCCGTGAAATAATCTCAAAAAATCTTCATGATGGTTTACCCCAACCAAGAGACAAGTTCACATTAATTGGCAAATATAAAATGGTAGTTAAGAAGTAAAGCCTTCTACCATGATAGTTAAGGAAGATCATCCTTTCTATCCAGAGGTGATGAACTAAGTTCGAGCCTCCAAGCCTTTATGATCAATGCGATCATGGCTACATTGTTAAACCATTTTAAGACAATTATTCTTTATTAACATTCAAGTAATGTTAATACTGTTGGCAGTGTGACTTGAGGAACCACGCTAGCTGTCTAGATGAAGGACTATGTCCAAACCTTATAACCTATGTGATCAAATTTGATCCCGGCTTATATCATCAATGCGATGATCATAATTTAACATCCATTAGTGATGTAGTGCCTACGGGCCATGATTTAACATCCATTAGTGATGTAGTGCTTACGAGCCATAATTTAACATCCATTAGAGGTGTTTCGCTTACGGGCTATATCGTCAATAAGACAATGACAGTTGTAACCATTATGGTTCCCTGTCCAAGGTGGTGGGCTATGCCCAAACCTCATAATCAATATGATCATTACGATCGTGACTACTATGATGATTATTATTTAACATCCTTTGAGATGTCAATTGATTTGCCTACGGGCCGTATAATATTGTCAATTGTGACAACGACAGTTGTGGTCTACGACCCCCTGTCCAATGGTGATGAACTATGTTCAAGCCTTAAAGCCTCTTGATCAATAAGATCGCGGCTTATATATTTTTAAATGTCCTTTAGTGACAAGGCCTTTCGTGCCAAACTTATATGTCCATTAGTGGCAAGGCCGTTTGTGCCATATTTTAAGTCCTTTGTGACAAGCTTTCGAGCTACTTAAAATGTCATTATAACAAAGACAGATGTGACTTTATGATCCACTGTCCCATAAATTCATGGACTTTGTCCAAATTATATTTTTGCCTATAGTAGTCAATTGAGACTTAGGTCAGTACATATTAATAACACCCTTAGTAGTGATAAAGCTGAATAATTTTGACAATGAGCACAAAGGCGAAGGATTTATATATCCAAGTTTATAAGCCTAAATGGTTGGATAATACCATGGCTAACATATGAAGTATATATATTTCGATAGTATCGAAGCATTAAAATGGCTCACTCCGATGGTGCAAGTAGCCGCCACAATGATAGTGATCACAATAATGCAAACATAGTCATCAATGAGGACGACTTCCAGGCTCGCATAGATGCAGCCGTAGGAAAGGCTATGGAAAAAGCCTTTGAAAAGTTTAAAGAGTCGAGTGCTACTCGCTCTAAATCTGTATCTAAACCAATCTCTAAGCCATCTCCCTCTGATAAGAAGGAAAGTTCTATACATTCCTCTAATGTGAGGAATGAAGCTAAAAAGCGAGAAATTCTGGATAAAACCAATTCTTTCAAGGATGGTTGCTCATATAAGTATTTCGTCTCATGCAAGCCATGAGATTTTGATGGAGAAAAAGGGGCTATCGAGACCCTAAGATGACTTGACCAAATAGAGACGATGGTTGATATCAGCGGTTGTGCTGATAAGGATATTGTAAAGTTCGTGTCCCACTCTTTTAAGGGTAGTGCCCTAATTTGGTGGAAGGCTTTAATTCAATCATCAGGGAAGGCACACTTGTACAACCTGGGATGGTCCAAGTTCGTGGACCTAGTTAAGGACACGTATTGCCCACCTCATGAGGTGGAAAAGATAGAAATGGATTTCCTAGCTCTGTCGATGAAAAACCTTGATTGTCGGAAGTTTGTTACCGACTATGATTCATATTCTAGACTGGTGCCATATCTAGTTACCCTGGAACCCAAACGCATTGTGCGTTTTATTAATGGGTTGGCTCTAGAGATAAGGAGCTTGGTTAAGGCGGTTCGACCTGGTACTTATAAGTCGGCGGTGGAATTATCTCTTTCCCACACACAAGATTATGTGAGATAAATGTCGGTCAAGAGTAACAATGAAGGAAAGAGAGTAAGGGAGGAGGATAGCTCCCAGAAATCTAGGAAATAGGGCAAGTCTAGATTCAATAAGAACCAGCAAGGGTCCGACAAAAAGCCCATGTGCCAAACCAGCAATAAAAGGCACTGGGGACAATGTCGAAATGACCAAAAGCCTAAGCAGTGTGGTATCTGCAAAAGAACTGGTCATCAGTCCCATGAATATAGGGACATTAAGAAAGCAGTCTGCTTTAGTTGTGGTGAGAAAGGCCACATTAGTACTAATTGCCCTAAAGCTACCAAAGAAGGTGCAACTAAGCCGGGGTAGGCTAATAAAGGAAATGTCTGAAATTGCCTAAGGAATGCCGTAAGCAATAAATATCATAGTGTCATCAGGTACATTCCTTCTCATTACTCAAGGATATGTTTTTCTAAGAGTACTGTTTTGATTCAAGCATTAATAAGACTTTCAGAAACCATAAGTCCAGAAAACTCTTATATATATATATATTCATGAGATCTCCAGATATTAAGTATAAGGTAAAACCTACCGATGAAACCATAGAGATCGCTTCTTCCTACTCTTGATGGATGTTCTTATCCATAAGAATCAGTCATGCTCTTCCTTCGGTTGAAGTACGACAAATTCTTATTATTATTATTATTATTTATAACTTATTTATTTATTTATCTCATTGATTTCTATCGACTACAAATGCCAAACTAGTTTGATAAAAGCGCCATATGATAATTGGCAGTATCTTAGTGTGTCCCATAAGATTGCTTTCATGCCTGATCAACATGAAGGTTTAATGCATCGAACCACTAGGATCTCCCAACAGTCATATTGTACTAAAAATCAGCAAACGGTATTCAAGGAGATATTCTATATCGAAATTGCTTAAGTAGAAGTCTCTACACAAAGCATCCAAGTAATCAAGTCGAATGTGTCATTTTTATGGCACAAGTGGCGTTAGATGAACCAAAAGCTGAGGATTTAGAATACCTCTATAATCTCCGTTTATTATCCTGATAAGTTTCTGGAAGAAAGGCTAGTACAGCCTAGCTTATCATTTTGGGAGTTCTGATAATGTTGAATAAGAAAGACGGTTCGATGCAGTCATGCTTTGATTACCGCAACCTTAACATGTAGAGATTGAGAATCGTTATTTGCAGCCCAGGATCGACAATATGTTCGACCAACTAGAAGGGTTAGCTTTTTCTTTAAGATTGATTTGGTAGTAGTTGGAATAACCATCTCACCCTAGTTAAGTTCACCTATAATATTTATATAAGCATCAAGGTTACTCCTTCGGAGGCCTTGTATGGGAGAAAGTGTCAAACACTGTTTGTTGAAAAGAAGTTGGGGAGGCCCAACTAGCAGGATCTGAAATTTAACCTAGAAACAACGGATAAGATCAGACAAAATCCGTGATCACCTCAAGGCTGCCCATGATAGCCAGAAGAATTAAGTCGATTAAAGACGCACAATTTTGTTCCAAGTAGAGAACAAGGTACTATTAAAGACGCCACCTTGAAAAATGTGATATGCTTTGGTAAGAAGGACGAACTGAGTCCTATATTTATATGAAGACCATCTGAGATAATCGAATGTGTCAAGTATCAAGCATGTAAGTTAAACTTACTTAAGAAGCTCAGTGGAATGCACAAGGTGTTCCACGATCGCAATATTAAGAAACTTCTAACTAATGAGTTGCTAGTTATGCCACATAAGAATGTGCAAATTAATGAAAACCTGCGGTTTCATTGGAAAACTAGTATTGATCGAAGATCGACAGATTAAGAAGCTTCTAAGGAAGCATGTGCCTATTATAAAGGCTAAATGGGACGCTTGTAGAGATCCCTAGTATACATGGGAGGTTAAGTCCATTATGCGACAGACGTACCTCTATCTTTGAATCAAATCTCGAGGGCGAGATTTCTTTTAAGGGGGTGAGGATGTAACACCTCGTAAAAACCCATCCTGTAAAATTCTAACTTGTGTCCCGCTGATCCTCGTATGCCACATGCTAAAACGAGAGGGACCAAATGCGTCGTTATGTTATTTTATAACCGCTGGACGACAATTTAATAAGTTAAGGGACTAAAAGTGTCAAAATGCTAAAACTAAAAGTGTTATAGTATTATTCATACTCTTATGTGGGCCTATTATATGCCAATGAAGGCCTTACGCACTAATTATGACGTTTCACGCAAGTTTGGAAGTCCAGGGACTATTCCTGACAAACTGCGAAAACTTGTCGATTCTCGTATTTTGATATACAGACCCAATATATGGATCCAAATATATTGTATACAATAAAATATTATGTTTTATTGATAGGGATGCAAGGATGTCCATCGTTGCGAAATTTCGATCGTTTTTGTGTCCGTTTATGCGTTTTACGCATTTTAGCGAAACGTGCAACCGTACAACCAAACGAACCGACATCCAGGATATTTTCGGACATAATCCAAGTCACATATACCTTAACACCCTTATAGAGCCTTGAAATCAGGTTAAAAGGGGTTACGGGTGACAAAACGCGACGAAACAAAGTCCAGGGGGCAAACATGTCAAAAAGCGAAAGTTGGGGATGCTGAGCTGGGTTCATACGGACTGTATGGGTGGACCCTTGCAGTCCGAGAGCCCATCTGCAGCTCAGCATTTCTTGTTCTTCAAGCATAGCTCTCTCCACTCGCCACCTAGCTCGTTTTGCCACCAATTCACCTGATCTTGACACCTCCTAAACACTTGTAATCATCTCCTTAGCCCTCTAAACACTTGGAATAATCTCCTTGATCTTCTTCAAGTATAAATAGGTGATGGGTTTCACCTTGTGAACTTGCACCTTTTCTTCTCTTCTCCTCTATACTCATATTTGGAGGTTCCTGATCTTTTGGGGACTTTCTTTGAGTTTTCTTCAGTCCATAGGACCACAAGTAAGTGTTCCTTTTTTGGCTAGTTCTTTTATTAGGCTTTAAAGCCAAAAAGTCAAGCGTTTTCGATAAACGCTTTGACTTTCGGTTAAGCCCATTATGGTCAAGCCAATGCTCGGTCCGAGCATGGCTACGTGATCGTAATTAGGTAGGTGATAATCCCTGAAAGGGGAACCTCCTAATTACCACGTTTGCATGGTCAATTGACGAGTCAACGTATTAATCTTTTAAAAAGTCAAACGGGTTAGATTTTGAAATATTCATAATCTAACTTTTTACATATTCTAAAATATGTTTAACACTTAAAAAAACTTGGTAATAATTATTAGAACATGTGTAAACATGTTCGGCTCGTCAATTTTAGATTTAGGGTCGGTTCGCAACCGAAAGTCGCGAAGTTTGACTTCTGCGTTGACTTTCGATTATGAACCGAATTAGATTAGTATGCTACTGATTTAAGGTCTCATTATGCTCGTATTATGATGTAGCATAACCCTCCGAGGTTACATTACATGATAATAATAGTTATCCGAATCTTATGCGAGTTTCCGTAAAAATGCCAAACTTTGACTATGTTGCCTTTTTATTTGAAAATGAGATTTTAAACACCAATGAACTTGCAAATAAATTAGTTACTGATATAATATCATGTTTAACATATTTTGATGTTACAAATCTGATTAGAAACCGAGTTTTTGAAAAACATCGTAAATAAGGCTTTAAAGTGACCCTAAAGCCCTTTCGGCACATAGAACGGTTTTAAATGTAATCTATCATACCAAACTCATTACCTACTGATGTAATATCATAGTTAGGGTATTTTGGGATATCATTTCAGTTTATAAACTGAGTTTATGCACAAGATCTTGTATTACGATTTTAATGACGATAACGCACTTACGGCACTTAAAATGGTTTTAATCATGATTTTCATATGGAACATTCTTCCTACTGATATGTTATACTAAATAACATATTTTAACTATTTAAACCATAATTACCAACCACGACTTGTTACCCACTGATATTATTACTCATTTAAAGTTACATGTTATAAACTCAAAATCCCAAATATATTTTCGAAACTATGTGTGAAATTACCAAAATGCCCCTTCGGAGCATAGATTGGATTTAAACAATAAAACACACATACATTCGATATCCTACTGATAATTCATAAATAAAGTATTTTAACAAAATGTTTATGGTCGTAACATCAGATTATACGCAAGTTCCTTTTGTACGTCGCTAAATGACCAAAACGCCCTTATGAGGCATAGGTTGATTTTAAAACCATAACGGGCATACAAGTTGATATCCTACTGATATTATAACTTTTTTAAAGTATATTGGCATATGGAACTCGTTCATGACTCATCCAGTTACCCGGTATCGCTTATATGCGTACGGTTAAGCCTACGAGGCTAGTTTACGTAATTTAACCAAAATGGGTTTAACCTTATCTTTTTTATTTCACAATCCAGAATGTTATATGTCTACCATATTATACAAGTCATTGTACTTGTCGGGATTAAGCTACATTCTTTCCGGTCATCGCTTAATCAAGTGCGTCGTAGTGTTTTGATACTTAAGCTAGCCGGTCTAAGTCTACGACTTAAATAAGATCCGCTAGCATCCTAATTGGTTATTTATACCATCATTCCAGACTAGAGCCTTCCGGTAAATTGTACCTACGCTTACTTAAATTGGATACGGGTGTGCTTATTATATTTTCTTATTTAAAAGGATTGCTAAGCTCAGATAAATACTTTTAACCTATTTTCCCTATACGGGCTTGGGATACGATAAATTATTACCGCATGGTTGGGTATGGGATTCGAAGACCTATGTGTCGGGAAATTCAAATAACCCGTTTGATTCGTATTGCATGACTTAAACATTTGGGGTTAATGCGACCGTGTCCTGGATATCCTTGACTCATTTAATTGCAAGTGGCCACGACCTAAGCACGGGGTGTAGGCATACACCTGACAGATGCGAAACGGTTTAGATAAATAATTTTATAACCCAATATGGGTGTTCCTAACAAGGGAATAAATTATAACTTTATAACCCAATATGGGTTTTCCCAATAAGGGAATAAGTGGTGTGTCGGTTAATCATGAACCGGCATAGATTCCGGTCCCGGTATGTACTGTCAAGTTATGTAAAACTGATAACATGAGATATAGTTTGTCCCAAGTATAAAAAGATTTTTCGTGCCTTGTGCACCTAAATCAATTTTGAAAAGGTTTTCAAAATGTGTTGGTTGATTGTAGTGTAAACTGACGTATTTTCAAAATAATTAAGTACAGGTACAAATAAGTAAATAGGCTGGAAGCTGCTCAGTAGCAACATAAGAGGATCTTGCAAGTCCTTAGATGTGCCCAAAGTCTGTTGAATATCTTTTGTGTATATTTTCGATCCGCCTGTGGATCTTTATTACGAGCCATTGTATTTGATCCTTGAACCTTTCGGCTTGTAATAATATTTTAAATTCAAGACTTCCGCTTTGCTATTTTGTGTTATTTGTATTGTATGGTAATAATGATATCAACATATGTCACGATACTCCCCATCCGAGCCCACCGAATTATACGTGGAAATCGGGGTGTGACATGTACCTTAGGCTTTAACGAAATTAGGAATTTGGCTCACTTAAGGTCTAAACCAGTAATGCCAATGGGCTAATAACTAATTTAAATCATAAAAATAGTTTTGTAAGTAGGCCTATGTTGGTGTTTGTAGGGTATACCCTATTAGTTTATTTTTTTACATATACATATCAGATTTTTTAAAAAAAATAATATGCCCTTCGAAATATCAGGCCCTGGCCGGTGGTCCTCCCCGCCCACCCTCAGAGCCGGCCATGGATTTTGGGATGCCGTGTTGCACTGTAGTTGACTTGCATGACGGTGATGCTAAATATAATACAAAAGATCTGTTACTTACTTTCTAATAGTGCAATTTAGAAGGCAGTATGCATTCGAATTACCCGTGAGATGGCTTTCAACCCGTTTAGTTACATTTCTTTTAGTTAAATCGCTCAACCTAGCTCATTTGACCCGTTATTGATAAAGAGTAAAGATTAACCTAAATCGCCTCATTCCCATGTAAATGGATATGAAAATGTCGTCTCTAATACAATTGAATGTTAAGCAAGGTACCCTTGGCTATTGTTTTTCTCAAGATATAAAATATTTTTTTTCCTTGCACTCTAAAATAGACTCCCAAAAACCCCTTTCAGAGTTAGTGCATATATACAGTTTAACCAGCTTTTATTAGAAAGGAAAATCACCTTTTATAATACCACATTCATCTAAAGAAGTTCAATGTTTGACTTTGAGTATTGACCATTCATTAACGAGTCTTTTATTTAATTTTCATTTCTTTAAGTTGATAAAATAAAATAATTAACTAAAGTAGAATGTGTTGGGTGGTCTCTTTTTTTTTTTGAAAATTTACTGAAGATATACAAGCTCTCTTATTGTATTTTAAATACTAGATTACTAGGTGATGTTTTGTACGTCCCTATTATCGCATTGTCCGATTTCATCCATTTACTTATATATTTCATGCTTATGTAATCATTAAAGGAAATATAGATACATTAAAAAACTGGGTCTGTGTTCAACCTCATATTCTTATATGCAAATTTATTTTATCATGCAGGCTGAACAGAATAACACATTCATTGTAAGGGAATGTGAGTCTGCAACAGAAGCATCTCATGCGGCTTTGTCCATTGCAAAAGAAGCCATTGTTTCATGTTTGTGCAATTTCTAATGGAAATGTAATTGGATTAAAGAACTAGGTCAGATTATAACGTCAATACCCCTATATATAAATGTATTCTATCGTGAAGACCGAAGTGAATGACTAGGTTAATGTGGTGACCTTATTACATCTGAAAAGCTTCTTTTAAACATATCTCATGTCCTCATAGAGTAGCTAAAACTTTACTAAAATGAAAGTTCAAGACCAGAGTTAACTACTTATATCCAATGTTGAAGGATAACAATGTTTTTATTTCCTTAACGAACGAACACGAACATGGCTTAGTTTGTGTTTGTGTTTGTTCGGTTCGTTTACAGCCCTATTTACAGGTCAATTTTGGCTACTGGTCACATTTTTAATACATGTCAATTTGGTGTAAAAGTTGATTAAAGATTGCAGAAATGGTGCAGGGGGCATTTAGGATTTTATTGAGAATGCCTTGAAGCAAAATTTGATATGGAGGTCTTCTATTATCAACATGCTCAGTAAGTTATTAGGTGTTGCATACAATTACAAACAGTATTATTTATCATGTTAGTTGTAACACTTCAAACCAACTTGGATGTATTTACTGTTTCTGTGTAGGTTAAGATTTAACATTTCTCCACCGATCAAAAAGCAGCTGGTTACACACTATCTTCAAAACATTGGCAAGGTATGCCATATATTTTATTTTGTTAATTTCCATATTTACCACAATTCCTTACCTTTTATATTATAACAAAGGTGCTATCTGCAGAAAGAGTTACATCAAAAAGATGGTGTCATTTGTAGCATATAGTAATATTGAGAAATAACAATGGGAAGAGATTTGATGATACAGGTACAACTCAAACAAAGGGGAGCAATGGTCAAAATGGTTTCTATGGAATTTATATATGATTTAGAAAAGTCAAATTTTTCTAAGGCCCTTTTTCTTATGATGTTTATGTTGTCAGGAATTTCTAATTTCCAAAGGAGCTAATTTGTAAAAGCTATGGTCTTATTAAAGATATGAATAACACAGCATTTTAAGTTAATTTCTATGATTTACGAACTTTAACCTCCACAACGAAGCGCAGGTAATAATAACTTTTTAATGCTTCATTTCTATTGATTTTTTCCTTGGATTGCTATAATAAGTGCCAATATCGTAAGGAACCAAACCAATGTGTTTGATGAAATTTTCATATGGTTTGATAAACCTGGCTCTTCGTATGGAAATTCTAGACTTTCTTAGCATGTTTGTGGCCTTATAGGTTCTACAACTATTTTCGTTGAATGGAATAAAATGTTAGAAACCCGGAATGGATTGTGATTCGTAATAAGCGTCATAATTGAATCTGATCAATTAGGACACCCGCTGCAACGCCGGGCATTCCAACTAGTAGGAAATAGGGCATCAACTACAAATTTCATGTGTTAGAAAAGTTAAATGTTTAAATATACTAATTATTCAAGTATCACCTCGAAAATTTAATGTAAGGTTAGTATAAAAAAGACACATTTCATACAAAGTGTAAGAAGTCTATGTAAGTATGGTGTTTTAAAATATTAGGTATGATGTTTTCTATTCTTTTAATATCTATTTAGCCTGAGAATTCAATTTTGAGCGCCAATTTCATTTTCCTTGATTCTCCCTTCATTTGTGAAACCGCCCAGTGTTCTTCATCTGGAAACCCCAATCATCTCTCAATTAGTTGAAATCTTCTCCAATACGTCGTCCTCTCTCTTTAACAAATCCTTAAAACCCTAAATTTAATTTCATATATCTCTTCCTGTTCCATCGATCTATTTCTTGATGTATATTATGATTTGTTCATCCGAAACCCTACACCAAAAATTCCTATCCTAAACCAATAAATCCTTCAGATTGCGTTCCACTTAAAAGTGCTGTAAAACCCCTGATTTCTTCTTCGTCTCGGTAAATGTTGGATTGGTGGTTGGATAGCATAAGAGGGATGAGTTAGTAAGAATACGGAGTGATTCTGATGTAACGGTATGTGTTTTAATTTCCTCTTCGATTCCTTTTTTTCTCTAACAAGTGAAACACCAGTGTGATGGAAATATTACATTATGGATTTTTATTTCGATTTAACATTATTATATCAGTAACGACTGGTGGTGGGTTTAATTGAACGATGATTTTGAGTTTTCGTCAGTTTTGGTTTCTAATTATTTATTAATTTGGGATAAAGTTGGGAACTTTTTACGAAATTGAATGTTATTGATGAATCGAGAAGTTAAGGTTTATTGTGGAATATAGTTTTGTTGAAAAAACTTCAGAGCTGAAAGTGTAGTTGATGTAGCTGGAGTTTTTAAGTTCAATTCACTGTTTTTTTTTTTTTTTTTTTTTTTAAGATTTGTATTTGGAATTAGGGTATTGCTTATTTTCACTTGATTTTGATAATAGAGATAGCTGTAGTTTATTGGTATACCCCACCTGTTGAACTACATTCTCTCGGTAGCAGAATGCCTGTTGAAGTTTTATTTGTTGAAGAAGTGGTTTTTGGAAGTCCTGGGATTCAAAGCAGAAGCCCGGTTACAGCTCCTCTTGGTATTTCTTCGAAATTGGGCCCAACCCGGAAAAAGTTACAATTAGATTTTATTGCTTTCCAGGTTTCAGTAACTGTGAGTCTCTAAGGTTATTTTTTATATTTCAGAGTGTGGTAGTAGAAGCCTGAACACACTCTTTTGGTCTCGAGGCTATGCTTTTGGATATAGAGCTTTTGAACCAGAGGTGGGCTGTTTGTAGGTTGTATCAGGTTAGATGCTCAGTGTTGATATTGCTTTGTTGTTGTGCCGATTGTTATTAATTGTATGTAAGTTTATTAATCCCTTTCAATTACCTAGAAGTTCTAACTTTATGAGATCCCTTTACTTATATATATATTTTACAGATGGGGATTTACCTCTTTAACAGAATGTATGAAGAAATACCCAAAATGGTAATCGTTATTTAAGAGTCGTTTTATATCGTTTGAAAGTTCATCTATGATGATGGATTTCGATTTTTAAGATCTTTTGAGATTTAAAATTGTGTCTACAGGTCCCTGTTTTCGGCTATTCTCCTAACCAGCACAATTAAGGATTGGCATGTCCTGTGGTGAACATGATACCATGTCCGACACATTTGCTTGTGATCGATTTCTAACAGATTTTTAATTGTACATGATATGGTGTTGTCGGTGGGTTTTGTTCAATGGTGAAACTGGAATGGTTTCTTTTTGATAAATTATACTCTTATACTAACCCCTTCGACTTCATTCATTTTATCATGTTTATTGACAGTGACAGAGTATGGTGAGAATTTTCAAGATTCAGTATGCGGACGAGGTCGTATATATATCACAATATCGATGAAGTGCTGATATTATTGTGGCTACAGAAGTTGACCCGTTTGACTCAGCGCCCTATCTTATAAGAAGAATATATATGGAAGTTGCTTTTGCATATGGTTTGGTAACGGATTAGATTGCAGGTTGCTCTTAGCTAATGGTTGCCTTGAGCTTGGTGTTCCGTAGCCTTATAGTTAGATGTTCTTGCAGGTAACACAAGACATACATAAAATAGTTGATGGCGACAAGGGTTTCTCCAAACTTAGTATAGTCGAGTGTTTATAGATTGCTAAATGGTTAGAACCGCTAAATTGTTAGAACCGTACAAAGAAAAAAAAGCAGTTAATCTGATAGTTTAACATTTAACAGGCACTTTGAAACTTGAAGTTGGCCGCGTAAACCGAACGGCCGGTTTGACTTTTATCATTTGTTTATTTTTTAAATATGTTGTTTGTGTATATGTATTCTGTTAATGTCCATTTTTTCTTATCTTAATAAACAATAAAGTG
This sequence comes from Scalesia atractyloides, assembly GCA_947069175.1. Classification (NCBI taxonomy): domain Eukaryota; kingdom Viridiplantae; phylum Streptophyta; class Magnoliopsida; order Asterales; family Asteraceae; genus Scalesia; species Scalesia atractyloides. The sequence goes on along the minus strand of CAMTDV010000024.1, from coordinate 7,654,570 downwards.
TTCACATCGTCAACCTACCAAAATTCTTATTTGGTTTGCCAGTTTGGCCGGCCTAGCTAGGCCATCCAACCAAAGCTAGGCCATCCAACCTGACAAGTTTGCCTGACATCAAAACAAGTCAAACAAGATTGTTAGCTTTCTAAACTTGGGTTACATTAAGGTATTCAACGCTAAGGTGTAAAAAAGCAAGATCAGGAACAATGCTTTCAGTGAATAATCAAGAAGTTTAATGATGTTGACTAGATTGGTTGAAAATAAGTTGTGGTGAAATAGTCTGCTTAATGAAGCTTTTACAACCAGCTTCAGTTAGTAACCCATTAACACTCTTTTTGGATTATTAAGACATGTTCTATTTAATAATAATAATAATAATAATAATAATAATAATAATAATAATAATAGTAGTAGTAGTAGTAGTATAATTACTTTAAAAACAGTCATTCGGAAATGTAAGCATTTGAATACATGTTAGCTTATTTTGACGCACCCGTTTAACCTCTTTGCCGCATTTGATCAGGTCTATACTAACGAGTTTTACATTTTAAATTACCCTTTTCGCCAATGGGTCAAGATGGATATCACGTGGAAATACAAAGGTATTAGTGCATTTTGCCAACGATTTTAGACGAGATAGAGTTTATGTGAACACTATTGAATAATATAATTTACTTTGAATAACCCGTGTGACACACGGGTACTTAGACTAGTGGTTAATATAGAAAAACATCGAACACAACAATTTATAACACAATCATATGTATTCTAAGCATTTAATTCAAAAACACTAATTTAATTCTTCGCATGGTGTTTTAGATATCATGCCTTGTATACATTTTATCATGTTTTAAATTGTTATGTTTGGTCTTTTTCAATATAATAGTATAATACCATGCCAAAAGAATATAAAACATTATACCTAAAATTTAAAACACCTTTCCTATATAGACTTCTTACACTTTGTACGAAATATGTCCTTTTTACAGGAACCCTTACTTGTTTAAGTATATTAATTACATACTTTATAAATATATTGAATCTGTTATAATTGATAATTTGATATATATATTTATATTTATATTTATATTACTACAAAAACCATTGAGGGAAATAGTGCAGGGGGCAGCTGATGTCCCTTCTCCATTGGCCATGCTAAATTATGGTTTTGTCCGGTTCAAATTTACAGTTTTACTTTTGTTTTTGTTTTTTTTCCATCTTATTAGCTAAATTACAATTTTACCACAGTTCAAATTTACAGTCTTGCTATCGTTTTTGTTTTTTCACAAGGCAAATTACAATTTTGCCCACATTGTAAAATTACATTCATGCCAACGTTTTAGTTGTTTTTTTTACAAAACTATGGTAGTGTTTAGTTTTAATCGGTTGACTCGGTATAATTTTTATTCGTGGGATGCAGCTGTCTGGCACTCACTCATTTGTCCTGAAAATTACAACTTTGTCCTCAATTTAAATTTATAGTTATTGCATCGTTTTAGTTTTTTTGGCAATAGTATGGTTGTGTTTTGTTTTAGTTGGTTGTCTCGATATTATTTTTTAAGAACATATTATGAGTAGTATGTACAAGTAACCAAAACATAAATATACATATTATGAGAGAAAAATATTTGGCTTCGCGTCCTTCAACGCGGGCGGAGAAAAACTAGTTAATAACAAATGACCAATGATGGTGGATAAAAATTAAAAGGCCCTTTTAGAAAAGAAAAGAAATACAAAAGAAACGCTGGGGCGGTGGGCTAGATCAAATTCATTGGGCTTGGTGTATCAACCATGGCTGAACTTGCAGTTGGTTGGCTGAATCCAACCTACAGCCGTCAACTTGATTGGTCATCTAGTCATTTAATGGGCCTAAAAACAGGGTAAAAACAGTAGAGTTAATTCCCTTTCGTATAGAATTTCGTTGTTATATATTGTTTTTAAACCCCCGGTTTTATAAAAACAAAATTAGGTACACACATTTTTGACTTTCGGTTTTGTAATTTTTTATTTATATAGCACAAATAAAATATTTAATTAGCCTAAACATCATATAGCCCAAATCATTATATTTGGAAGAATGTATATTATATAGCCCAGTTTATTATATAGCCTAAATAGAAAGTCCACTCTATCAAATAAAAACCTCAAATTCGTTTAATTGGGACTACGACCTGAACAGAAGCCAGAAGGGGGGGAAACGTTGCTGCTCTGCCTGCTCTTGTTCGACTGCAAGCTGTTGCGCTACCTGTGGATTGACCGGCTGCAGCTGCTACGCTACTTGTTGTGGTCTTGTTCGACTTCTTCAATCTTCACAAGGTTAAAGTTATGTGTTTCTTTAATTTAGGGCTGCAATTTATGTGATTTAGGTTGAAATTAGGGGTGAATTTTAGCCCTAAACTTGTTGAATCTTTCTGTAACTATTAGATTTTTTAAATTTAGGGTGATTTGTTAACTTGTGTTATTAGATTATGCCATGAAGAAGTTAACTTGTGTAATTTAGGGCTGCAATTTATGTGATTTAGGTTGAATTTAGGGGTGCATTTTAGTCCTAAACTTGTTGAGTTTTTCTGTAACTATTAGATATTTTAAATTTAGGGTGATATTTAACATGTGTTATTAGATTATGCCATTGGAAGTTAACTTGTGTAATTTAGGTCTACAATTTATGTGATTTAGGTTGAATTTAGGGGTGAATTTTAGCACTAAACTTGTTGAATCTTTCTGTAACTACTATATTTTTGAAATTTAGGGTGATTTGTTAACTTGTGTTATTAGTTATGCCATGGGGAAGTTAACTTGTGTAATTTAGGGCTGTAATTTATGTGATTTAGGTTGAGTTTAGGGGTGCATTTTAGCCTTAAACTTATTGAGTTTTTCTGTAACTATTAGAATTTTTAAATTTAGGGTGATATTTAACATGTGTTATTAGATTATGCCATGGGAAGTTAACTTGTGTAATTTAGGGCTATAATTTATGTGATTTAGGTTGAATTTAGGGGTGAATTTTAGCCCTAAACTTGTTGAATCTTTCTGTAACTATTATATTTTTTAAATTTAGGGTGATTTGTTAACTTGTGTTATTAGATTATACCATGGGGAAGTTAACTTGTGTAATTTAGGGTTGCAATTTATGTGATTTAGGGGTGAATTTTAGCCCGAAACTTGTTGAATCTTTCTGTAATGTTTCACCTGACCCGACCCGACCCGAATCGAATCACCGACGTCCGGCCCGAACACAGAAAAATATTTTTAGGTCCGGTCTTCCGACCCACAAACTTTTTTTTCAAGCTTCACATCTGCCTAAAAATACCATGTGGTTTACCCTCTACGACATATATATAATTAATTCATTGTTATATCATTACTATTCTCTATTAAAAATACTGATTAGATTAATATGCTAGTTTATTATGACGCTAAATAGAGTCGTAAACTATGCCATAAAATCTCAAACCGATTGAACCAACCAACTTGCTTCGAGTTATATTGGACATTTGTTTATAAAAACCCTCTGTTATGGACATTTACTTAGAAAAACCCTCTATTAAAATATATCAAACGATGTAACTAATTTTAAATATATGTGCACGAAAATTAATCCGTGCAATTTGATTAACCAAAGGGAAATAAAATCATTATGTTATAATATACAAGCATTAGTGTGAAAAGAGTTCCACTTAGGAGGCACAAATGGATATAGATATACATATAACCCTAAACAATTGTACCTATAACTTCATATGTTGTACATTTATAATGACACATATCCCTAGAAAGATCTGTGGGAGACCATAGCAAGTCGTTACCCATCATGGAAGTGACCTCTTTTAGAAAAACCTAATGGCTTTCTTGTTTACTTTCTCATCAAACATAATGGGAATTGGAACTTGGGTTTCTGGTAGCAAAACTTGTACTCTTTTTTTTTTCTATTTATTAAATACTTTTGTTAATTCATTAATTAAAAACACTAAAATATTAATCACTAAGTCAAACTTATGCATGATGGTAAAGGAAATAAAAAACAAACTTGAAAATTAACATAGAAATAATGAAGAAAAGGATAAATTAATTAAGTATGGCACATTAAGCTAATATGCAATGAGTGTTTTTCTTTAATAAGGTAATTAGTATCATAAACCATGATTGTGAAGTATTCATGAGGTTATATCATATTAGGGATTTGATAGTTATATGTGGTGCATGTGTGGGTGTTTTTATAAGTCAATTTGGGTGAGGACAACGTGTGTTTAGTTTGTGTTGCAAAGGTTTACTTCAACTTTGGTGGTTGAAAGTGATGGAATTATGTTGAGGCACAAGATTTCACAGGCAGGGCTTGAGGTTGACAAAGCCAAGATTGATACCGTTTCCAAGCTTCTGCCACCTACCTCAATGAAATCTATTAAAAGTTTTCTAGGGCATGCGGGATTCTATGTGATTTTTCAAAGATTGCCCACCCGATGACCCAGCTTTTAGAGAAGGATAGGGCGTTCGTGTTTTCTGACAAATGTCTTAGGGCATTTGAGTTGCTTAAGGAGAGGTTAGTAAGTGCTCCGATTCTGATTGCTCCTGATTGGAGACTTCCTTTCAAGATTATGTGCGATGCGAGCGACTTTGCGGTTGGGGCCGTGTTAGGGCACCATAAAGAGAAACATTTCCATCGCATTTACTATGCGAGCAAAACCCTAAATGACGCCCAGGAGAACTACACTATGACGGAGCAGGAGCTACTTGCACTCGTGTCCGCGTGTGATAATTCTGATCTTATCTTGTGCTTTCAAATACCATTATCTTCACTGATCACGCGGCCCTTAGGTATTTGTTGGCGAAGAAGGATGCGAAGCCGAAGCTGATTCGTTGGATCTTATTACTTCAAGAGTTCGATCTAGAGATTATGGATAAGAAGGGTGTTGAGAACGTAGCTGTGGACCATCTGTACAAATTGGAGAACCTGGAGATGGAGAAGACTAGGGAGGATAAGATGGGGATGACTTTCCCCATGAGTTTTTGATGTTTCTGAAAGCCCGCAAATAAGGATTTCCTTGGTTTGCTGATATAGCAAATTAGTTGTCCACAAGTGACCTTGTGGATAACATGACATATCAACAAAAGAAGAAATTCTTTGTGGATGTCAAGCACTACATTTGGGAGGATCTTACATGTTTCGGATTGGTGCGGACCAGGTTGTGAGGAGATGTGTGTTTGGCTCGTAGTCCCGCTGTATCTTGCGGCCCTATCACGAGGGGCCGACTGGTGGTCGCTACGGAGCGACTGAACACGTCGTAAATTCAGTGTTGGTGGTTGCTCGCGTCGGTGTGACATTGATGCTATTCGACATGGTTTTACGCCCCTGCCATAACATGAGGCTGCTTAATACTAGTTTAATAAAAGAGTGAACTAGAGCACAACCCATTTATTAAACTGGTAGGCATGCTTACGTGTAAAGATTATTAAAAAAGTTTTTAATTAGATTTAGAGAGGTTCTTTACAAAGTGTTAACCTTTATGGATGGGAATCGAACCCAAACCCGATAAGCAAACAGAAAACCTGAAACATTGAGGACAAGTACTTGAGTATGAGATTAGTTTTGAAATTTTTCGTAGGTGTGGAACGGGAATTAGATTTGTTAATACTTAATCTAAATACATGAAAACATATACCCATTATCCGATACATACACCCCTCTTTTAATTACTGTTTTTAGTTTTTAATAACCATAGTCAAGTGATCATTCATCTTTTATAGGAAGTGTTAACTTATCTTTTGATATTTATATGATTATAAATTTTATGTATTTTAGATATTTTAAACTTTTTATAATGATAATGATGTGTGTATAATTAATCATATTTTTAACATATTGTAGTTCTTAAAACTACAAATTATATAAAGATTAGAATGGAAAGAAAAAAAATGTATTTTAAAATCCAACATGTATTTTTTAAGAAACAAACGGGTGTCCTCGATACCCATACGTATATCAAGTACCAAACGATTAATAAATAATTATCCGATATATGCCCAACAAATATTGGGGTGAATATGAGACATGATTTTACAACACGTGTGAGAGTGGGATTACCAATATCCGTTTCAAACCTGACACATTACCAATTTACCATCTCGGTAGTAACATTTAAAGTTTGATACCTTAATTTTTAATTTGTCCTCTCACTATTTATTTTCAAAAGAGAAATTAAATTTCTGTTTTGAACTCTTCATATAGAGCCCTTTCATTACTCTTAGTCTTAACCAGACATTCGCACTTCTCCGTCCTTCAACCCTTTCCGTCTAATTTCTTTAAACTTGAGTTAAATATATAAAACCAAGTTTATCATTTGGTAATAAGAGATAAAAAACAGTAAAAAAGTCATTAAGCTGGAGTCATTAATTGTTTAAATTTTACCAAGTCACTAATTGTTACTTATATTTGTAAACGAATATTAAATAAGTCAACCCAAAACACAAAACCATTTTAAGTGTCTACATATTATGATTGTCGATACGGATAAATATATGTGTTACGATTGGTTCAGTTACTCAACTCTTCAACCCAAAATCCTTCCAGACCGTAATCCTGCTATCATGACACAATTTACGCATTTATAAAGGCTTGGTCTATTCACACACGCACAAATCTATTTACACACTCCAAAGCGCCCCACTATGGGCAAAGCGGGGCGTTTCAATGTAAAGTCAAAAGACAAGGACTGAGCCTGTCAGTCCTTGTCTGTTGACCCTAGTGTGAAACGCCCCGCTATGATCAAAGCGGGCGCTTTGGGCTGCCAGACTTAATTTGGTGGAATGGGTTAGGTTTTGGTGAAAAATTGGTTGTTGGTTGATTGTTTTTGTTGTATTTGGTTTTGTTGTTTTTTTGAAAACTTGTAGATTTTTGTTTTATGTTTACAAAACATTTATATTACAAAGTTGTTTTTATAAATGTTATCCCATTTTATTTTAATAAATTACCCGAACATATTTAATTAAAACACCGTACGATATTGTCGCGAACGAGAAGTATGAAATAAGCGCAATCAAACGTTTTATTTCTTACAAACGTATATAATTTAAAGTTGTTTGTTTAAATGTTATCCGATTTAATTTTTAATGAATTACACGAACATGTTTAATTAAAACACCGTACGATATGTCGCGAATTTGACGTATGAAATAAGCGCAAACAATCCACACAAGTATACATAAAAGATCAACTGCATATATACATAAAAAGTCGGTTTGTACATACAAAACAAAATGTCTAGTACAGGAAAAAAACAATACAAAGTAAATCTACTGATCCTCCGGCTGATCCTCGGCGGTGGAGACGGTGGCAGTGGAATCTCCGGCAGTCCCAAATGTGCACTGATAGCCGTGAGCGTCTGGATAATCCGCGTCTGCTGTCGCTCAGACCGTCGGAGACGCCGATCGAAGTCCCTCGTCACCGCCTGCGCAGCTGGAGGTAGGTCGGCGATGACGTGTTGTGGGTACTGCGGCGGATGTGGAGGCGGTAGCGGCGGTGGTGGCGGGGTCACCCTGAGGCTGCTGAGCCTGCTGCGCCTGCTGATCCTGAGGCGATGGGAGACCCAGAGCCTCAAGCTGAGCCAGGTAAGCCGCAGCCTGAACCTCCGGAGGCGCCAGTATGCCCTCTTTAACCTCGATGACGACGGGGATCACCTCCGGAAACGGCGGCTTCGGCACCCATACAGCACCCTCACGGCTCCGAAACCAATAACCAACGTCGAACTGGTGCAGTATACCCATGGACGACGCTGACGCCCGACCTAATGAAGTCGACGGAATGGCCGGGCTTAGAAGCGGATCAGCCTCGGGCACAAGCCCTAAAGAGCGGGCGATCACGGTGACGTAGCAGCCGCCAAAAAGCCTGCCACGCTCCTTCTTATGATAAGCAGAAGCATAGTACTCCGCCAGGGAGTGAGCCAGGGCGCAGGGGTGAGGCCGCAACAGGCATTACAGAAAAAGAGGTCCCTTAGGTTGACCTTGTCTCGGCTGTGAAAGCGGGGCACGATCGAGGACGCAATAATACGATGAAGGTATCTGTACAGGGGGTCTCTGATGGTGTATGCCTTTTGCGAGGATTTTCCAAAGGGAACCCTCGCAATAAGCCTCTAGAAACTAATAAGGGTCTGCCTGTCCAAGGCTCTAACCCCCTGCGTATTTACATCTGTATCAAGATCGGGCTCGTTGTACAAACCTACATGGACGGCGAACTCCCGTAGACTCATGTGAAACTCCTGGGTGGCCAGGCGGAAGGTAACCTCGTGCTGAGGATGGGCCGGGTCCTCCACGTAATCCGTAGGATGTGGCTGGAATGCAAATGACGAGATAAACTCGACCGTAAGCTCACGATACGAGTCCTCCGACGCCCCCTGAAACAAACGCGCCACGGGGAATCCAACCAGATAATCTCCCTCGCCCTAGGGGCCTCCTCGACTGTCTCCAAGAGGCCCCAGTCAATCCCGACATGCGCCCCTATCGACATGAAGCGCAACTTCGCGCACCTCTCATGCCTCTCGTCACCTTCCGGGAACGCGAGATACAGATGATTCGGGGTTGGATCGGCGCCCTGATCCTCCAAACCCGCATCCATGTCCATATCGAAATCCAAATCCATATCCATATCTGCGTTTTAGTAACAACAAATATTAATAATAATAAAAAAACAATTAATAAAAATAACTAAACTATTATTAAACAAAAATTATTAATAATAACAATTAATAAACAAATAATAATAACTATTAATAATAATTAAACAACAAACAATAAAAAATTAATAAAAATAACTAACTATCATTCAATAAAACTTATTAACAATAACAATTAATAATAAGTACAACTAATAAACAAATAACAATAACTACTAATAATAATTAATAAACAATAAACAAACAATTAATTAAAATAACTAATAACTAAAAAAATTAAAAAATAAAGGCGAAGCGGGCCGCTTTGGGCCATGTGCCGCGCTTTGCCTGGCTGATTTTGACCACAGCGACGGCAGTCGCCGAGACACCACCAAAACGATTAAAACACAACCAAAACACATGAAATATATAGAATGTATGAATAGGGTACTAAGTATCTTACCAAACGAGAGTTGAATCGTCGAAAATGGCCTTCAAACGAGTTCAAACGAGCCGACTGTGTCTAAATCGCACCTTGAGTGTGTGTTTTTTGATTTTTTGTGAGTTCGAGGGTGAGATGCTGCGCTTTGGTTTAGAACGTGGGTCCAAAACGGCCCGCTTAGACCAAAACGCGGCGTTTTGTTTTAAAAATTTTCATTTTTAACCGCAAACGCCTGCGTTTTGGGTTAAAAATGAAAATTTTTAAAACAAAACGCCCCATTTAGGTCAAAGCGGGGCGCTTTTGGCTTTTTTATTTTATTTTTTTAATTTAGGTTTAATTCAAAAACACACCTACACATGTCGTAACGTGGCGTACTTTGCCATTTCATGTCTTTTTGGGGAGTTTATGGTCTATACGTCGAATTCCGGATAAGTTCGATCATCTCGGGTGCTGTATTCACAATTTCGTGTGATTCTCTTTTGATTTCACTTGTAGTCCGACGTGCGGTATTGCATGTATGCGCGCCATACCGGATCAGTGCTTATCGTATTTTGACGTTAAAAGTTGTATTATAACGTTTACTATCTGTATTATTCGGTTTTGTTGCGTAAGTTGGTTGTACAGTTCGTGTCGGAGACATTCGGTTATATCGCCTATTATTGATTTCATTTTCAACGCATGTAATTAAACAAAAATAAACATACTCTTGGATTATAAATGAATTACACCCATTTAACCTACATCTTGAACATATGGCGTTACATTAAGGCCCGGGGGTTTGTACGTAAACATTCCGTATGCGCTGATGTGATCCCTATATAATGTATGCCAAGCAGATGCGCTCTCTGATATGTTCACTGTCCACTGGGGGTTTGTGGGTGGCATTGGATACTATCCTCCAAGCTCTACATGGATGAAATGCCCATTGTCGACGAACACAACTGCAACCATCTGGTGAGGTTTCTCGGATTCGTCTGGCCCGCCCAATAGAGGGAAAATTGTATCGCTCCCACGAATGTCGAAGGTGTGAACAATCACACCGTATCGTTGGGCAATAAGAAACCCCATCTCAGGCATTGTCATGTAATTTTCGATACCTGCTCGTCCCACCCCCTCGAATTCGATCCGTCTGACTAGCGCATCATAATGTCCTATGTTTTCCGAATCGAAAACCTGCCTCCAAAGCGATTCATTCTTATGTAACTCCATTATAAGTTGTTTCCGGATAGTCAAGACTTTGATTGTTTCATTCCTAACCTAACAGCTACCGATCGAAACTCGCAATGACCATCTGGTCTCACGTCCTTCATTCTCACGATGTATGGATGGAACACTTCAGGAATCTAAGATGCGAAGTTGCGGATCGCTATATCCATCTTAGGACCAAGCTTGATCATCGGGAATTCAGGGTGTTCGTTGAGCGGTTGGGTTTTCTTTTGTCTTGCAGAGTCTTGGGATGATACGTACGAGCTGTGACGAGGGAGATCGTCTGAGGCTTCAAGCAAAGTTTCTTCCGATGGAATATACGAGCTTTTTCTGGCCGCTTCAACCTTTCTTTGTTCCTGCGTTTTTAATGTTGGGGGACCGCGAGTTTTCTTCAAAACAACAGGAGGTTTTTTATTATTGTTGCCTGAATTGAGGATTTGTTGAAACTTTTCAAAGAAGCTCCTTTTCACTTGAGGAGGTGTTGGATCGATCTGTTGTTTCAATTTTTTGAATTTTGCGTCTACATCAATATCCTCTATCTTATTCCTTGCCGGCTTGAAGTCAAGCTTCTTCCATAACACGTCTATTGAATTGATACGGATTTGCTGACCTATGGACGAAAACAAAAATTAGATGGCAAAATCATAACGGCAAGGGCAAGATTATTAATTACCGTTATTTTCCAACTTTTCCAAGCGATAGGCACATAGCAAACCACAACTGGTAAAAAGTTGGCAACCACAACTTGAACCGTAGGCTCTCAACCCGTCTTCCTTACGTTTTAGCTCCATATTCAAAAGCTCAATCGCAAATATTTAAACCTTTCTGAGAATATTTTCAAGCATGGGATGATCCTTGTGGTGGTTCATCACTTTTCGGAGTCTTGTTTCAAAGCTAGTTCTAATCTCGGCCTATTGTATGTCAACAACATGATCAACATACAATACAAGTTTATCCAGTGTGTTGCGATGACTTGGAAAGAGACTTTTTAGTCTTGCATGCATGCCCTCAACCATGTTGGTCGTAGTTTGATGAAAGTTAATAGTTTTGTTAGTCCAGCAAAATACAAACTTTTCACGGTATGGATCCTACCAGGATTTCCTCAAATAATCAAAAACCTCTGAAATTAAAAAACGTAAATATTGAGTTTTTGTTATTATATAAAAACGTAAATAGTTGGTTGAACATAATTATGTAAGAAATACTCACGTTGACGACCATCTTCTTTCAGTTGTGCTTCAAGGTTTTCCAAGTTATACCTGTATATTTCCTCGGTCGTAGATTCACACAATGTCCAAAATGAGCGTACGAATTATTTCCACTGCATGTCAGAGAATTTCTTCTTGCTATTCTTGTTAATATTTTGTTGAATATGGAACCGACAAAGATACTTCTGCGCTTGTGGAAAAACTTGTTCACACACGTTAATTAGCGCAAACTCCCTATCTGTTAAAATCACGCACGACTCCATACAGCCTGCCAACATAGACTTGATTCTCTGCAGCACCCATAGGTAGTTCTCTAACTTCTCAGCGGAAATTACCGCACCAGCAGCCGTAAACGATTTGTTTGTCGACGTCATTCCTACGACCTGAACAAACGGCAGGTTGTACATGTTTGTTTTGTAGGTGGCGTCAATCATTAGCACATGCGGGAAAGCACACCACATAGTGAATGATTTTTTGTGAACAAAAAAGACATCTTCAACTGCGTTTGATATCTCATTCGTGCGCATGTAATAAGTGTAATCTTTTTCACGAAGAATGTTTTCAAGTTTTTGCATCGGAGACTTACCGACATTTTTCTGACATTGATCTTCTGAACAACATAGTGTATATCTTTCAGAATAAGCTTTCTATCCGGTTTGTTTTTCGTCAGCGTTCGCCAGATACTGCGGTTGGGAATATCTTGCTACGCCAGATGCTCAACCATTAATTTATCATCCGAAGAAAGCCTCCTCGCATACACATGACCTTATAGGTTTTCGATAGGAGTGTGGTTGTGCTTCGCCTTCGTCACCTCGATCTTCCAAACCTTACTGTTTGATTCTGAAAACCCGATCATCTCGAACGGGCAGCCTATTTTCTTGCTACCTCTCACCAAGAGTGCATTGAAACCAAATCTTGTAATTCTCTCCTCTTTTATTCGACCTCTTGATCACAATGAGGTAACCATTGTCTTTTGCCGTGTCTTGTACCCAACGCACCAGCTCTTTACGTGACGAAAACTTCTGCGTTGTATCAAAGGAAAATGTAACCGGGTAACAACCTTCCTCGTCAACTGACACATCCTCCTGCTCTCCATCGTCACCGAGTTCCGAATAGACTTGATGTTCAAAGCTTTGCTCACAACCGTGACCAAAGTCAAGATAGTTTGGAAGACCGTACGAATATTCAGCATGAGGATACGCTTCGCCTCCGTATCCGTAATTCGAATAACTTTGTTGTGCGTACGGGTCCTCCACAGGAATATTCAAATCCAGCTCCACCGTGTTATCCCGATAACGAATGCCAGATACACCCTCCTCTTCCTCCCTCAAGTTGGACAAGACCGGTTTCTCATACGTGTCGGAAATAGCGGTCCCCTCGTAAGAATCAGGAACAACTGACTCGTTAGAATATTCACCGAAAAGATAGCTACTTAACCACGACATTGTAATCGTGCATTATTTTGGAGAAACACAAGTAACACAGAATAAACAATATAATGAGTTTTAGAAATCGAATGCGTTAACTCTTCTCCCGGGCAAGCTTTAAAGGTAAATATTTGGGGTCGAAGCGCCGCGCTTTGGCCAAAGCGCGGCGCTTAGGGTTTACAGGACAACATCGTACCTGGTCAAACCTTGTATCACCTTTATGTCACTCAGACATCAGTCTCTTCACCTTTTGTCTGGTAAATTAACCCTATACGCCCTACTTTGACTAAACAGAACGCTTTGAGGTGTGAAAATAAGGGGAGCGTTTTTAAGTAGAAAGGTTTTTATAAATGAAACAAATGTTATAATTCATGGCAATTACAATCACGTGCTTTTTTAATCGAGAGATGTGACATATTAATCATGAAGGGGGCATATAAACCAAAACACAATCATATCCGGTTCATGCCCATAAAATAAAAATTCCTTTCTTTTATTAAAGAAAAATAACAAGTAAATCAATTTAACAAAAAAGTAATCAATTTAAAGCACTTAGTTACTGAACTAACACCACATGTTGTCAGCGTGGTTTGACGACGTTCATGTCTTTTCATGCTGTATACACCATCCAAGGAATGACGTTGTAAGTTAGTTCGTTTTATCATTTTTTACCTTACGGTTTTTTTTTTTAAATTATGTAATCTTTTTTATTAATGTTATTTATTATATTAATATTAATAATTTCTTTTAAAATTAAATAGATTTTTAATAGTTTATAAATATAAAATAATAACAAAAAGTATGTACCATGTGTCGAATAACGCCACTCTTTCACGCCCCGCCCACACATCCCGTTTTCGCACCACACCACTTTTCTGAGGCGTGCTTACATGTCGCCCATATGTCGCATAGCACATCATTTTCAAACCTCTCCACACCGTATAGTCTGACGTCTTTCACAAATTGCTTTTCATTTTCTTCGCCTATAATTTTGGTTTTTGTTACGCTTTAGCTTCCTGGCACACTATAAAATATCCAGTATCTTCAATAGATATCCAACGTATCCTACAAAATCCATGGAAAAGAAAATTATATTTTAATTACCCTTAGATAATTTACCAACGGAATTTATGAAAGATTTACCTACATATTACTCATGTTACGAGATCTAAAATAATGTTTAAATCAGTAACTATTATTGCATTTCAACAAAATCTTAAAAAAGAAAACTTTTAATATTGTTATTCGTTATAATCAACACTTTTATAAAATGTCAGTCTTTTAAATGTGTTGGTAATTCGTCGTTAATAAACCCATCAGTAGAAGTATTACCCACGCCTATTGTTCTATATGCTTTCACAGATGGAGATAAATTAAATCAAATAAGCTTTTTCCCTCTATTTCTGTAATAAAAAAATAGCTCGGTTTGTGAGAGAAAGAAGAACGAATGCAACATTTCTTTTGTTTAATCTGGGAAACAAAGCAATTAAATGTACATAGTTTAAGAATGAGTACTAGTAAGGCTTGTTTGGAAAAAGATATAAACTAATTTATTTTTAATATTAGCGATAAATAATTAGAATTTTTATGTTATATGTTTTGTTTTATATTTAGGCCACTCTACGTCGGTTTATGTGGATTGTTGGCAACGCTTTTGTTTTCAAATTAATCAAACTTATTTATTAAAGTTAATGACGAATCTAGGATTCTTTTTCAGTTTTTCTTGAGGGCAATCGAGGGATAAGGGAGCTTAACAACTTTTATGGGACGACCGAGATTTTTATATGAAAATTAAACTAACGTTTTCTTTTCTAAGAATGGGTGCCCCACCATTACTAGTAGGTCCGAATATAATGAAAGTTAAGATGTTCTCATGAATTTGTGTTAAGTGGTACAAAGGCTATATACAACAACTCCTCTCTTTGTTCATCTTGATTCATCTTTTTTGTTCGTATGTTTTTTTTCACTTATATTGTTTTTTATTTATGTAATTTTACCTACTTCAGTTTTCTTTTATTAAATCTTTTTTGTTTGTTTTGTTTTTTGAGTTTCTCTCCCCCATTATTACTTTTTATTTTTCTAACAAAATAGCCATCGGTTAAAAAAAAGCTATTGGTTTTATCTGTTTATTATATGTTGATGTACATAAATAATTTTAGAAACACTATATAAAGTTAAACATGAAAGTTTGTGCATAGTGGAAACAAGGCCCCAGGAAAAGTGATCTAGATTAGCCAATTGCTAACGGTCCTTGGCACATATTATAATGATTAATGTTTAGTCCTGTATGTAATTGGGTACTACACACACAAGAGTGCAAAAAGGCGCCATAAGAGGGGGAAGGAGTATCATAGCGCCGCCCACATCACTACAAGGGCGCTATGGGGTGAATTTTTTAAAGTGGCGTGACCTTCATAGCGGCGTTGTGGGTTACCAGTTTCTTCCCCACTCACACACATATCCATACATACATATATATCCACTCACACACATATATATATACATATGTATGTAATGATGGGCAAAGGGCTTTATGACTACGGGCTTTAGTGCTATAACGCCCCTGTATAACATGGCGCGACACGTGTCGCATAACGCCCCCTTTGGGGGGGTTATGACTACACATGCCCTCATAGGTTAAAACCATAAATTTAGTTTAATTTGATATTTTAATAAGAAAGTTAATATGCACATATCTCTAATTTCTATTTCTCTCTCTATATATATAGAGAGAGAGGGAAAGATAAAGTAAAAAATGATGTGAGAATAAGATGTAGGAATGTGAGAATAAGGAGAGCCTTTATTAACGGCCAACAAATTTTATTGTTCTTCAAAGCTAACAGGCATACACCATAAACCAAATCACAAACCAATACACACCATTGTGTTCACCATCCTACTTTACACAAATTGAAACCACACCATATGGCCCAATCCAAAGCTGTGTGTTTTTCTCTTGACTTGACCCACAGGAGACCGTGCATGGTTGTAAAACAAGGTTTTTAAGTTTGAGTACTCTTTGAGTAATTGCTTCAAGGTAGGCTGGCGATGTGACTTTCTCCAACTCGCCGAGTTACTCGGAATCAATCAAACGCGGTCACCTCGGCCAGAATAAGATATACTAGGTCAAATCAGACCAAGTTTGACTTATAAAAAATAAAAGATAATTTCTATGCCTATCATATTAAATAATGAATATCATTTCCACGTATTTTGTTATAAATATTAGTAAATTTATGTTATTTGACATATATCTAATTTCTGAAAACTAATTTCTTTATAATTGAACATGTCCGAGTATCGGCCGAGTACTCTCAACTCCCCGCTCGACCGACTAGGGAGTCACTAGCGAATTTTGCAACCATGCAGGAGACTCAAGGCTTTTATATCTCCCATTATTTTCTGCATAGACCATTGCTTTTGATGAAAGACTCGATCGTTGCAGCACTTCCATATACACCAGATGGTGGTCAGGCATACAATATGAAACACCCTCTTCGCTTTATCTGACCCGCCCACATAGTTGTGCAAATTCAATTAATCCATGAACCCAAATGCAAAAATAGGCCCAACTGCCAAATTCAATTAATCCACCTTGCACAATTGTGACACCAACTGCCATACTGTTTGTGAGAAAACAAAATCCACAAATAGGTGTTCAGCTGTCTCTGGTTGATCTCCACAAAGCGGACAAAGATCCCACTCCATACTAATGCGTCTCCTGATCAAAGAACACATAGTGGGCAGCCTATCCAGGTTCGCACAAAGACCAGTATCTCCACTTTCCTGGGAACTCATCCATTTGTCTTAACTACATATGAAATAGGGGTGTACCTGTGCGCCTGCATTTCACGCTTCAAACAGAGTCCACACCCACTGGTCTTTACCATGAACCAAAGTTGGAACAGGAACCGAGCTGCGCAGTTGCAGCAACTCAGGGCTCCAACTGTTCCTCTTATGGATATGATGTGGTAGTTTGACTCTGATAAGCTAGGTAGGAGCTTGGAAATGAACGGGTCAAATGGATACAAGTTCAAGTAAGAAACTCGCAAGGACACAAAGTAATTTAAGATTGGAACCTCTAATTATGTATTTGGTCAAGAACAAGGTATTTTAAGATTGGAATGAATCTTTGAATTTTGACGCCCCGACGCGAACCGATATGCGAAACGAATAATGATGGTAACAAACCATATTTTGGTGGTAAACAATGGGGTTTTGAGAAGGATACCCTATGGTGTAAGTCATAATGGGTAAAAAGGGCAAAATGTTAATTTGGTCATGTGTTGACGAATAAACAATGAGTTTTGAAAAGACACTGTATGGCGTAAGCCATAATGGGTCAAACGAGTAAAGAAACAACTTTTAAGAGATATGACCACTTGGTGTAAACCTTAATGGGTCAAATGGGTGAGAAGGTAAATAAATACCTTCTTGCAATAAACAAATGCTTGGTTTATCCAAAATGCAAAAATGGTAAGTTAAGAAATGGGTAAAACGGTCATTTGGGCCAAGAAGGTCAAATGGTGATGTTATCACCATTTGAAAATAGTGTGTAAT
This sequence comes from Scalesia atractyloides, assembly GCA_947069175.1. Taxonomy (NCBI): domain Eukaryota; kingdom Viridiplantae; phylum Streptophyta; class Magnoliopsida; order Asterales; family Asteraceae; genus Scalesia; species Scalesia atractyloides. Next base: position 7,637,091 of record CAMTDV010000024.1, on the reverse strand, counting down.
ACTTGTTCGTTAAGTCTTATACTTATAGGAAAAACATAGTGCACGAGCATGCATTGCCAAGAATTAGCAAGCAAGAAAAGTGAGGTATTGATAACGGGTCAACGCTTTTACCAGAGCCAGGTACGCGTAAGGATTCAAACTCTCATGAGGGCTTGTGGTCCGATGAGAGATAATCGAGTCAAGGGTAGACATTGGATTACCTCAAGTGAGGTATATCTAGTAATTGAGATTGGAGATTTTTACGTTCTTAGGAACATAATAAAATTTAAATGGAATAACGGGTTAAAAATGCTTACTTGGTCAAAATAAGCTTTTAAATGTCCTTCGGTAATAAAAGGACTAAATTGACCAAAATACTCCCGAACGATGACCCGGAAAACTACCCTTAAGGGTATATTAAAAATGAGTTTTATAACTGGGTTGACCCCCCCCCCCCCCCCCGGTAACATAAAAGTGGGAGGTGTAAGCATTTTTGGCATAATGCCTCCTAACGGGTCCTTTTTATAAATTGTCAAACCAGAGGAAAAAATCGGAATATAATGGTTCCCCCATAACATCTATCACAAATAAAGTGGTGGTGGTGGTAGATAAATGGAAGTCTTAGTGTGGAAATGAGAGGCACGAAAAGAATGCGTGTAATTTAAGCTTAGTGCCCAAAACTTGAAACACACAAATAATCATATGCGCAAACCGGGTGACGGTTGCATAAAATGTAAAAATTATGAATGCGGGTTATGGAATATGGGTCAAACATGTAGGTAAATGTGTTACGAGTGCATAGAAACAAGTTTGGGCAAATCAGATAAGTTTTGCCCAAGTTATGCTAAAAATGGTAAATGATGGTGGTGCTAGGAAAATGCAGCACCAATTGTAAACATTCTGTGAAAAAGAAGCCCTCGCGTCACGCGACGCAAGGCTTAAAACACCCGCGTCACGTGAGGGATGTTTGAGACGCGTGGGCAAGATTTTTAAACTCCTCGCTGTGCAAAGAGGTGTGGAGCTGGTAATCTTGTTTGTTTTGTTAGTTTTGGCATGTGGGTTCATTTAAATAGGTTTGAAACCACCTATAACTGATATTTTGATGGTTTACATGACTTAGGTTATTTATCTAGGAGACCGGATGATGATCAAGTCATGTAACGAAGCGGACATAGTTCAAGAACCAACGCCTATGCATCTAGATTTTTGGATTATAAAATGAAAAGAATTTATTGTTTTATGAATACACTTTGGTACGAACGAAATTTTAATTAACTCGGTTTTTGGAACGACTATGCATTTGCATTTATATATATAAATGCTAGATTTTATAAAAGTTCACGTCTTATGTGAGACGGGTCTTACATTCGTAGGCGATGTACTTCTGGTTGGCGAATGGTGGCATTCAAATGTTAGAAACTGTAAGACCATATTAATAAAAAATTTTAAGAAAATTTTGCGTATAAAGGAGTTTATATGAGATTACACGTCCAAACTATGATCCGAGTTTTATAAAACTTCTTAACAAGTTAAAACATTTAAACCCATTAACACATTTAGTTTTGTATCGACTAAACATAATGTGGAAGCTTGAACTTTGATCGTGTTCGGTTCTCCGTTAAGCTTGATCGTCATCCAGTACTTCAAACCATTACCTGTATTTCATAAAACATGAAATACTTTAGTTATAGGAAGTATATAATACGTCTAATTAAGCCCGAATGGTAAAAATGACAAAAACATCAAACAAAACAAAATTTTGTCAATACCCGTCGTAAGCTACGGCTCCGGACCGTAGCTTACGGTCTGTGGGTTCTGTTGCGACCAGCAGACGCCTACCGTAAGCTATGGTAGGCCACCGTAGCTTACGGTGGGCTGCTGCAGCAACTTCCAAGTTTGTCGTTTTGTTACGAAAACTTCCGTAACTTTTTCAATTTTCATCTGTTTCACTTGAAACTTGTTTCTAAACGTCCGTAAAATGTTTACCTACATATTTAACCAGAAATCCTTAACCCGGATTCATATTTTTTATGAATTACGCAACCTTCACCGTTTTATGCGCATGTTCATTTTGACCCGTTATGGAATTATAGCATTTAAGCTCAAATTGTTCATATCCCTTCATATTACTCGTTCCCACTTTATAATTTCTACTTATATATCATCACAACTTCAAATGTGATGGATTATTATAGTAAAACCGTTATATTTCTATTCTACCATCGAGTTTAGCATTTTTACGAAAATAATTCATTACGTAGCTTTAAGCACATATGATTTTAATCTTCCACTTTATACCACTGGAAGGATTGACCGAATTATGAAACTCATATTTATACTATCCTTAAGGGTCGTTTGCCCAATTTATAATTTTAAGGGCGTTTTGGTCAACTTTAATCCTTTTTACGACTAAAGACTTTTGAAAGCATATTTTAAGCAAATGTGCACTTTTGACCCATGTTCTAATTAAAATCATTATGTTCCTAAGAACATAACGTTTACAATTTAAATTATTAGATGTACCTCACCTTAGGTAATTCAAAATTCAACCATGACTCGTTTAACTCTCATCGGACCTTAAGTCCTCATTGAGAGTTTGACCCATTATACATACCTGGCTCGGGTCATCGTATTGACCCGTTTTACTATCTTGCACTATTAATTGCTAAATAATAGCAATGCAAGCCATACGCCATTCTTCCCGTGGGCACAAGACAAGACAAGTGACTGTTAGTTATTATTGTCAAATGATGAATGCATCACCATTTGACCCGTTTAGCCTAAATGACCATTTTATTATTGTGAGATGGTAATTATTTGTCATGTCACTCGTTTAGCTCATTTCAGTTTGCGCTATATAATCATCTTACTTAAAGTAGTTTCTTTACTCGTTTGACCCATTATGGCTTACGCCATAGGATGTCTTTTAAAAAAATCACTATTATCCGTCAACTCGTGACTGGATTATCATTTTACCCATTTTTACCTATTATGGTTTACACCATAAGGTAACTTTTTAAAACTACTTGTTTATTCGTCATCACCTGACCAAATCAGCGTTTTACACCTTTTGTCACCAAATATGGTTTCTCACCATTTTCACTTGTTCCGACCCATTTTAATCCGTATATATCTAAAAATCTTTCAAAAGCTAGTTCACCGTATTCTTAACCAATACATAAGTAGTTATTCTAATAGAAGGGTGTAAGCTTTACTTACCTTAGAATCCGATTATGCTTTTCCACGCGTATTCGACCCGTTTGACCCGCTTCCTCCCAAGCTCCCACCTAGCTTGTCAAGCATCAAACTACCTTTTATCATTCACAAGATGGTTAGATTAGTCATTATCTATCAAGACTATCCCACCTTACGGACTTTATTCAAAATTACCATTTGATCATATTATAGGCCAGTTTGACTTCTAAAAGTCAACTGCCTATTAACATTTGCAAACGCATAGTTAAGTTCAACGAACTCATTTAGGTATTTATCAATTACCTGGCATGTGATATTTTTAGGCTACCTTCTTATCTAAATTCCCAACCAAGTTCATGTCATTTATTTCACTTAAACAAGTTTGAGCGATTGTTAACATCAACTTAACTTAGCTTTCGATCAATGCTAATTTATCCATTTATTATGCTAGAATTAAGAGTTTTCATCTCTATGTAAAACCCTTTTCATCATATTACTAGACATTCATCCGAATACCTAATATAATCAAGTTCTACATACAAACTAGTAGACAACATGATCTTATACACTTATTCACATTAACATAACATCAATTTTGTCATATCATATAAAACCCAATTCAAGTTATGTGTGAACACTTACTCGAATCTCTAATTTGTTCAAGTATCTTACATATATATACAAGTATGATGCTCATATATCATTAATTTCATCATATAATCAAAACCAACTGCATGTCATACATAAACACTTATTAAAATCACAAAATTGTTCAAGTATTTCACATATATTTGCAAGTATAATGATCACACATATAACTTCATTATCAATTTCATCATACAAACAAAATGTTGAACTCAAGGTTATCACCTTCAAGTTCATCCACATAACTATCATCACCAAAACATAATTTACAACATATCATGATCTCCAAGCTTAGATGATCACAATTCTTTGTTCATGCATACGATTTAGCCCTAATTCACCCTTCAATTTTGATGATTCTTGATGAACAAGGGTTTTGCTCCTTGTCTTGCTCCTGGTAGTTACGTGCACACACACTTTGTGTGTGTGTTGTGTTTTGTTTTTAATTATATATATTCAAGTTTCAACTTTTCCCCTTTTTATTTATAAGGGGCTACAACTCATTGTTTATGACTATTTCCATGTTACTAACTAGGTTAATTTGTTCCTAGTTATTTTGTTTACGGTTTCACTTTTACTACTAATGGTATTTTACCCGCTCTTTAATATTAACGTGGTTTGATTACCAACCCGTTTACGGGGTGTTACAAAACATCCGAAGAATTATGTAGTGTTTTGCTATCGTATCCAGGTTAAAACTCGTCTACATGAAATCTTGTCTATTTGGTGCAGGGGAAACATGGAAGAGACAAAAAAAGGCACAACTATGCGTTGCCAGGCGGAGTGTTTTCCTTTCAGGTAGTAGTCAACATGAATAAATACTCGAATTTGTTGTCGGTTACTAAAGCTTTTGAACACCGTTTGACACATTGGAAGGTTGCCACTCTCTTAGTCGAGAGCACGGCTAATCTGCTGAAAGTGGTCCTCGGTAGTCAACCGACATACCAATTCTCTTTATTCAAAGCTCAAACAAAGTCGACGTAACTTTTTCTGGGGGGGGGGGGGCACAAATGAAAAATCAAAGATGGCTTGGGTTAAATGGCCTGATGTTATTGCTCCTGTTAAATTGGGTGTGTTAAATTTCGGTTCCCTGCTTGACTTTAACCAAGCCTTCTTTCTAAATGGGCTTGGCATTTTAAAATCGAGCAGAACCGGATATGGAGAAAGGTAATTATGGGGCTGCATTCCTTGGCTCGTAGGTGGGAGTTTCAGTCATCGATATCTAGTAGAGGGGGCATTTGGAACAATATCAGTAAAATCGAAACCGAATTGTAGTCCAAAAATATCTTCCTTAATAGCTTAGTTAAAGGCGTTCCGGGGAATGGTTCATCTATACGATTCTGGATAAATTTTTTGATTGGCTCGGCGACTTTAAAAGATTTATTTTCAGCCTTATTCCGTCTGGAGGAATCGAAAGTTTGCTTGGTTAGCGAGAGAATCAACAACACTGGGGGTCCAATACTCTGGTCCTGGAATAGGGCTCCTTCGTCACTGAATGAATTGTCTGAATTGCAAGATTGTATAAATCTACTTGCTCCTGTTACTCTTAACGGCATCTCGGATTCATGGTCATGGCAAGCTAGTTCGGATGGAGTTTTCTTAATCAAGTCTATTAGAAGCCTCATGGCTCCTCAAGTCGTCTGAACTGATGGTATATCTTTTTCCAAAAAGAGTGAATACTTTAGGTTGGCGTCTTGTCCATAACATGTTACCCACAAAAAGCGAGTTGATTAAACGTTCTATTTAGGTTAACATTTTGGCTTGTCCATTTTGTGGCGATATAGATGAATCATCAGAGCATCTATCTCTTGCTATGTTGCGGGATGAATCATCGGAGCATCTCATGATCTCTTGCTATGTTGCGACTATACTATGCAAAAGATCTCATCTTGGTGTAATATTCCCTAGATATACTTATTCTCCATTCTTGACTTGCCCAACCTACACCAGAACATTGTTGGATCAAAGATTGAAGAGGTACGGTTAAATCGGTAATTCTTCTATCTTGTTGGGTGATATGGAAAAATAAGACTGAAGTTATCTTCAAGTCCAAAAGGTTGTCCATTAGAGATATGTTGGAAGAGTTGAAATAGCTCGGATATTTATGGCTAAAGACGTGCAAATTCAATCATGCTTGAATGGGAGCAATGTGCAAGTTTAGTATTTGTTTCTTGATATGTAAATTCTGGTTTGTATCTATATATATATCTTTGGGTTTAATAAAATAGCCTTTCCAAAAAAAAATATAAACATGAAAACGAATTTAACAAAGTTGACGAGGATTTGAAGGTAACCGTGAGAGGTCAATGATCGGAGGGTAGTGCACGCCGGACCACGAGCCGTCATGTACCGAAAAGAGTCGCCCATGTATTAGTTCCCCTTCGTGGGCTCCATATTCCACTAATAACTACAAGGTAAGATCTTGGTAATGATCTTATATTGATATGATAGTTTGTTATCCTAAAGTTACATTCTTATTTATTGATATTCATTATTAAAATATAATATAATGGATACTTTAAAAACTAATTCATTTTAAAAAAAAACGAATTTTAGAAATTTGCAACGAGTGATGCGTATGAAAACTTGTATAATATCACACTAACACAATATGTACTCATTTTGTTAAATACAAATTTGTAGTACAGCTATTATTCCTTACAATCCAATTAAAATTCTAAATCCTATTACATGCAAGTTATAATGAAATGATATAAATGTAATAAGTTAATAAGTTATACGTGTTTGTTTGATTAAAATCCTATTACATGCAAGTTATAGCATCATACCGTAATAAGGGGTAGATATAAAATTTTCTTTATGACTTCTTAACTATAGTATATGTATTAGGTATACAAATATGATATCATGTAAATTTTAGAAATTATATATAACATTTTTCTTTTTATTGCATGATAACCATTTATGGCAACAACGATTTTAATACTGAAAATGTGGTTTGTTTTCAGTGTCCAAAATTTTTAAAAATACAATGTTCATTGAAACGTACGATAAAAAGGTGTGACATAATATATAATCTCAAATCATAGGTGGTGCAAACATCCCATTTCATCTAAGTCGCCAAAATGCAACAAGGTGCTACTGAGCATATTCTTGTCAACACCATTCTAGGTTCTGGCGCCTTGTTAATAGTTGGTCGTAATTAATGTTTTAAAAACCGGTTTTTAAATCGTACTGGTTAGGCTCAGACACAGTTCAACCGGCTTGACTAATTAACACTATAAATCATAAAATACAATTTGTACTCAAAAAATAATCAAAAACCACAACATTTCATACTAAAAAATATTCCAACAGTTAATAAAAAAAATCTAAAAATTCACTATTGGTACATTTTTGGATGATAAGTTATACTAAGAAGGTAAATTATCATCTTTTTGAGCTCATAAAAGATTAAAAACTTCAAATTTTAACCTTTGACCCGGTTATAGTATACCAGTTTAAAATCGGTATAAATCCAATTTACCGGCGGTACAACTTTTTTGCCGTTTCCTCATTTTACCGGTGTGATTCGTGCCGGCCAAGCTTTCGAAATCCAGTATAACCGGTTCAACAGGTCGGTATAAACCGATTTTTAAAACATTTGTCGTAATAAATTCCTCATTCTTTCATTGAACAAATGTTAGTGACATATATATATGTTTAAAAAATGCTATTTATATACTTTAACAGTTGCAAAATGTTAGTTGCAAAATGTTAATCTGGTGATTAATTAAGTTCTAAAGTTTGCACTTTAATTTTATCTAGTTAAATTATAAATATCAAAAATTTTACTCGGTTTGTAGAAGTGTCGCCGTCAAAACTGACTGGTCGGTTTGTGGGGCAAACGGCGCGTGTTAAAAGAAATAATAAAAAACAGCAGGTCGACCAGCCATGGGGCGCGTGAAATTGCTGGTGCGGATGGAATTTATTTATATTGTATTCTCATGTCTCGCCACCTTAAACCATGTGAAAATTATAAAAAATGTTGGAAAATATTTTTAAAGGTTCGAAATGAGGAGTTTAATCAAATTTCAATAGGGTGTGATCGAAATTACATCCTATAAAATACACTAATACTTTTTTAAGGGATACCTCCGTTCACCAGGGCTCTCTACCTAGGTCTACCCCCAAATGCAAGTGCTTATATGAAAACAACGTAGTTAGTCTTTTAACATGTTCTTTGAATTCAAAAAAAAAAAAAAAAACAAACAAAAATCATCAAGATATTATACGTTTCATTGTTTCCTATATATAGGATTAAGTTAAAATAAGAACCACATTCCGTTGTGAGGACCGTGAGAAGTTTTTTTTGATTTTTTCTCAAAATTTATTTAAAAATCACTTGTTTCGGCAAAAAAAAAATTAAAATGCCGCATACACACATTTATATGAGGCGTACATTTTTTTATCTTTACACAAAATTCACACCAGCGCGTAAAAAAAACTTGAATCAGTCAAAACTACCGACTCGACAATTTTTTTACTTTTTTTTTACAGATGTGTTTATAATATTTTCAATAACGCTTGTGCAATTTTTTTTTGGCTCAACTCGCATGGGAAGAAGTTCTCACGATTCTCATAACTCGTGGTGGTTCTTATTTGAACCAAACGCGCGCTCTGGTTAAAATCAACACTAATTTGACACTATCATAAGTTTGAAACAGTGCACATACATGTTTTTTTTCGCACTGAACTAAATCTTAGTATTAGCATTACTAAACTCAACATGAAATTTCTATGTTACTAAAAGAAGCCCTACCCCCAATTTTTGTGTAGTGCGGCAACGAAGCCTGAACTATGTGATTTTACATTGCTAGCGCGCGTTTGACATGTTACTTTCATTTATCGTAATTTCATGATGGGTTCAACAGTGTTCACTACTAGTAATTTGTCCATTTCTTTTTGTCACAAATGCGTTGCAAACTTAGGTTTGCTACGTATTGTGACAAAACCTTGATGTTGGAAAAAGCTCTGTCGGAAACAATTTACCACGAATTTACAACGCAATTTTAACGTATTTCAACGAAAAAACTGTGTTAGAAATTTGCAACGATTTCTTACGCTATTTAATTTTTCTTTTTTTATTTGTGACAGCATGAGTATATTTTTTGACACATTTGTGACGGAATATTAAAAAACAAAAAAATAAAATCTGGAAAATCCAGATTTTTCTGTTAAAAAAATGCAGGAAAGATCACTAAAATAAATTACAAAACCTGTATTAGATTCACCATATAACATCAAAAATTAAACATAATACATGTTCTAATATGACCAAAAATAAACGAACCAAACCCGTTTACAACTTGACCCGTAAACCAACAAACAACCCATAACTCCTTATTCCATAGACAAAATTGAACCCAAAATGAACAAAACTTCAACCTATACTATGACTAAAATGCCCCTTGTAATCAATCTGCAGCCAATTAATTCAAGTTTATCTAACACCTGCAGTTTGACTAATAAAAGTCAAACAATTGAACAACGTTTTTAAGTTAGACCACTGACAAACATCAAAATAATAATAAACTTCTAACTGGTTTAACTCTTTTCTTTTAAGCTGCTTTCTTCATGTACTCTTGGTTTTAAAAATCACGAAGCGCACAAAAGCAACGCGGTCTAAAACGAAAGCGGTAAGCTTTTCATACACAAGGGGCCAAGTGATTATATAATTTATTTAATATATCCCATAAGTTTTAGCATCCACTACCTATGATTTAGCTTTAATTAAGCTTTATATATGTTTTAACATGAAAAACACATACATATACGACATAAAAATCCTGTTGTACAACACTCAGCTGCACAAAAGCAACCCAAGTACAAAATGCGCACGTCTCAGCTGCGCCTTTCGTACACTGCTCGCGTATGCCACACGAGGCGCAACCCTTTGAGCCTTAGGTCGCCTCTAGGCGCGCTTTTAAAAACCAAGCATTACTACCTTATAAGGAGAATGCAGTGGGTTCTATCATTGAAACACCTTTCCAGTAAAATGTCAGCTACATATAGAACTAGAATTCTAACTCATATTCTAAATCAACTCTAATACGACAAAGCCCCATACATAAAAAGTCATTTATTGTTCTTATAAAAATAACCAATAGAGTTGTATGGCAAGACTGTGTTAAAAGAGCATCATCGATTGGGAGCTTCAGATCATCCTTTATGTTGTCATTTTCAGTCAACAAACTCACCTGAGATAATATTATCATAAATGATAAATCATAATCAAAGTGTTAAAGTATTACTACAAATATATTTATTATTTAACAAGCCTTAAGAGAACGAACCATAAAAATCGACCCTCAGATAAATCAATTAGCTGGTAGTCAGTACGGCTGGCCTGTCACACCCCAACTGATGGCAGAATCATCGGGGCGCGGCACTAGGCGAATCAGATTGTTTCACGAGAAATTCCATAACAACTAATAATGACAATATTTAAATACTCCGATTTCCCATTCAAACAACCAATAATTCACAATCAATTATTACAAAACATTGCATCTCATAAAACATATCAAATCCGATCTTCCCTAGATTTTCTATTACAATGCGTTTCTAATGGTAAATCCTACGTCCAATTTGCGGCAAGTAGAAATCAATAACCTGCAACATACGTCAAAATAATTGTCAATACAAAAATGTATTGGCGAGCATACAAGTTTTGATATAATAGCATAGTAGATAAAAAATGTCGCGAATTTAATGTCGCGAATTTCCACACACATAATCATGATACACATAACATATAATCTCACAAGACAAATTTCACATGTTAAGCTCTCGAAAATGGCTGCGAAGCGCGATGTGTTACTTCCTAACTAGACCCCGTCGGGTGTTAGCCAAACTATAGTATCATACTAGCATCACGTATAAATACGTAAAACAAATATTCGCGTGTGATAATTCGGTTTAGCGTGAGTTTTGATATAAACGTATGTTACACCCAAAAAGTGCATTAAAGCGAAAATGGGTCAAGTATACTCACAGTTGGTGCGATTAGAGGGAGATGGAATCTGAGATAAGTTGAGGAGTGCGTCGGATCAGCCTGTAAGCGAACAGAAGTGCATCAGTCTTCCGAAATTGCTGAAACGGTTAACGGTTGAAGGAGTAGCAGAGAAGTTCAGGCGAACTTGTACCTTGGGGTACAAGTTCGGGCGAACTTGTTTGATTGGACTTATTGGAGGTACAAGTTCGGGCGAACTTGTTTGATTGGACTTATTGGAGGTACAAGTTCGGGCGAACTTGCTCTTTTTGTTTAGGTGAGATACAAGTTCGGACAAACTTGTCTAATTCTCTTGAAAATTGGACAAGTCCGGGTGAACTTGCCTGTATTGTTGAGGGATGATACAAGTTCGTGAAGGATTGATCAAGTTCGGGCGAACTTGATCACCAAACTGGTGACAAGTTCGAGCGAACTTGATGCTTTCGAGCGAACTTGACTGTTTTGGCATCTAATTCGTGCATTTTCACTTTGTTTGCTGAGGAAATCGAGTGTCCATCCTTCCAACCTTAGGCTACTGAGCAAAACCTAGGCTGAAGAAGCCTTTTGGAGCGAATTTTAGCGATTTCACAGAAACTCGGACAAATCCTGGCGAACTTGAAGGTTCGAACGGTTTTAGTCCAGTTTGTGCAAAGTGCGATTTCGTCCTTGTGCTTCCGGGTCTGAGATCTTGCTTGACAACGCCTCGTTCCACTTCAAAGTGAACGAAACATACGTCATTTAGTCCGAATATTGTGTAAAAATCGATGTTTAAAAGGTTTTACTTAGATCTAGATATAGATCTAAGTGAAAACTGAAGGTTTGCATAAAAAGATGGAGATTTTCGTAAACAGAGGAGTTTTGATGAAATCGAAGGTAATAGCTTGTGCAAAATCGTTGTAAAACGTTGTTGTAGCTTGAAAACAGGTTGATTCTTACTTAGAAAACAAAGGGTTTCGGTTTTGGGGAGCTCCGGGCGAACTTGTAGCAAGTTCAAATGAGAAGAGGAGCTGGGTATTTATAGATGAGGGCTGAAAGAGAGCTGAAACGATCAAGTTCGGGCGAACTTGCTTGTTTCCTGAGTAATAAGACAAGTTCGGGCGGACTTGGTGTTTTAGAAGGATTCTGGTGGCCTAGACAAGTTCGGGCGAACTTGTGATGCACAAGTCCGGCCGAACTTGGCCTATTGGCTAAGTTTTGTTCGATATTTTCGCGTTAAGCGTTCGTTTGGCGATTCGGTTTGTATTAGATAGATATATTAAGCGTTTTAGCAAAGTTTTAAGCGTATTAATCGATTAAATTTAGTTAAGATTCGATAAGTAAGCGAGGTAGCATGCGGCTTTGTTCCCAAGTCTTGCGAGAGTCGCGTTGTAGTTTTAGCGAGCAGATAGCCTTGGAAGTTTCAAGCAAGGTTTTAGTGTTTAGCGAGTGCGATATGAGTGTAAGCGTTGTGATGTGCGATGTGGTGCGAAAATATGCGATATAGCGTAGTAAGCGATTTAGGTTACATTATGATCCGAATCTCTAGTGCTAGGCGTAACGAGAGTAACGAGCCTGCGAGGAAGCGGGTTGTTACAGTTCTCCCTACTTTAGGAAATTTCATCCTGAAATTTATTCGAAAGGAAGACTTGAGAATTGACACGAATAGATAGCGATAGATAGCGGTAAGGCGTTTTAGCGTAAGTAGAGGATGAAAAAGAGGTCGATCGAGGGCTGACGAGTGAAAGCGTCTCGGAGGTGTAAAGAGTCGATGAGTAAAACGGACTTGTTGACTCGCGGTTGATAACTCACGAGTTGGCGCTCCAAAAATGTTTTTAAGTTTTTGAAAAAAATTGTTAAACTATTACAAAAGCTTTTGAAGGAAACTCGATTTATGAAAAATTTCTCGCAACGTGGCGTTAGGTTGAGTTGATTTACACTCACGTCGTAAGAAGGATTTTACTTGTCCAAAGGTTTTAATAAAAATCACAGCATTCAGAAAAAATTCCATTTGTTTCCAAAACGTAAGGTAAAAATAAAATTTAACGGTAACAAAAAGTTTAGTTAGCATCGAACCCCACATGGAATTCTTCCACGAAAGTTCGTTAATATGGCTAAAACACTTATATATAGGAAGTACCAGCGGCGTATCCACCATGTTTTAGCCATATCGCCTCCGTCTGGTGGCGATGTCAGGTGTATTGACGCGATATGGATAGATTTCGGTATCCTTGGTTCAGGGGTGAAGGGTTGGACCAAGAAATTGTGAGGCTTGAACAACGTCGAACCCCACATGGCATCCTTTCACGGAAGTTTGTTAGTATGGCTAAAACACTTACATATAGGAAGTACCAACAGCGTATCCACCAATGTTTTAGCCATACCGCCTCCGTCCCGTGGAGCGATCTCATGTGTGCCAACATGACATGGATAGATTGACTATTGGAATAACAAAGCGGTAAGAACGAGAGATGCTATAAGCGTTAAAGTGTCACAAAGCAAAGACGGTACGCGAAGAGATAGCGTTCGAGCGTCGAGGTAAGGATGCGATAAGCAAAGCGGTAGCGTTGAAACGTTGAAAAGCGATAGGCGAAGCGATAGCGATAAGCGATGCGATAAACGATAAGCGATAAGCAAAAGGCGATAAGCGATAAGCGATAAGCGATGCGTGGTAGATCCCTGCGATAGTGTGATTGCATTGTTGTAGATTCACGAGGTATCTAGCGTTTGCGCGATCGAGAAATTGATGAGATCTTACGCCCTTACGGAGGAGTTTTGCGTGTGAAAATAATCATCATAATATAGAAGGTCTAATGACATTCAACTACACATTGCACGTTTCCACGGAAGTTTGTTAGCAAGGCAAAGCACTTATATATAGGAAGTACCAGCGGCGTATCCACCATGCTTTAACCACACCGCCTCCGTTCCGTGAATAGGTGTCATGCTTTGTCGACATGGTTAAAACGCTTATGTATAGGAAGTACCAGCGGCGTATCCTCCACGTTTTAACCAAGCTTTTAACGTTTAGGGTACCATTAGAACTCATTACGATCCCTGTGCAGACCCCAAAATAATCCTGTGTCCACCCGTGATTAGTTTGGTGTTTGCATGTTTATCGTAACTTGTTTTAAAGGCGCGTAGTAGGGGCAAAAAACGTATTATATCGTGGTATACTATATAACATTAATAATAATAGCTAGTGTGTGCGCTTAGACTAAGTGCGAGGACTCGAGATAGAAAGACGTCTTCGTATATTGAAGCGACATCGAATAATAGATTATAAAGCATAAGTAATAGCGTCGAAATTTGTACCATTGAGGACGTCGTCCTGTGCCCGGTCGATGCTGATGTCGACGTCTTCTTCTGCTGGGGCTGCGGCTGCTGGTGCCTCTGGTGCGGGAAGTGCTAGCATCTCGGGTTGTCGTGGTCCTGTGCGGCAGTTGCTGGTGTAGTGGCCATAAAACTCGCAGTTGATGCAGTAGCGGCAGCTGGCTTCGGCCCGGTGGTGATAAGTACACATCCGACACTGGGGGTGAGGTCTAGTGTAGGCACGCCTTGGAAGAGGTGCAATCGTTTGTAGAGATTCAGGGTTGAGCAACTCAGTTGCAGAGTAGTTGAAAATCGAGCTCTTTCTCTTGCAGCTAGGCTCGGCGGTAGCTTGCGGCGATGTGTCGTCGTCGTCAGATAGCTCGATAGTCGCTTGGTTCAGCTTCTTGGTTGAACTCTTGGAGAAAAATCTGTCCAAGACTCGTTTGTCGTTGATTTCCGCGACCAACTGATAGGTTTCTTAGATGGTGGCTGGTCTTGCAGCTTCGAAAAAATCGCCCACACACTCAGGCAAAGCACGTATGTACTTTTTGATAGCCTTTTCGGGAGTGTCGACTTGGCTAGGGCAGATAATGCTAAGCTGTTTGAACCTTGCTGTGAAGCCGGCGTTGTCACCTTCGACTTGCTTGATTTTCCAGAATTCGTTCTCGAGCTTTTGGACTTCGTGGGGAGGGCAATACTCTCTCTTCATAAGTTCCTTCAGTTCTTCCCACGATAGTGCGTAAGCTGCGTCTTTCCCACGTTTGATGTGCTCAGCTGTCCACCAGTCGAGTGCTCGGGATTGGAATACTCTGGTAGCGCATGTGGTATGAAGTTCCTCAGGGCACCCACTATGTCGCAGGGTAACCTTGATGGCATCAAACCACTGGAGCATTTAAGACATACTTCCTTCACCTGTGAAGACCATCGGGTCACAGGCCTTGAATTGCTTGTAGGAGAAAGTAGACTTCGGTGCGACGGACTTAGAATCTTCCGATGTTTGAGAGTTGCTGAGGGCTTGAACTTAGGTGATGATTTGAGGAATGACCTTGGCCATTTCCTTGGCCACAAGCGTAGCAATCCTCTTGTCGGAGTTCCTTCGAGCTTGACGTCAAGAGTTGGAAGCGTTCGAATACATCTGAACAAATAGATTTGGAATGAGATTCGATCATAATGATTTAGTAATTGTGATGCGAATTAGCACGTTAAAAACTTGTTATAGTAATACGTATTTCTAAGATTCACATAGGAGTCACATAGGAAAACACATATCTCCTAAATTCTCACGTATTCACATAAGCACGTGAATCATATACTATATATGTATGTATTTAGATACGTATATATATTAGCGGTATAACGCGAGGACGCGGTTAGGAGGGTTGTTAAGATTTAGTTATATTGCGAGTATTAGCTCTTGTTTTGGATTGCGATGACTGTGCGAGTTGTGCATTAATATAGTAAGATGAAAGCGATGAAACGGTAAGCAAAAAGCGACAAATCGAAATCGTTAAAAGTTTAAAATTTGTTAAAACGTGCGCGAAGCACATGTAAATCGATGATGCGTAAAATCGACGATTGCGGGCTTAAAATCAATGGAGCGTCCTGGGTTTTGAGACAGCGACTACCCAAAGTGGTTCGATTATTCCGCCGAGTTTGGGCACGCACTTTGGCCTAATAGGTAAATGCTCTCACCGCCCCGCGGCTAATGGCATCACCCTTCCGGTTATTACGCGTCCCAAAGCGTTGGAAACAATCGAGACTTTGGTGAGATTGAAAATCGTTGAGTGGGATGAGTTTTCAAGGTTCGGGTTTCACCCCTAACTTGATAACTTCGAATTCCTGATTGTGGTTTTACCTCCCGGACCCATCAGGAGGCTTCCACCGGATAGAATGGGAAATTTCCGTTAAGATGTGGATATCACTCCTAACTTAACAAACAATTTCGTGCAAATGAGAATACGCAGAGTGTGTGATTCGTTGAGAGTTCGCGGTTGTCACACCTAATCCCGACAAATCGACTCGTTTGTGTGATACGAGCGTTCTTCACGTGTATTGTGGCAGCTTTAGGAAAAGCATATGTAGTTTAAAAGTCCGTTTCGAGAGTGGAGGATCAAGTTTGGGCGAAGTTGACCAACTTCGGGCGAACTTGATCTTCGAGCGAACTTGTATATTTGTTGAGAGGGGACTGACAAGTTCGGGCGGACTTGGTCAAGTTCGGGCAAACTTGATCAAGTTTGGGCGAACTTGATAATTTTCGAGCGAACTCGCCCCCAAGTTCAGGCAAACTTGTCTATTTGTATCAGTTTTGGCGTTTAATCGATGCGTAACGGTCTGATTTGGTGTCCTAACTATAGACTAGGTCAAACATGGCAGTTCTACCTAATTCCCTATAGTTATGGCTCTGATACCAATCTGTCACACCCCAACAACCGATGGCAGAATCATCGGGGTGCGACACTAGGCGAATCAGATTGTTTCACGAGAAATTCCATAACAACTAGTAATGACAATATTTAAATAGTCCGATTTCCCATTCAATCAACCAATATTTCACAATCAATTATTACAAAACATTACATCTCATAAAACATATCAAATCCGATCTTTCCTAGATTTTCTATTACAATGTGTTTCTAATGATAAATCCTACGTCCAATTTGCGGCAAGTAGAACTCAGTAACCTGCAACATATGCTAAAATAATTGTCAATCCAAAAAGTATTGGCGAGCATACAGGTTTTGATATAATAGCATAGTAGATAAAAAGTGTCGTGAATTTCCACATACATAATCATGATACACAAAACATATAATCTCACAAGACAAATTTCACATGTTAAGCTCTCGAAAAAGGCTGCGAAGCGCGATGTGTTACTTCCTAACTAGACCCCATCGGGTGTTAGCCAAACTATAGTACCATACTAGCTAGGGTGGAGTTAACGAAAATGTGTCCTAGTTTACATGTCCCTGGCATCTCGTATAAATATGTAAAACAGATATTCGCGTGTGATAATTCGGTTTAGCATGTTTCGTGAGTTTTGATATAAACGTATGTTACACCCAAAAAGTGCATTAAAGCGAAAGTGGGTCAAGTATACTCACAGTTGGTGCGATTAGAGGGAGATGGAATATGAGGTAAGTTGAGGAGTGCGCCGGATTAGCCTGTAAGCGAACAGAAGTGCTTCAGTCTTCCGAAATTGTTGAAATGGTTAACGGTTGAAGGAGCAGTAGACAAATTCGGGCGAACTTGTACCTTGGGGTACAAGTTCGGGCGAACTTGTTTGATTGGACTTACTGGAGGTACAAGTTCGGGCGAACTTGTCTGGTTTCCTGACAAACGGACAAGTTCGGGCGAACTTGCCCTTTTTGTTTAGGTGAGATACAAGTTCGGGCGAACTTGTCAATTTCTCTTGAGAATTGGACAAGTCCGGGCGAACTTGCCTGTATTGTTGAGGGATAATACAAGTTCTTGTGAACTTGTGTACTTTCGTGAAGGATTGATCAAGTTCGGGCAAACTTGATGCTTTTCGAGCGAACTTGACTGTTTTGGCATCCAATTCTTGCGTTTTCGCGTCGTTTGCTGAGGAAATCGAGTGTCCATCCCTCCAACCTTAGGCTACTGAGCAAAACCTAGGCTGAAGAGGTCTTTTGGAGCAAGTTTTAGCCATTTTACAGAAACTCGGACTAATCCGGGCGAACTTGAAGGTTCGAACGGTTTAGTCCAGTTTGTGCAAAGTGACGATTTCGTTCTTGTGCTTCTGGATCTGAGATCATTCTTGACAACGCCTCGTTCCACTTCAAAGTGAACGAAACATACGTCATTTAGTCTGAATATTGTGTAAAAATCGATGTTTAAAAGGTTTTACTTAGATCTAGACATAGATCTAAGTAAAAAACAGAAGTTTTGCATAAAAAGATGGAGATTTCATAAACAGAGGAGTTTTGATGAAATCGAAGGTAAAATCTTGTGCAAAATCGTTGTAAAACGTTGTTATAGCTTGAAAACGAGTTGATTCTTACTTAGAAAACAAAGGGTTCCGGTTTTGGGGAGCTCCGGGCGAATTTGCAGCAAGTTCAAATGAGAAGAGGAGCTGGGTATTTATAGGTGAGGGCTAAAAGAGAGCTGAAACGATCAAGTTCGGGCGAACTTGCTTGTTTCCTGAGTAATAAGACAAGTCCGGGCGGTCTTGGTGTGTTTAGAAGGATTCTGGTGGCCTAGACAAGTTCGGGCGAACTTGTGATGCACAAGTTCAGCCGAACTTGGCCTATTGGCTAAGTTTTGTTCGATATTTTCGATTTAAGCGTTTGTTTGGCGATTCGGTTTGTATTTGATAGATATATTAAGCGTTTTAGCAAAGCGTTAAGCGTATTAATCGATTAAATTTAGTTAAGATTCGATAAGTAAGCGAGGTAGCATGCGGCTTTGTTCCCAAGTCTTGCGAGAGTCGCGTTGTAGTTTAAGCGAGCAGATAGCCTTGGAAGTTTCACGCAAGGTTTATAGTGTTTAGCGAGTGCGATATGAGTGTAAGCGTTGTGATGTGCGATGTGGTGCGAAAATATGCGATATAGCGTAGTAAGCGATTTAGGTTACATTATGATCCGAATCTCTGGTGCTAGGCGTAACGAGAGTGACGAGCTTGCGAGGAAGCGGGTTGTTACATGGCCTGGGGAACCTACAGAACATATACAAGAAACGGCCAGTCAACTCAAGAAATGGGATAAAATAAAACAAAAAACTAAAAAATAGATTAATTACATCACAATTATGAGACAAGGGCACGATATCTTCAAGCTATTTCCCGTTCCGACCCGAAATGAGCATGATGGGTATTTGTTCGGTTCTGAAATGTCATATGGATGGTTCTGGTATGTATAGTAAAAACCCGAATGCAACCGTCTTGGACCGAATTAAAACACAAAATACTATAATATGGGCTAGGCCCATTAGATACTATACTATGGCTTCGTTCCTAACCTAAATACTATACTACGACTAAACACTGTAAACAACTAAACACACAGAATCAAGTATACGAGTTATGTAACTTACAATCACCTCTAAAATATTGAATCACATTCAATTTCCTGGCTGCTTCGGTGCTTCGTTCATCAATTTCTTGGCTACTTTGGTGCTTCGTTCATCAATTTCTTGAATGCTTTGATTGCTAATCATCACAGCCTAGCAAACATTTTTTGCAAGAAACAAACAACTGAAACTGGATAAACAGAAATTTATGATCCTAATGTTCAGAAGTTGTCACAAGCCAGAATCCGAACGTTCCTCTACTAAAAGATTAGATAACTATTGTAGTAATATACATATTTTAATCATATTTCACGCATTAACTATTAATAACAATTAGACAAACAATGTTCACAGGTCAACCCGAATCATTTTTACCCATACAAAACAAGCCAAATGCTTAGCTGAGTGAGTCGGAATAGAACATAATTAGCTCATCTTCAGTAACCTATCAACATATAATCTTATCCGTTAATACATACCTGAACATCTATCGAGGAGGCTGACACTTGGAGCCCAATCCGACAAATCAGACATACGCCGTTTTTCTTGTTCAACATCACAAGCCAATTTTGACCGGATCTAATCTTCATCATCATTATCACCAACAGATTTTCTAGTAATATCCACCTCAAAGAATAAATAACTAAATTCACCAACAACTTTATTAATAAATAAAAACAAGTTCAATCCTAACTTAATTTCTTACTTTTTTATATTCTAATGGTAGTTGATGTGATGATCATCATAACACGTCCACCCGCGACCAGAATACTCAAAATCATAGGATGTGATATCCGGTTTATCCTTGAAATAATTCATTATTACACCATACAAGCCCCAAAATTCAAATTACTAAGTTGTTCCTTTTCTTCCAATTCCAAGCATCTCTTTCAAATCAGTTTAATATTCATTATTACACTAAACAAGCCCCAAAATTCAAGTTACATGATCACTTTCATCATATTTGTGCATTGAAAACTTTGAATGTACATCAAAGTTGCCAAAGTGGAGTCCACTTTCTGCTATTTGCAATTAAATAGGACATGTGTGTTGTTCAACACTAGATTGAAACTCTTTCAAAGCATATTATTTTCCCAAACTGGACTCTTAAGTAACTTTGGGACTCGGTGAGGACGAGACCTGTTTGTTCCAGTCCACCAAAATAATGTGTTTTCTTATAGGCGAATTGCATCTTAATAGTGTTTTCTTATAGGCAAATTGCATCTTAATAATCCAAACTATGACTTAAACGAACCCGAACTGAGACGTAAGTCCGTAACGATACGCATCAGATCCGAATCTAAATCAACAACAATTAGACCCTTAAACAAATCAATAGACACATAAATGACCTAATTCAAAATCAGTCGGGCTTTAACTAATCAGTTGAAGAACAAATCACATAACTGAACAATCGTGATCATGGTTAGGTTACACGGAATTGAAGAAAAGAGAATAATTGAGACGTATTGTAATTACGTAAGTATATGCATTAGATTTGAATCTAAATCAACAACAATCGGACTTTAACTAATCAACTGAAGAACCAATGACCTAATTAACACAGATAAATCAATCGATGAACAAAATTAGGTTACTAAAATCGATGAATAGAAAGTCGACCTGAGAAAAATTGGAGGATTGAGCCAGACAGACAGCTGGAGACATCACCGGAGAAGATTAATCGTTGCTGCAAGCACCGCCGCTCCACTCCCGTGTGTACACCTGATTCTCCATGAATGAGGCAAACAAAATTATGTGTAATTGTAGATTTGATGGATTGCTGGATTTTTTATTAGATTTATTAGGGTTTCGTGGAGGGAAATATCACTAGAGAGATCAGAGGTGTTGGAATTGGGGTTGACGGATTTAGAGTTGAGCTTGTGGTTCGTGTTATCTAGGGTTGTAAAGAGGGGTTTGAAGGAGGCCGTAGAGCGGGGAACAAGTATAAATAGGTACAAAAGACGAAAACGGGTTCTGATATATATTTTTTATCCTTTTTTTCTTTTTATAAAAATAATATTTTCATTAAAAATGCTTAGCAAATTGCTACGCATTTCCTACACAATAATATAATTTAAACCTTTAAATATAACTTAAATATAATATTATTAAGTTAATAGTTTTCACAAAATATTTCCGTTACATTTGTGACGAACTGTGACAAAACCAGGTTTTTTATGCTTGTGTTGCTATTGTGTCACAAATTTGTTATGAAATTAAAGGAGGGTTTTTCGTCAAAAATGTGTTGCAAATGTGTCGAAATTTGCTACGCAATATTTTGCGTTAGAAATTTCTGTAGCAAAATGGCTACTTTTGTAGTAGTGGTTACCGGTTACTCAGCGAGACTTACTACAATAAGACTTTCTCATGTACACTAATATTGCTTATTGCGTTTCAAGTTATTTTGTGTTAAGTCATCTTTCATCAATTTTTTATTTCTTAAAGTGTTATTGATGGATTAAAGTACCAGTTATATCGAATTTTCTAGAAGTTGTAGTCATTTTTATGACAAAATATATAGCAACGGATCCTAGAGTGATAGGAAGTTAGTTTGGCAAGCAAGAAGAATTCGTTTTATATAGCAAGTCGCCTTTATAAACCTAAAGAAAACCCAAATCAATATCTTTTTTATTTACATTTTCAGCACTTCCAATTTCATATTAAACAAATGCTTTGAACATATATTGTCATCGTTTATTCCGACAAAAAAACTATGTGGTCATATATAACCTAACCACGCATTAAGACAAAGAGAAATAACTTGAAGCTGGTCCCAATTATTTGTTTGTTGTTTGTTTTAGTTACTCCCCATGAAGTTTATTGGTTCACACTACAAGAAAAGGAGCAATAGCGGCGACATGTCATAATTCGCCGCTATTGGTTTTATGTTCAATATGTGTCGGTAATAATTATAGCATGTGTGTGCATAGAGATTAAGAAATAGTTAAAAAGACATCATTTTTTACTTCTAATTACCACCTACTCAATATATACAATTACAAAATTTCAATCCCAGGCCATTTTTCTAAGAGAAATCACTAATGCTGCTAGACAACAAGATAAAGGATAAAAGGATAATTGTACAGTGAGAGCATCCACAACGTAGGTGACATGACTGAATGGCTAGCATCCGAAAATTCCAAACCCCCATTCTGGACAAGTAGCATCGTGAAGGTCAAATTAAAGGTGGCCTCCAAAACGACAGACCAAGTGTCGACGAGTTTGTGAGGGGAAGGGTAGAAGAGAGGAGAGAGAGGCGGATGGAAGAGAGAGAGACATGAAAGGGTGGCGAGTTGAGCTTACGGGGAGGAGTGCATTATGAATGCTATACGTAATTAAAAAGGAAAAAAAATCTAAATTTTAAAAAATTAATAAAGAGTTTCTTGTTTTTAACTTTCTTTTCCAAACTACTCTTAATCTAAAACAAAAATTAATTTTTTTTGGTAAATTTAGCACACGATGCTTAAGTATGCGGGCGAACTAATTATAAAAAAAGTTGTTTCTACAACTTGATCTTGTGACAACTATGTCATATGATAACCTTACTAATTATAAAAAAAGTTGTTTCTACAACTTGATCTTGTGACGACTATGTCATATGATAACCTTACTGTTGCTTCAAAGTTCGTCGCTCACAATTAAAAAAACTATTCAAAAAACTTGTTACCAAATTAACATGAACTAATTGTTTTTCGCCCTTGTCCTTTTTTTATATATAAGAACACTATTAGTTCATTAAAAATCTCATGTTACATTGAGTATTACGCATCCATCCATTGAACACATGAAATATTCAACAACTTCGTGATAATAATTCTTTTAAATGGACAAAAGAGAAAACCAAAGACAATCCAATGACCGTAAATGCAAGTTGTAAAAAGTAATCATTTCATACCGATATGAGAAAAGGATATAAGAAACATGGACCACCATATTAATAGTAAGATAAAATTGGATAACATTAATTTTCGCATATTGTTTACACAAAAAAAGTTGGAAATTGTTTAAGAAAACTTATTATACAGTCATGTTATAAATCGAAAGTTTCAAACTGAAGACCCCCAAAGAGGAAAGCTTCCTAAACATTCCTTAAGTGATCCTATGCCATCACATTCTTAAACCTCACTCATCTCTCTCTCTCCGGCAATATATATATCTCAAAGAAAGTTAGAAAGTGGTCAGAATAAGATTAAAATCCAGTTTTTTAACTATATATATATATATATATATATATATATATATATATATTGGGTTGGTATATCACCATCAGTAGCTAGCTGGTGGTGGGTGGTGTGGTGGAGTAGTATCTCACCGCCCAAAATTCCTTTCTTAACGGCAAGCTTTTCCAGCATTCCAGCTTACTCTTCCTCCATACCCACCCACACAACTTTTATAAACTTGATTGAGAAATCCTTGTGTTTATTCTGTCATTTTGTGTCTTGTTTTTGTTTCCATTAGGGTTTTGTGTTCTTTGGGATCTGGTAGACAAAGAGACAAGTGCTTGTACTTCAATTCCCAAGAAATTAGAAACCCTTTTTGGTCCCTAAACATTCCACTGTTCTTTGCATATCTTTTACCTTTTTTGGCTATTTTTCTTGTTTTTTAACCAAAGTCCTAGACACAAGTTCTTGAAACTCTCTTTGTGGCTTGTTAGAAGAACAACAAGGTGGATCTAAGTGAAGAACACCTTCATTTTCAAAGTTTCTTTGTGTTCTTGTATCTTCTTATTCAATACGTGTGTCGCGTGTGCAAGTGTTGTAAAGAAGTTTTTCTTTTGTATGATCTTGGGTGCGCAAAGTAAGTTGCAACATTCATTATCTCTCCATTAGTTTCTAGTTTATAAATCAGCTTCTAGTTTATATTAGTTTCATTGAATTCTTCTTGCTAGATTTTTTTTATTCTCTTAGCTTAGTTTTCTAATTGAGGCTGAGAATGATCTTCTTGCTAGATCTCCATGAACAATTTAAAACTTCCTAGCTTCTAATTTAATATAGTTTCATTGAAGTTCATCTTGCTCGATTTTCTTCTTTTTGTTTTCTTCATTTAGTTATCTAATTGAGGAATGATAATGATGTTCTTGCTAGATCTCCATGAACAATTTAAAACTTCTTTAGTGAGTCCCTTTTGCTTTTTACTACTATATATGTATAAAACTAAAGCACATTTCGATGTTCTCAAAGTAAAGTTCTTGTATATTTTGATTGAGCATTATTATCATGTTCTCACTTTTGTTGAGTGGTGAAAACTTGAGTGGCTTCGTAAGGAAAAGCAAACTTGAGTAGTCTTATCTTGATAATCATGTAATAAAAGGGTTCTTCTTCATGAGAAATATGCATGGAAGATACACTGGATTTCATTTTTCTCAAGACTACATGAGATTTATTTTCTACAATACACAGTTTCTCCTTTTTCTCTTATGAAATCAAAAACCTAGTGTTTTGATACATCTAAAGAGACTTGAACTCATAATCTAACAACCGTTGATCAGTTAAGTAGCTAACGACCACCCAGTACAATTTCTTCTACAGTCCTACATATTTTCTAGCACCTTCAAATTCTCATGTGTGATTAAAGTCGAAGTGGTAAGAACGATGATAAACTGAGCTTCTTTACATGGTCCCAAAAGACGTGTAGAGTAAGAACTTCAAAGTTAGTTGATTCATTAGTCCCGCAAGCTTAATGCAAAGTATATAATGTTGAAGATGACAAGCAGGAATTATGAAAGTTTTAAGAATGTCATATAATGATAGTATTAGACCTTCTTCTCCTCAACGAAATAATTCCTTGCATCGAGCATATATTTCGATTCACCATTTTTGTGGGATGACCAAGAAATGAACTTTTTGTTTGTTTTTGAGCAAAAAATGGGTAAACAATTATGGGTTAGGCTTATAGTTGATAAAGTTTGTTATTTTCATGGCAAATAGCTGAGTTCTTGTTGACAATCTTTTTCATAAGTTGTTATCTACAATTTGTTTTTGTTATTGTCTTCCTTTTATTTTCTTGATCAACTTCTAACTTGGTTAAGCATGAAACACATGTAGAGTGATAGCTTCATAGTGCTGATATATCTTTTCTGGATTTCTTTTAAGCAAGATGATCATGATATTAATGATGATCCGGATATACCGTATCGCAAGATGGATAAATGACAAAAAAAAATATGTTTACAGTTTAACCATTGATGATTGATGGTGTTGTTTCTGTTCTGCAGGTTTTGGACCATCATAAGTGAAGGAACATGAATAACTTTTCACATGTTCCTCCTGGTTTTAGATTCCATCCAACGGATGAAGAACTTGTAGATTACTACCTCAGGAAAAAAATCGCATCAAAACGAATTGATCTTGATGTAATTAAGGACATTGATCTCTACAGAATTGAGCCATGGGATCTTCAAGGTATTTCTGTTCATCATGTATCAAGTTAGAGGTTCCTGAAATATTGCACTCCAAAATAATCTATACTAATACATTTCTTAGTTGTGGACTACAACTTAACTATGTGTTACTTATACCATGGATGCAAACCTTTCTGAGGCCTAACTAAACACTTAAACAACGTTTATTCATGTCGTTCTTTAACAATTTTCTATTATCTGAACAGAATTATGCAAACTAGGAACCGAGGAGCAAAATGAGTGGTATTTCTTTAGCCACAAGGATAAAAAATACCCAACAGGAACTCGCACAAATAGAGCCACCAAAGCCGGCTTTTGGAAAGCCACCGGAAGAGACAAGGCCATATACTCCAAGCACAATTTAGTTGGCATGAGAAAGACATTGGTCTTTTACAAAGGACGAGCTCCCAATGGACAGAAATCAGATTGGATCATGCATGAGTATAGACTAGAAACAAATGAAAACAACACTACTCAGGCAAGCTATTACATATCATATTTTTCTCTCGTGTCATATCCATGAGTTTCAAAATATAGTTTAATATCCATAAGGAGGAAATCAGCTAAACAAATTTTCAAAATTAAACTCCAAAACCAAATTGAAATGTGTATACAATACATGGTTCAAGTTTTAGACAAGTACTTTTTGTTTTGTTGATGTTTTGATTCCTTGTGTCATAGAATTGTATGTCGAGATAAGGTTTCTGGAGAGAAAAACATCCTACCCTCCTCAGACCCTTCCATATGAGTAGGATTTTGCTAGGCACGTGTGTTTGTTTTGTAGTTTTTGACGAACATAAAGCGTTGATTGCACTTTGATATTGTGGTTATCATTTTCTGCTTGGAAGAAAACATGTTTAAGTGACAATGCTTTAATTTGGAAATTTTCTTGAGTTTTCTGTTCTCACCTTCAAACCCATGAAGTTACTAGAAAATGCTTGATTGTGATGAAGTGAAATTGTGGTTTTGTTTGCAACAGGAAGAAGGATGGGTTGTATGCAGAGTATTCAAGAAGCGAATGACAACTGTACGTAGGATGGACGAACATGATTCGTTATGCTGGTTTGATGATCAAGCCTCATTTATGCCGAATTTCGAATCACCAAGAAGGATAAGCCATCCTTACACTTCAAACAGTTCATACCAGCACCAATTTGCTGCAAAACCCGAGCTCTATCAATCGCATTACAACTTGCCTCAAGATCACTCCTTTCTTCAACTTCCTCAATTAGAATCTCCCAAAATTCAACATCCTCCTGCTGCCAATATCCAGCCCACAACTCAGCAGTTGAACATCAACGTGCTTTATGGTAACAATGGTGAACAAGATCCTCATGTGACTGATTGGCGTGTACTTGACAAATTTGTTGCTTCACAACTTAGTAATGATCAAGAAGCTTCCAATCCTCCCCCATCATCTCTTCAAATGGCTGAACATATGAACCTACTTTTAAGCGAGTCTAAGAGCGATGAAATGGCTTCAGAATGTGCTTCAATATCCACCTCCTCTTGCCAGGTTGATCTTTGGATGTAATTAACTCAAAAACTTGAATCCAATTTCTAATTACATCAACTAGAAAAGGGAAAAAGAGGCTAATATATCATGGTGATAGAATGTAAGTACTAAATACACATATTATGGGTGAAGTGGTTTTCATCAATTTGTTGGACTGAGCTTTCTTAAGTAGATGCATATGTATGTAATTCATATAAGATATCTCTAATGTATGAAGGTGAGTATTTGTTTGTTTTGATTTGTTAAGATTAACTACTAGGAAAAGGGAAGGATTGATATAATGTTTCCACTTATCAATCCTTGTTGTAGATCAAAGTGTAAGCTGGCTTTTGTTTCAAATTAATAATATAACTTTTCTTGTTTCTTTGTTTCAGTAATCTTTTACAACCGTCTGTTTGCTCATAGATGATCTTTTACTGTTACAATGGTGCCGAACACACAAGAAATTAAGAAACAAAACATGATTAAGCAGCATTTGCTTGATCGAATTAGAAATTATTAGCATTTTTACATGTTTTAATTAGCAGTTAAGCTTCGCAAGGATCATGTGTAGATCCTCAGTTCCAATATATTCCACAGTACTTAAGTATTTGCTTGGAGACTTAAACAAACTTTGGTGTTTTCTAAAAAGATTACAATTCAAGGCATGATCTACCATCTTGTTTCTTTGTTTCATAAAAGTGTGCAAAGTATGGTGATTGTTATGGAGTTTGATGGTTCGGGAAGAACCTGATGGCTGCCACCAAGACACCGGCAGTTTGAGGGCGTAATACGTCTGCTCGGGTTGGCCCGTATGAAAGTAAATGTTGTACCAAATTGAAATCAATAAATAAAAACCCTGTCATGTTAATGGTCTTATCACATAACTAGATTAAGTTAACCAAAATCATATTTGTGTACGTTATTAATTTATTCTTGAATGTTTAAATCGTCTTGTAATGCTCGTGAGTGTTTGTTCGAGTCAGATTTCTAATAGTTACAAGGTTATCCAAGACAAAAGTAAAGCTATTATATAATTCGTGTTAGCCTCACAATTGAACTAAAAAAAGTGCATCTTTTGGTGTATAAAGTTAATCATACAATTCCGGTGTTTTTTTCTTGATACATTGTAATTTCTAGGTTTTCCATTTAATAATTATTTACTAGCTAGCAACTTGAGGAAGACAAAGAATTTCCCATGCAGATATTCATGGCAAAAAAGAAAACAATTAAGGTGGCATGAACTAAAGAGAGAGAGATAGAGAGAGATGCTACACATTAGTGTTATTCATATACAGTGAACCGACACTTGCTGAGCACTATGCATGATGATCTCATTTAAACAGAAACCACACAACTACTGATGACAAACAACATAATATCTTTAAGGCACAGCCAAACATGCTTGTGTGAAAACGGAACAAAAGGGATAAAAGATCGATTGAGGACAAATATGTGTCATACATACTGAATTTGCCACTATACATGGGCTTGAATCCGTTGGTTGAAATGTGAATAAAATAACTTAAGAGCAAAAACATTGTCTTGAAACCAAAAGTAGAGCCTTTCAACTTGCAGGTTCTCCGGTCGGCATTAAAGCATGCAATTCGAACTAAAACCATACCTATTCTATGGAAAGAGAGAGATAGAAGTGAGACAGACTGCTCGATTGTAAAAAAATAAGCGGAATCTTGGGCACAGATTTAACAGCCCCTCAATTTTAAGGCTTTAAATTCGTTTGATTTTCAGATTTTCAAAATGAGAGCAAAGGTTCAGTATGTACTGGAAGAGTTTTTAATTTCACTAAACTCACTCTAACTCTAATATATGTGATTGTGTACCGTTCAAATACCGTATATAAAAAATGTGTGATTTTATTCACACATACTATGCGAAAAATATAATTTTAGTTATGTAAATGGTCTCCGTTTTAAAATCCGGCTTCAGCCGATAAAAATGTTTAGCCGACCCTAGCTAGTAAATAAAAGGAAAAGGAAATGAAAATGCTTAGACAATTGCATGGCTCACCATTCAATTAAGCCGGCTTCATACCAAATATTGTATAGAAAGAGTGAGAAGTGAGACTGAATCAGTATGAAAATGAGAAAGTGATGGGAGAATATTCTAATTAAGGGTAAAAAAAATAAGGTTTTTACACTGAATCCGATGGTGTTTTTGAAGTTGGATCTTGAATATTGTTGAGGAAAGAAACACAAGTTGAGTTAGATTGAAGAAGAATGTTTTGCAGTATTTTTACAAAATTTTGCCTTTACGCGATCAAGTTCACAGCAGACATAATCATGAGGCGTGCTCATATTGTTGTATTCATTTGTATTTGTTATGATACATAAAAAATACCCACACACTTAGCGGCCTAAATCATTAACAAGACTAGCAGTGTTAGGTTGACCAAGTTTGACTAGAAGGAACTCATTCCCCCATTCCCCTGTAATAGTAACTAATGAAATTTCCCCGCGCGATACGGGGAATTCTGTAGTATCGGGTCGGTTCGTGACGGTATCAGTATGGTATATGACACTCGGTTTAAAGTCATTATATGCACAATGGGAATCCGTTTTATGTTGGAAACCATAAAAACGAATACTGTCACCGATTTCGATTATAATAATACGGCATCGATCTTAAAAACGAATATAGGTACGGTACTAACAATTGCTATGGTATATGATAAACAAAAACTTTATTTTGAATAAAACTTCATTTTGAATGTCCACTTGGGTGATCAAGATAACCTACTTCCTTGTTTATTAACACACACACGAGTGCAGAATCCAAGTGTGAATGCAAACCGGAGCAAAACAATGTATGTAAGGCAAACACAAGTAACCAAAAGATTCACTATCTTTAGATTAATGGAAGAGAACAAGTTTACACATACACACAGTGAACAAACTCTCTAAGTGCTCTCTTAGTTGAAACTGTGAAGAGTGTTCTGTATATATAGGCCCAGACACCCTGCACACTACGAAGAATGTGCAGGGCCACGAACATCAGCAATCCTACGAAGAATGACTCTTCGTAGGTCTTCTCAACGAACAACATGCACCACGAAGATTGAATCTTCGTGGCCTTCCAAATCAACGAACCTTCTATTGTTCGTCGATGAACACTCCTACGAAGAACATGGGTTCTTCGTAGGGAGCCCATACACAGACACAAACATTCACATTCACTAACTTACAGCAACTAACACACTAACAGTAGCACACTTTCTAACTGTTTTACATCATAAGCAACATAAACATCCTGCTAAATCGAGATAGGAGGATATCTCGACTTGGCCGACTTGACCAAAATACATACACGTAAAATAAAGACCGTACAAACTACCAAAAGCTAAGAACAAGCTACAGACACAAAACTGTACCAACAAACTCCCCCTTGTCTATAGCTTGGTCTTCGATCTTCACTCCTTGTGTGCTTCGGTCCATGAACTTCCGGAATGAATACCTCGGTAGAAACTGAAACAAGCGATGCGTTGAAATAGCAATGCTTGGTACGCATCCTTGTCTTCATAGAAGATATCATGTTGAAGGAGGGTCTTGATGTCGCGGGATGACATGTTTACAATCCACATCGGATCAAGCATGCGGAAGTTGTCTTCATTGTTCTTGAACACGATAACCGCTTCTTGAGTGTCTGAGTCATAACATCAAAGCTTCATATTCCCTAGAAAATCTTGAGGCATGGGCATGAGAGGAATCTTCTCCAAAGCTTTCACCGGCTGGTACACAAGCTTGTAATGAGCTGTGTTGGTATCCGGATCCAGTGTATACTTTATTTGCTCATGCATTGGGAACTGAGGCTTGTACATTTCATCCTTCTAGCCTCGTCTTCGTTCAATTCTTATCTTCTTTGCAAACAACGATGCTCCTTCGTAGTTGGATCTGGTGATTAGATTTAACTTGGATAGCGCTGCAACATCATAAAAGGGCAAAGTTAAAATGCTGAGTAAAGAATTAAAGTACTGGATTCTGTGTTCTCTTTTCACCGCCATGCAGTGAATGTCTTTCACAAACATCCAACTAAGGATCCTTCCATGTGGCTGATCCTTCTAGTACTTAAAGTAATCAACTTGAGCAGGAGGAGGAGATGGCTTTTTTTGCCTTTGCAAGAAACTGCTTCCGCCATTCTTCAAAAGAATCAGCTGGAATGTCAGATGTATCTATACTTTTCAACTTTTCATCGATATCATCTACATTCTCACGAAGCCAGTCACTGTCAAATGGCTCAAACACAGACCCGTCATCACGTACATACTTTGACTTTCCAACGTCTCCATCAAACACAATTTCTTCCAATCCTTCGACATTTTCTACCTCGGGTTCACTAGGAATTTCGTCAATGGTAGCTTCGTCTACCTCTTTCAGTTCTTTGAGTTTCAAAATCTGTTCATGGGAGAGTTCAGAAACAAACTCCCCTTCCTCTAACTCCTCACCGGTAACAGGATGTAGAGATTGTAGCGGTGGCACATCAAAACCAACAGAAGTAGAAATAACTTGACCAGACTTTGAACCTTCAGCAACAACCACATCATCTTGATCTTCCACAAGAACCATCTGCAAATCTATGTTGTCCAAGGCTTCTTGAACACTTCTAGAGCCGACAACAACTTGAACAGAACTTGAAGCACCAGCTGGGGTAGACGCAGAACTTCTGGTTGAGCCGACAAAGCAGACACATTAGGATTTCCTGGATCTTCACTATCATGATCCCGCTTTTGTAGAACCTCTTGTGTCTTACATCTATCAGCCCACAATATATTGACCTGTTTTCTTGTCATTTCATAGCTACCAGCCATTTGTTTTACATTCTCAGCTATGGTCTTGTTTCTCGTGTCATACCAGTTGGTTATCTATGTGTACTTCCTAGAAAGCTTCTCGCTAGAACGTAGTAACTCAGTGCTTCGTTCTTTCATCCTGTTCATCTCTATACCCCGAGAGTTGTCAGCTGCACGCACTTGCTGTAACTGGTTAGCCCTTTCGACATCAGCAGCTCGCAGTTGAGCATTTTCAGCTCTCAACTGGTTGATCTCTACTTGTTGCTTCTTAACAGTCTCAGTCAGGGTGTTGATCTCCAATCGTTGCTTAATGGAGTCGTTCCTTGTAGCAGACATAAAATCCATGTGTCTGTCTATCTGAGTCTCTGCTGCTTGAAGTTGTAGAAATAGAAAGCTAGATCGCTCGTTTTCAGACATTCTTGCAAACCTTGCCTCAAGAGATTCTGAACTTTGCTTGCGAGTTCTTTCACGAGAAGCTTGAGTAGCAGCAGGGGCTATAAACTGAGGAGGGGGTTGTTGTGGGCTAACAGTAGCAGTTGCAGTTCCCGATGACCTACTAGGAGAAGCTACCAAGGCTTTAGTCTCCTCAGCAGTGAAGACTTCCTCTGGTATTGGCCCTGCAGATGGATCAGGTTGTGGAACATATTCTGATTGAGCTGATGAGGAGCCAACTGTTTTCCGACTCTTTTTCTTTCGACGGAGAGCAACTTGTTTCTTTCGAGCCTTCTCCGATTCAGTGTCAGAAGGAACATAATCAGGGTCAACCTCAGTTCTTTCAGTATTAATCCTTCTAACCCGTCGAACACCACGATCATCAAGATAATATTCATAACCAGGTTCAGGAGGATTATCTTCCTCTTCAACATTTGTGGCGCTTTCTGGTTGCTTTCCTAAATCAACACCGGTTGGCGCAGCACCACTATCGCCACCATCACCACCATCTCCACCATCACCACCGTCATCACCATCTCCACCATCATCATCACTATCATCATCATCACTCTTTTTCCCAAACCTATCTTCAAGCATTTTTCTTAAAGTAGGCTCTTCATTGTCGGAGTCACTGTTGTCGTGTCGCCACTTGTCATTTTCCGGTGCCACGTATTAATCCTTTTCAAGAAAACCAAATAACTTCCGAGGTGGATCGCTTTCCTTGTAACTTTTTGCAGCGTCTCCTTTAAATATCTTCAATGAACGTTCTGTCATTGTATCAATTTTTAGAACTTCATTACCCTCTCTAGGAAGATCGGGATGTTGGACATTCAAGACCATCTGCAGAAATCTAGGATACATCCAGAACTTGCTTCCTGCTGTGGCGACTCCCGTTCTTGATAGATTTTCTTTCATGTTGGAGAATATATACTTAGATATGCTAAACAGCTTGTTCAGCACTAAAGCCACCATCAACCCGACTAAGTCTGGATTTGCCATATCATAACCGCTTCGTCGATTGCTCAAACATTGTATCAACACATGTAACAGAAACTTGTAACGAAGAGGTAAACCCGACTTGTTAAACTGATTTCCAAATATATCTCCACTACACTTCATACGCAGCAAACACCCTCTTTGACACATTATCGGAACTGAATATGGCGCTTCAGGGTCATCACGAAGCTGTAATACTGTTTTGAGAATCTCAACAGAAACAACAACGTCTTGATTGCTCACACTTTCTCTTATAACTTCCTTTCCATCAATCTCTTCAACTTTCGCTGAATCCCAAAAGGCTTTGATCAGGGACTTGTATATGACAGTTTGATGAGTGATGGCGTGATTGATCCTTGATTCCCTTAGCCATTTCATGATTCCGTTGTAATCAGCGAGTTTGTCTTGCGGATCCAAATATGCGATCATGTTGTGATGACGTTCCGACATGACTTCAACCTCCGTTTTATATTCTTTCTTTGTAGCAGGCTTTCGCTTCTGAGTTTTTGGAGCCATTTTCTACAAAAACACAACCACCATGTGAAGAAAGAAACATAAAAACTAATAACACACTCAAACATGTTAACTATATGAATTCACTATGAACTTAAAGTGTTCCAATGAACATTTCTTTGTTCACTGTGAAGATGTCCACGAAGAACAAAACACACGAAGAATCTTTGATAAACAAGCAAAACCCTACGAACAATCCTGGTCAACGAAGATTGATTCTTCGTTGACTACAATTCTTCGTTGGTTACTTGTTCCTATGAAGAACCCTGGTCAATGAAGATTGGTTCTTCGTTGACTACAATTCTTCGTCGCTGTTGATTTTCGCCAGATCTGATTTGTTGTTGGCTTCATTCTTCGTCACAGTTAAATCTTGTCAGAGACAAACAGACAGGTGTTAAGAAATATCTGACAAAAAGGATCAAAACCCATTTCATTAACTATCATTCCAACATTCATGTAAAAACCCAATAAACTCGATATTCACAAAATTTTCAAATACATTGAGTTATTCATTTAACCTAGAACTGTTATAGCAATCATCGAAACAGTTCACGATTAAATATTTCATTCAAACACAAACACGACTCATTAAAGACTCAAAGTTTGAACTTTGATCCTTCTAAGATTTAAAATCACCTTGTTAGTTAAAGTTTCATGGATTAACCAACAATGTAACTTTGATTTTACCTAAAAACAAAATCACTACAGATGTTTAACAAGAAGAATCTGAGGTTTTGATTGTGTTTCTTAACAATGAAGATGATGAACAGTAACTTTGTGTTTGAGAGAGAAAAAAGGAATGGTGAAATTTTGAAAGTGATGGGGTTTGGTGAGGGGCCATGCCTTTTAACCGCCCCTGTCCTACCGCCTTTCAACGAACAATGCAATTGTTCGACGAACAATCGACTTGCTCGACGAAGAATCATTCTTCGTTGAGAGCTTCTATGAAGAATCACAATAGGGCCGACGAACAATCCAGTAATTGGGCTTAACCATTAGGCCCAACTCATTTCAACGAAGAACAATTCTTCGTCGATCTGATTCTTCGTTGACTGGTTCTTCGTTGAACTAGATTCTTCACAGAACTGAATTCTTCGTCGATCACCAGTACCAACTTATGAAGTTGTTTTAACAGAACAGATTTGAACATCTTTGGATTTAACGAAAAGCATTATGACCTTTATGAAGTTGTGTTGTTTAATCAAGGTTGATTTTATGACTTCAATGGTAAGAACCATTCGAGCTTCAATATCGACTAAAAGAAAATTAACGAAAAGACTAAAATATCTAAAATAAGACAAACCTAAGTTAAATAACTACGAACTACACTATACACTACTTAAACATCTTCTGTGAGTTTCAAGGTAAGAGAATCATACCAACTTACGGTTTGGTCAAGCATGATTTTCTAATTTCATTTTACTTTCGATAAGCATTTTACCTCGATTACCATATTGTTGTCCACATAAACTCAACTTATCAGATGTAGTCACGTTTGAGAGATATGATTTAATGTATGATTTATACTTACTAGCTGGTGTTCATCCACTTCATGACACATTCCCGTATCAAGACATGCACAAGAATTCGTCTTACCGGCGAGTATACCGCTTATCATCTGTTTTAACGTATATGTGTGAGATACTCACTTATTTTTGGATGAAAACAAGTCCTATGTGATAGAATCACTTATTGATGAGGAACTTGATTTTCGAATGCATGTAGGGCACAAGTGCAAGTCCATGAACAGGTTAGTACCATCGTACCGACAAAGAGACGAACTTGACACCCGCAATAAACTGTGATATTTTATCACTTATTCGTTTTGGTGGATGTGATATGATTATCACTTATTGATGGTCATATGCAATATTTACACGTATATATGGTATCATGGAAGTTCTAGACTTGCGTCCCTGTTATTTTTCGGTAAAAAGATTCAACCATGATACCCAGATGATAAACAGCATAAGCACCACGCATTTCAGAACCTTGGCATACTATCAAACGAAATTTCGGTACCAAGACCATATGCCAATGAATGGTTCCCACCTGACTTTCAGTTTGTTAAGTTTATATCGACCTGCACGTTTTAGTCTGATTGTGAGTCTACCGGTACATCGTTAGTAAAGCTACTTATCATTTCAAATTACATTTTTACCGCACTTGACTAACCACCAGTGTATCATCATCTTCTCTTATCTTTCTAAGAAACTCATTTTGGTTTTTCAATTTTCTATTGTTTTTGTGTTTTTCTGAAATTTTATCCTCCTTAAATACAGAAAGTAAATAAAAGAAAGACATATTTTTGTATATATGAGATTTTTATTTTTCTCATGTTTATGTATTTTTCATGAAATTTTCTCCTCCTAAAAAGCAAAAAGTAAATAAACAAAGAAATCTTTTTGTATTTTTGACGTTTTTAAAGAAAATATTTACAAAAACGATTAGTCGATGGTGATTTACTCGGGTTTCACCTTAATGCCATTTATCAAAAGCAAATAATCAAATCGAGATTTATCAAAAGCTTTTGTAAATAAGTCGGCACGTTGGTGATTAGTGTGAATTTTGCCAACATCGATAAGTTTTTTTTCATAACAATCTCGTATGAAATGATACTTAATTTCGATGTGTTTTGTTTTCGAGTGCTGTACATGATTACGGGTAATCTGTAAAGCAGCTTCATTATCAACATGAATAGGAGTAGTTAGAAATTCAAAACCGTAGTCGCGCATCTGCTGTTGGATCCATAAAACATGGGAACAACAACTAGAAGCTGCAATATACTCAGCTTCACAAGTTGAGGTAGCCACACAGGTCTGCTTTTTGAATTGCCACGTGACTAAACGATTTCCAAGAAACTAACATCCTGCTGATGTTGATTTTGCATCAATTTTGCAGCCACCGCGATAAGAATCACTGAACGCGATCAACTCGAAGTTATCATCCTTAGGATACCAAAGACCAGGGTCTGGACATCCCTTCAGATAACGAAAAATCCTCTTGACGGCGATGAAGTGAGAAGACTTTGGATTTGATTGATAACGAGCAAGTAGGCATGTCGGGTACATAATATCAGGTCTTGATGCTGTGAGATACATGAGAGATCCAGTCATTGCACGATAAAGAGATGGATCCATACTATCACCCGACCCCTCAGGAGTAATCCCATGATTCTGAGCTAATGGAGTACCAGCAAGCTTTGAATCTTCCATCTGGAATCGCTTGAGAATATCCCCGACGTACTTTGTCTGATGAGTGAAGATCCCTTCCTTAGATTGATGTACCTGCAAACCTAAGAAAAAGTTCATTTCTCCCATTGCGCTCATTTCGAATTTCTCTTTCATCACACGTTCGAATTCTTTGCACATATTATCATTTGTAGACCCGAAGATGATATCTCCACATACACTTGAACCAGCAACAAATCCTCACCCCTTTCCTTGATCAAAAGAGTGCAGTCGATCAGACCTCTTCGAAAACCATTCTTGAGAAGATACGAAGATAAAGTCTCATACCAAGCTCTCGGAGCTTGATGAAGACCATACAACGCCTTGTTTAGAAGCCAAACCTTATCAGGATGCATTGGATCTTCAAAACCAGGCGGTTGCTCAACATATACCTCTTCTTCGACCACACCATGAAGAAATGTACTTTTCACATCCATTTGATACACAATGAACTTGTAGGACGCATAAGCCAAGAAAATCCTTATTGCCTCAAGACGTGCCACTGGTGCATAAACTTCATTATAATCAATGCCTTCTACCTGTGCAAAGCCCTGAACAACCAATCTTGCCTTGTTACGCACAACAACACCTCGGTCATCCCCTTTGCACTTTAACACCCATCTAGTGCCAATCTTCTTATAGTTCTCAGGTCTGTCAACCGGTTTCCATACTCCCAACTTCTGGAACTGTTGAAGTTCTTCCTGCATGGCTTCCACTCATGAATCTTCTTTCTATGCTTATTTCCAAGACTTTGGTTCTACTTGGCAAACATATCATGCAAAGACCAATCGTTTTGCTCCCCGGATTCTCCAATAGCTGCATACAATCCAACATTCTGATTGTTTCTCAGCTGGTTACGTGTCAGCATACCGCTTTGAACATTTCCTATAATATTCTGCTGAGGATGAGTATTATGAATTCGAGTTTCTGGCATATCAGGAAAACGAGCATTGATACCCAAATTGTTGAAGTTCAAATTAACTACCAGATCAATATCCGGCATTGCCAAAGACGTTGAAGCATTACCTTCACCAGTACCTACATTGTTATCCACAGAAGCACCTTCAGAGACACCTTGAATAGGAACTGATGTAGCTTCATTTGCATCGTGATATTCTTCATCTTCAGACGAAACGTTGTAATCAGCTGCATCTTCAAACACCTCATTTTGACCAATATTGTTATCCGATGCCGAAGCTTGAGGATTAACAATAATCGGTCTCACCAATGATGAATCAATCACAGTATCACTTTCTAATAACATCTGTGCTTCTGCAGAAGCTTCATCAAAGGTTGGCAGATTAAAGGAACCAAAAAGACCATCATAGTCAAACATCCACGGATCTCCCGGAGCCCTAACAGACTCAGTGTATCGTTGAACTTTAACTTCACCCCATTCCTCTATCTTCCGAGTAGATAAATTCAAGACTCTAAAATTTGGAGTGGCATACCCAAGAAAGAAACCTTCGATCACCTTTGCCGTAAATTTACCATCCGGCTCAATCATAGTGCATGGAGCTCCAAACGGTTCCAAATACGACACATCGGGTTTCCCTCGATGCAATAGTTCAATGCAATTTTTACCATGTCTTTTCACTGTAAGAACCCTGTTTAGTGTATAACATGCAGTTGCCACAACCTCCCCCCAAAATTGAACTGGAAGTTGTGATTCCACTAACATAGTTCTAGCAGTTTCTATAAGCGTCCGATTCTTCCTTTCAGCAACACCATTCTGTTGAGGAGTATAGCGATAACTGTATTCGTGCAAAATACCTTTGGAAACACAATACTCATCCATAACCCTATTCTTAAACGCAGTGCCGTTGTCGCTCCGAATCCTCCTTATCTTCAAGTTGTACAAGTTTTCAATGAGGGTACAGAGATTCTTGAGAATATCTGGAGTCTCGCTTTTGTGTGCCATCACCGCTATCCATGAAAATCTTGAGTAATCATCCGTAATTACCAAGCAGTAAGCATCACCAAAGGTTGTCTTGTGTTTCATAGGTCCGAAAAGGTCCATATGAAGACGTTCCAATGGCATGTTAACAATATTGATTTTCTTGATAGGATGTGATTTCTTCGCTTGCTTTCCCTTCTGGCATGATACGCAGACGTCTTGAAGATGAAAGTTTTTGATAGGCACACCATTCACAAGATTGTTCTTCACCAGATGGTTCATCTTCCTCAAGTGAATAGGTCCCATACGTCTGTGCTATGAGATAGACTCCTTCTCGGTAGCTTTAGAAACGAAACAGGTAACTTGTGCAATCGTCGTAATCGGTTGGCTCATATCAAGGATGTACAAGTCATTTATCCTTGGAGCCGAAAGAAGAATCCATTCCTTTGGGATTTTAAAACCGGGTTTCAACACATAGCAGCCAGCATCATCAAAATGCACGATAAACTTCTTGTCGCAAATTTGAGACACACTAAGAAGATTGTGATCAATTTGTTGCACATAACTGATCTTGTTGAAACTCACTACACCATTAGAGATCATACCCTCTCCAGTGATGTATCCACCTTTGTCTCCAGCAAAAGCGACATAGCCTCCTCTAATGTTTTTCACATCATACAGAAGTCTAAGATCGCCTGCCATGTGCCTAGATGCCCCACTATCAACGATCCAATGACTGTTAATAGTTCCTCCTGAAGCACCCTGCACATGTGGTTACACAATTAGTTGGAGATGGGGACCCAAGCCTTAGTGGTCTTGGGTCGCCCCTTATCATCAAGAAATGTAATTTCAATTTCTTGATGATTCGGAAATGAAATACCTCCCCCTGAAATTGTATCTGACTTAGGTTTCCAAGATGACCTTTGTGACTTACCAGTTTTATTTGTATTATTTACGGATTTTGAAGATTCTGGTTTTGACACATTTGACGAACTTGGTTCTCTTTTAACAATTTCCGGTTTTAATGCCTT
The DNA here is from genome assembly GCA_947069175.1 of Scalesia atractyloides. NCBI lineage: Eukaryota > Viridiplantae > Streptophyta > Magnoliopsida > Asterales > Asteraceae > Scalesia > Scalesia atractyloides. The sequence goes on along the minus strand of CAMTDV010000024.1, from coordinate 7,597,167 downwards.
TTCAAGAGCTTTAACATTTGTCCATTTTTGTTTAGCTTCTTGTTCTTTAACGACTCGTTTATCTTGTTTAGGGGATACCAATCGTCGTTGTTCTACTTTCTCAGGTGGAGCATTATTCGCAAACTTTGGTTTGGGTGAGTTTGTACAATTTTTGATGATGTGTCCAAACTCACCACATCTAAAACACGATCTCCTCTCAACAAACTTAGGAGATGAATTTTTCTGACTGGATGTAGAACTTGTTGGCCGTGAGGTACTTGGTTCACTATCACACCCGTTGGAATGTTAGGTGTAATTGTTTTGTGCATTTTGTTTCAAAATCTTGACTTTGTTAGCAAAATCTGTGATAGATAAATTTTCAAAAGTCTCGATTTTATCAGTGCCTGTTGAACTCACAAATTTTACATCCTTTTGCTTCTTCTTGTTTCGAGTCGATTTCCGATTGCCCTTAGGTTTTGAGACCTTAGAGTTATCGACTCCATTTTCTTGTTGCTTTCCTTTGGAAGCCGTTGGTTGTTGAGGTTTGAGAGGTAATTTTTTGCATTGAGTTACGATAACATTCGAACTTTTCTTTCCCAAAAACTTATTTGTTGAGTTTTCAAAAACCTGATCAATCAAGGCTGGATTGACATTTCTGATAGGGAAGTCCTTGTTTGAGTAAACTCTCTCATCATCAACAACGTATAGAGCAGATTGTTACTTTCATAGGTAGCAATAAGCGCTTCAACTGACTTAGCGGGATCAATTTCTTGTTTAACAACAGGCTTAACAACTAGTGTGGGAGGATCACATAAGATGTGATTCTCAACTGGAATTTCCACTCCCTTCTTATTGTCAAGAGATTGGTCTTGCTCGATCATGTTTGATTCATCGTCTGATGTTTCTGCATCCTCAACTACTGGAGGACTTTGTTCAGAGGATGAATTATCAGACTGTTTGATTATATTAGAAACCTCGTCTAATTTGAACCCTAATCCTGCTGCAAACTCATCAGGATCGAGTGGTACAGAAGGTTCAAATCGAGGAATTTCCTTTTCATCGGGCATCTTAGAATAGTTGTGTCTTAAAGGGGGCGGACACGACTGATATCCGATGCATGTCACATTTCCTTTTAGGTTTTGAACATCAATGATGTGATCAAGCACAAACTAGGAATTTGAGTAACTTTCCAGTTTGAGCTTGATCGCTTCATATTCACATTTTACAATTGCTAACTCCTTTTTGGTTTCTTCAATGATATTAATATAGTTATTAATACCCTTTTGCTTGTTTAAAACCGTTTTGGTTAACTCAGAAACGCTTCTTTTTAATGTATCAATTACATCTTTGAAATCTTTTTCGTTTCTTGTTAAGGCCAAGTTAGCTTCTTTGCATTTTGACAATTCAATTACTAAATTGTGATTATGAAGATTTGTTGTTTCAAACTTCTATTTTAGATCAGAGCAATCATTGCAGACTTGAGTAATATCAGATTGTACCTGACTTGTTGAAACTGACACATTCGCCATAAATGCGGTGTTGCAAGAGAACGATCCATCCTTGTTGAACAGCTTTTCAACTTCCCTTGCTGCAACTTCAGCCTTCTTGACTAGCACCGATTTCTGGTTGTTCAGCTTCTCAGCTTCTTTCAGCAGACCCTCAACCTCAGCATCAATATCCAACTTTACTTCAAGATCCGAACCATACCCTCCAACATTTGAACTTTCTTCATCTGAAGTACCGCTGTAACCTGAACTGTCATCATCTTCGGAAGCTTCATCCCTTTGGACCGATTGCACATGATTGATGACTTTGGCATAGCAGGCAGTACCCCCTTGATTACCATCACCCAGCTGAACGGACCAGTCACATCCTTCATCAGCTTGTACCACCAATGCTCGGTTTGTATTGGAAGACCCTGCTTGATTTGGGTTGTTGACAGCCACTATTCCTCTTTCATTATTGACTTGGGTGGTGTTGGATGTAGTTTGATTTCTGAAAGGGTTTTGGTTTCCTTGCTTCGCAGGTCTTGTGCATTCTCTTTTGAGATGCCCTTTCTCACCATAATTGAAACAAGTAACGACATCCTTATCAAAGTCGTACTTAGTATCCTTTTTGCTCTCCAGACTTGTTCTCCCCGTTCTAGCCATATAATCCTTTGCTCTTCGAACTGCACTTGCAAAAGCCCATTTGATATCCATAAGATCCATCTCGTCTTTGTCGATTTGTTGGTAGTCCTTATTTGTCAAATTAATGTTTCCAATTTGACCAGCCACCAAACCACAATAAGCACTAACCATGGTGTTTAGAAGTTCCATGTGTTCCTTAGCAACTTCTACACTCACCTTGGAAAGATGTGAGGTATCAAATCTAACAGTGTTAGGACTTTGAGATTGGAAATTGTTTCCATAACAGGCTTGTTGTGTTGCTTGTTGAGCACCAAAATCTTGAGGTTTTGGTAAAAAGGCACTAGGATCAAATCATTGACTATATGATTGGGTTGATTGATCTGTTTTGGTGGTGGTGGCATGAACGGATTTGCATTTGATACAAATGTCGTTTGTAATTTCGTTTGCGAAGAAGTACCAACACATGCGTTAATGCCACCAAAATACATTTCAGGATTCTGAGGAACTGGAACCCTATTTGCTTTTCGAATTTCCTTTTCATCCTTGTTTTCCAACTTTTGAATGAATTCATAGATTGTAATTGTATCTAACACTCCAGTATGTTTGAGTAATCTATGAATTGACCCCACTTTGGTGGCAACGCATAAGCAAACCTTGATACTATTACCTGTTGAGATGCATTCACATGATATGAGTACATTTCACTTAGCAAGTGATAGAATCGATGTAACACCCCTGCCCCTCGTTATCACCAATATTGTCCGCTTTGCCCCCGATTGGTGGCCAATCCAGGAACTCACGGCTTTGTTTTTGGTTGCCCTGGTGGAGACTTCCCAGGTGGTCACCCATCCTAGTACTACTCCCACTTGAGCACGCTTAACTATGGTGTTTTCCTCTCATCCACCAGCATTAAGCCCAAAACGCGTTGGTGATTTTAGAGGTATGGCATTACTTATAAACCAGGAATCTCTCATGTCCACGGACGATGTTGGGAGGTATGCCATTAGGTGTTATAATCACCCCCCTAAGGGACTCATCGTCCTCGATGAGGTTTTGCCCGAACATGTAGGAGGTTGCCATTATCCTCGATGAGGTTTTTTGCCCCACATTTGGGAGGTTGCCATTAGGTGTTACAATCACCCCCCCCCCCTAAGGGACTCATCGTCCTCGATGAGGTTTTGCCCCAACATCCCGAACGGCACAGGAGTGGCTCTGATACCACCCCGACCCGCAGCGGAAAAAGTGATCGGGGCATGATTGGGTTTTCATCAAAGCTCATGACATTTATTATAATGTTTCATATTTATTATTTCAATTTAAAAGAGATCATACAATCATATCAAACAAATACAACATGTTCTATGCATCCTTCTAAACTTCATTATTTTTCTTCTAAGGCAATTTCCTATGTTTTCCATGCTTCATCCTGTTCACCTGTATCATATGTAAAAATGGTTTTTGGATCAACAAAAAGTTGGCGAGTGAACCTTGTTAGAAAACATTTAATATTTATTTCTTGTTGTATTTAATATGGAAAAATTGTGCAATATTCACATATGAACAAACGTAAATAAACATACAATAACAACAATTTGCATACAATTACAAACCCTTAGCATACGATATTTAAACAACAACAAACAATACATACATTAACAAACCAACAGCATACAATAACAACAATTAATAACATACATTAACAAACCAACAGCATACAATAACATATCAACTTGCATAAATATATAACATAAACAAAACTGTGCGATCAAGGCTCAATCAAACGGAGCCGATCGTATTGCATGTACTGAAAATGATAAATGTCTGTGCGATCAAGGCTCAATCAAACGGAGCCGATCGTATGTTGGCACGCCAGGTTCACGCTCATAATGTAATGGGGAACATGCTCAACGCTCATAATGTAATGGGGAGCGGCGGCCTATGAAATTGCATGTACTGAAAATAATAAATTAAATCTAAACAATAACCACACAAACAATTTATACAAACTGAATACACATTTATTCATGATATGATGTATGCACAATGATTTAAATATAGTAAATAGTAAGACACATGATACACCCCAAAAATGTGATTTAAATGGGGAATTTGTAGAGATTCACTCACAGTGGGTGCGTTCGGTGAATGATGATGAATGCGCACGAGTTTAGAGGATTGATCGTCGAGGAATAACTAACCTAATTAATAAAGGAAAGTAAGGTAAATAAATGGATTTTATTAACAACTTTAATAGAATTTTTGGATATATTTTTGTGAGTTTTAGGCTATTTTCTAACTTTCAAAATGTTATTTTTAAGTATTTTTAATTGATTTTTAAATAAAATAAATAAATAAAAATAATAAAAAAAATGTTGACTTTTTGACCGTTGACTCGTTGACCGTGGACCGTTGACTTGTTGACCGGTTTTATTGTGTAAGTGTTTGCGCCGGGTGAGGCTCGAACCCGAGACCTCCCGTTCGCGTGCATGCAGCTCTACCAACTGAGCTACGTGTCTAACCCGAAATATTTCTGTTTTTAATTATATTTATATACTAATTAGATAAATCCGAAAATCATTTATTTTAAAAAGATTTTAACGTAACGACTCGGTGCACTCCACAGGTCTCGAACCCGGGACCTGTGGTTTAGTTTGACACACAGTCCACCGCTGGACTGTGTGTCTAACTTGGTAAATATCCTAGTTTTTATTATACTTAACACATAACGGAGTTAACCCGGTTCAGTTTTAAACAAAAAGGCATTTTATTACTGCGAAGGTGCGTGTGTCAAGAATCGAACTCGGGACGTGTACGTATTTGTTTGCACACAGTCCACCGCTGGACTGTGTGTCTCACCCGTTTAAAATTCCGATTTTAAATAATCTTATAACATAACTACTTCGTCTTCTTCGTTCAAAACTCAGGCAACGGTCAGAGTAACTGTTACTTGATTAATTCAGTTAATGGACAAGATGAACAATTTAAAAGTATTGAAACGAAGAGTTTGGGGAAAGAAAATACCGAACAGATCGTCTTCTTAAGAAAATCCGGCGAATATCATCGGCTCTGTTTTGGTGACCTTCGGCTGTTAGAATCAATTAACAGTTTGGAGGGATTAGATGTGAAATTAAACTAATGAGTAATGATTATCAGTATGTTTGAATGATCATACCGGTTAACAGCGAGTTTATGAAATTTCAGAAGTTTTCCGGCGACAACAGATAATCCGGCAACGTCGTCTGGAAAAGATTCTGGGTGAGGGATTGATATTAGAATTTATCCAATAATGGAATGAAACAGAAAAATCGAAGTAATTACCGTGTAGATGAAAGTCTCGGTTTTCCGGCGATTTGCAGAGATTTTCCGGCGAGTGAAATTTCTTGCGACCGAGATTCTTCAAGGGTTTAAGGTGAGTGGGAGTGATGTCAGTAGGAGTTCTATGATCTTATTTTTTGGTAAGAAGAGAAAATGGATTGAACTCGGTTTTCCGGCGAAACTTTCCGGTTAATTCACAGAGAATTCCGGCGACTTCCGGCGAAGTTTTCTGAGTGAAATGAAGAGCGTAAGTTGAATAGATTCGCGAGCTTAACTGATGAACAAGGTATAATCCCGGATTTGAATTGTGTTTTCGGTTTCAATAGAAGCTTAAGGCAATGAATGAAATTGATGGTTTGCTTCGGTTATAACCGATCTTACTGATTATGTATACGTTATGACCAAAAAGAAACGGCCAAATTTGACGAAATTGTCGGGATTTCCGGCGTGAACGGATTTGGGCGCGTTGTGTAACTGGGTTTTGATTTCCAGATTGATTTATGTATTAATTGTTTCAATATGTTAACAAACAACACAAGTGGCGGAGCGGTTGAAGGGATGTGTGTTAAGACTGTGCTGACTCTCGGCTGACCCGGGTTCGAGTCCCGGCTTCAGCATATTATTTTTAATTCACTAATTTTAGTACTTTTTCAAAAATAAATTTTATATTCTAATATACTTATTAATTATGTATCGTTTAAAATTAATTTGGGCATTAAATGAGCAACAAATTTTTTAACTAATTGTTCGGTTAATAAACAAAGCGGGTTTGGTAAATCCGGTTTTTGGCGGATGTTACAATCGAGTTGTCATATCATTTAGCGTCTCATTTTCCATAAACAGGAAACCTTCAAACTCCTTCTTCAGCAAGTCGTGCTGAACTTTTCGTGTAGCTGCATTTCCCTCACCTCTTGCCTCTAATGTATCCCACAAGTTCTTGGTGGAAGTACAATAGATGAACTGATGATATCTATCTTTGTGAAGGGCTTGTGTGAGAATTGCAAAGGCCTTTTCTCAAGATCATAAGCCTTCTTGTCCGATTCGGTCATGCTTGCCAAAGTAGTTGGGTTAGAACCAGCTTCTTCAAGTGTGACATTGTAAGGCGTGGTAAAACATGGCCATGATTCAGTATTTTGACCAAGGACTGACGTATGAAAACATCCCTTCCATGCGGGATAATCATTCATATGATTCAGTTTAGGTGGACGATTGTTACTACCCGCTTCACTTTCGCTTATCAGTAAAGTTTGAGCGCTTTGGTTTTGGTTTGCGACACAAGCCCACTGACTAGCGGTAATCACTGAGGCTTGTTGAGGCATAAGTCCTTTGACCCATGACATGTCGGGGCTTGATTGTGAAGTACCTTGATTTGTACTGCTCGTACTACCCCAATCCCAAGGATTAGAGCTCATTTTGATCAGATAAAACAAAATATTAACTTGAAAATTCAAAGTTGTTAAATTTGAGCAAGTTATGAACTCTCTGTGAAAAATTATAACACACTTTCAACGAAGAAACAGTGGACGAAGAATGAATATCCACGAACACTGTTGTCAACGAAGAATCAGAGTCCAACGAAGAACGAATTCTTCGTTGGAGACTTGATCAACGAAGAATAAGGATTCTTCATCAGAAAGAAACCAACGAAGGATTATTCTTCGTTGAATGATTGTTCGCAGAGGATGGTTCGCAACTATTTGAATGTTTGCTGCCAATGAATCTTCGTAGGGATCTGGTTGGTGAAATTTTTCTTAAAATAGAAACATTCTTTTTCTGACAGAGTATAAAGCAAAGAATTGTTTCTAATTTTAGTAAGATTTCAAACAGCCTAATGTCCAAAGGATCCTTTGAATACTTTATCTTCACCAACTTTTCCGGTGAAACTCTTGCCGGAAAATTTGTCGAACACAAAATTTGAACGAAATTCTTAAGAAAAACTAAACCTTAACATGTCTACACTTGTTTTTGTCAAGTTGTAGTAAAGATTATCTTCAAATATCAAGTTTAACACAGATTTTTGAGCAATATTTCTGGAAAAACTAAGTTTTCTAGCTTTCAAGTTCAAAAATCCTTCAAGAACACTTCACAGACAAGCTCACATACAAGATTTTCCTCGGTTTTGAACAAGGAAGAGAGCCAAAGCTCTGATACCACTTGTAGGTCCACTTGGGTGATCAAGATAACCTACTTCTTTGTTTGTTAACACACACACGAGTGCATAATCCAAGTGTGAATGCAAACCGGAGCAAAACAACGTATGTAAAACAAACACAAGTAACCAAAAGATTCACTATCTTTAGATTAATGGAAGAGAACAAGTTTACACATACACACAATGAACAAACTCTCTAAGTGCTCTCTTAGTTGAAACTGTGAAGAGTGTTCTGTATATATAGGCCCAGACACCCTACACACTACGAAGAATGTGCAGGGCCATGAACTATCGGCAATCCTACGAAGAATGACTCTTCGTAGGTCTTCTCAACGAACAACATGCACCACGAAGATTGAATCTTCGTGGCCTTCCAAATCAACGAACCTTCTATTGTTTATCGATGAACAATCCTACGAAGAACATGGGTTCTTCGTAGGGAGCCCATACACAGACACAAACATTCACATTCACTAACTTACAGCAACTAACACACTACAGTAGCACACTTGCTAACTGTTTTACATCATAAGCAACATAAACATCCTGCTAAATCGAGATATGAGGATATCTCGACTTGGCCGACTTGACCAAAATACATACACGTAAAATAAAGACCGTACAAACTACCAAAAGCTAAGAACAAGCTACAGACACAAAAATGTACCAACACATTTCAACAAAAACTATACTGAAATGTCGGAAACAAAAATTAAACGCACCTGCGTATTTAACTTTTTTTTTGAAAGTTAACGAACATAAATAATTAAAGAAAAATCAAACTAAATGAAAACTAAGCATATTAAAGGTATATATAATTTAGAGTATAATATAATATAATTAATCTATTTTAATATACATAATATAATAGTATAAAACTAATAAAAAATAAAAAATACAAACACTATTCATCATCACTATATATATATATATATATATATATATATATATGGGTAGGGATTCTAAGAGATGTCCATCATATTTGAGAAACTTGATAAGCAATCTGGACCACACATTTTTTCTAAGCTTTTCGTAATATATACATATGTATAGTTTACAATCGACTATATACATATGAGTATAACGCAATATACATATATGTATGTGTACAACGCAATATACATATATGTATATAGTCGATTGTAAACTATACATATGTGTATATTACGAAAAGCTTAGGGAAAATGTGCGGTCCAGAATACTTCTCAAGTTTCTCAATTAGTATAGTGTTTATCACATGATCTAACCCTATATATATATATATATATATATATATATATATATATATATGTATATACTATATATATATATATATGTATATATATATATATATATGAAAACTAAGCGTATTAAAAGCATATATAATTTAGAGTATAATAAATTTTTTAAAAATTTCAGTGTTTACAAAAAAAATGCTAAAAAACTGAATTTTTGTAATTTTTATAAAAAAATCCACTCGGCGTTTTTTATTTTAATTTTTTGTTACAAACGTTGATTAAGATGTAACTTACATTCTCTGTTTTTTAGAAAAAAACTAAAAATGTGACGTAGGGTTTTCTTGAGTTTTCTCAACTCAAGTGGGTTTTCATTTTAACCTTCCCCTATATATATATATATATATACAGGCGAGGGTTAGATAGAAAACCCTAAAATTTTGAGAAAACCCAACCTCCCGATATTTTTTTAAAAAAAATAACACATGTAATATACATGTTTTTAAGAGTTTTGAGCCAAAAAAACAAAAAAGTGCCGAGTGGATATTTAAAAAAAATAAACAAAATTCAGCAACTTTTGTCTAACACATGTTAGTGATGAAAGTTGCTGAAACTTGTTTAACTTTTTAAAAAATATCCACTCGGCGCTTTTTGATTTTTTGGCTCAAAATTCTTAAAAACATGTATATTACATGTGTTATTTTTTTCAAAAAAAAAATATGTCGGGAGGTTGGGTTTTCTAGGGTTTTCTCAAATTTTTAGGGTTTTATATATATATGCATATGTGTGTGTGTGTGTGTGTGTGTGTGTGTATAATGTTACGTACATATTTTAATTTGTACTAGTTTATGATGTCAAACTTAGGGACCATGAACGACTTATGGTATAACAAATTTTCATATCTGGAGACATTTTTTTGGTATTATACTTTGATCGCATTCACATTGCAACGATGTATAAATTAATATGAAATCATTAACATCAAGTTAGGGTGTTCATAGTTCGCTTAACAACATATTCGATTTGTTTGGGCCCCTTTTTTCAGATTTGAATTTTTTTTCCTAAGCGTTATCCGAATTTGGCAACCTCTAATCGATCCGAATTCAATTTGGTACAGATTTAGTTAAAAACCGAATTCAATCGAATAACAGTTTATCCTGTTTTTGTGTTCGGAAAAGCTGTTTGGTTATAAATAGAACTCAACCTATTTGTGTTCGGAACAACTGTTTGGTTATAAATAGAATTCAGCCTAGTTTGATGTTTGTGTTCGGGACAACCATTTGGATTCATTTTTAGAATGAAATATCTAATTAATATATGAAGTGGATTGAGAACTAGAAATAGTTGGCTTATTTAGATTGGTTATTGGGCTTATTAATTGGGTTGGCTCTTTACTATTTTTTAGGTTCATTAATTGGGTCGGGTACGATTTGCTCATAAATTGGGATGGGTATCTCTTTACTACTTTTTAGGTTCGTTAATTGGGTTGGGTACAATTTACTTGATATAGGGATGCATAAATCAGATATTGGGGCACAATCAAGATGGGTAGAAACCGGGTACGGCCCAATCCAGTACAACTAGAACTGGGTAGGAAAGAGACCCGAGTGCTAGAGGTATGGATGGTACCCTATGTAATGGGTTCAGGCTAGGTCGGGTCCGGTTCTACCCGAGAACCGGGTACAATCAGGTATAGGTTTAAAAAAAGTATTAGACTGTTTGAACCGGTTCTAATGGAAATATAACCAACCATTGGAACCGGTTATTTATCATTTTGACCCTCCTATATTGAGAATAAATAAGTGTTGGAGGTTTAGGTTTGATTATGCTATCAAATGCTCTTTCAAACACCTCAAACCTCTCAACTTTCAAGTATCACCAATGATGACAAATAATGAATTAGTTGTTTTAGTACTTGAAACCAAAAGAAACCCAGAGATTTGGTCCCACTACGACTTGCGTCAGACAACACAGACATGATTTGTTGCAAGTATTGTGAGAAGTTCTTGAAACCTGTGGCAAACGCAAGTCTCAAAAAACATACAATTAAACATAAGACAATGAAAAAAGCTAAATAAAAAGGAGAATCGTTTGGATCCACAAACCCCATAACCAAAACTAGTGTTGAATTGTTTAAGTTTAACTTTAAGTTTTAGTTGTTTGAGTTTAATGTTAAGTTTTTATGTTTAATATTAGGTATAAATGTTTACTGTTTAGGGTTTAATTTTAAGTAAACCTTGGAAAATGTATGATCTTGATGATAATGATGAATGTGGATAAATTGGTATATTATAGTCTAATATATACTATTTTGAGATATTTGGGAACTTGTTAGTGGATGGGAAATATTGTTAAAAACATAATGTGCATGATTTGTTCGGATTTGTTATAATAAAAACCCAAGATGAGATTATGTTGGAAAAACTATATGTTTTACTAAACTAGGGCATTTGGGAAAAGTTTGTTTGAAAACTAGCTAGTATATCACGACCCACAACTGAAGATTGCTAGAATGGCCGAGTAAGGTGAATTTACAGTTACGTGTAACATCATGTAATTGCGAATTTACAGGTGCTTGACAATTGTGGGAAATTCTATTGTGATGACCTACGTATAACGCAATAGTTGTTAACTATTGATTTTGCGGACATAATCTTCAGTTAACCCGTTATTATGTTATCATGACTCCAACTCCATATTCAAAAACATTCGACTAGACAATGGTCTGGTTTAAGATCTTGAGGGTCACGTCTTTTGATTCCTAGTGTACATGTCATTGTCTTTGGGCATAGTCATATTATGTTTGGGCAATCATAATCCTTGAAACACGCCTTCACGTCTTAGTCATGTAAATCTCTTGGTCACACTTGCGTTGATTTTGATTTGTGCAGCAGCCAAATTTTTAACTATTTGAATTGACTAAATGTATTATCGAGATAGATTTTTGTACGATATATTATAGTCATAATATTCCATACTACTTTGACAAGCACTTCAGTTGATCAGGAACATTGTGAGCTTGTTCAATCTTTATCTTCATTGAATTATTTCAATTGTTACAACGCCTTGTGGTGACATTTCTAACGACTCATAGCATTAACGAATCTTGTCTATGTGTCCCTCGTACGACCAATGCGTCTTTTTAAAGTGGTTGAGTTTTACTAGTTTTTTTATACATTTTCTTATCATGATAATGGAGACACTGATTTCTGTTATAATTTGTCATGTCCTTGGCACTCGGTTTTGTCGGCCTTCTAGGTATATTCTTTGCAATGGCAAAAGCCAAGTTACCTTCATTGATGACTACGTTGTTGTTAAAGAGTTTAGTGACAATTTGTAACCATTCAACGTTGGCATCATTTGATTGCACTGATGATGACCACACTTTCAAAATGTACCCATTTTCGAGTTGACAATTTCACCCTAAGTAGGGATTGGCATTAGGATGTTACCTTAACAACCTCTTATTATTCGATTCAACTATTCGTTATCACATTGATACCCTGTGAACTAGGCAAGCTATTGTAGCTTTGCCTACAAAACCTTTGGCTTGTTTGTCATTTTGTTCCTAACAATCTCTTATGATAAACTAAGTATATGAACACACATTTTTTTGTGTTGCAAACATGGTTACAAAACTCGCTAAGCGCTCCCTAGTCGGTCGGCTGGGGAGTTGAGAGTACTCGGCCTAGACGGAGAATACTCAGACACGTTAAATTATAAAGAAATTAGTTTTCGGAAATTAAATATATGTCAAATAATATAACTTTACTAATATTTTTAACAAAATACGTGAAAATGATATTTATTCTTTAAAATGATAGGCGTAGAAATTATGTTTTATTTTTTAAGTCAAACTCGGCCCGAGTTACTTACTAGATCCGATTTTGGCTGAGGTTGACCGCGGTTGATCGATTTCGAGTAAGTAGGCGGAGTTGAAGCAAGTAGCCTCGGTAGCCTACCTTGTAGCGACTACTCGGGGAGTACTCGGCCTTGGAAACCTTGTTTTAAAAGCATAGTTGCAATAATAAATCACTCAGAGCTTACATCATGGCACCAGCTAAAGTTGTGTCAACACGGTATTTTTCACGTATGCTTACTTTGTGAATGGAGATATTGAGGTCGGCTCAGATCTGGATGGTAAATTGTCAGTGATGGTGATGAATGAACCACCAAAGTCATCGTCGTTGGTTCGCTTGGCATATAAAAACCCATCAGATTTGATTATTGCTAATTCTGGGGTTGGTGATCGACATGTGTTTGCAAAGAGGAGCAATATAGATATCAGTTGCAGGTTTTACTCAGATGGCATAGTTGCGGATTTAACAGTTAAAGGTTGTAGAGAATGATGGAGAGTAGTGGAGGAAGAAGGGCCACATTGTGAAAGATTTTGTAAGAGGGCCTAGTCCTGATAGATTCGAGGATGATTTAGATCTCAAAGATCCCCTATAGAGTTTGATGGAGAGTATTGGAGGAAGAAGGGCCACAGTGTGAAAGATTTTGTAAGAGGGCCTAGTCCTGATAGATTCGAGGATGATTTAGATCTCAAAGATCCCCTATAGAGTGTTTGAAGCTCGAGTTGTAGAATTTGTGTAGATTTATGCATGGATTCGCATGCTCATTTGGTGAGGAAAACTATCAAGATTGAGGTTGCAGGTAACTACCATAAGATTTTATGGTTGGAATGTATTTTTTGAGGTATTTGGGAAAAAAAGGTTTTGGAATCAAGCTGGGAAAACTAAGAAACTCTATGTATAAAAGGGCTCCTCACGACACGCAAGGAACTCAGGTCATCTCCCTTACGACAAACAAGGTATTCAAAGACTTTTTACGCAAAAGCCATTTCCTCGCGCCACGCGAGGAGGACGGTGCCATACCCTCGCGACACGCGGTGGCGTGGTTTCAGAAAAAAAAATTGTTGTTTAATCCAATTCACACCCAAAACTCACTTTGAATTTCGAGTCAACTTTTCATTCACTTTGACTTTCGCGTTCATGCATTTGTTTGCTATCAGGTACGTGTTTCCTTTTATATACGTATATGTTGAGTGGTGTCGGTCTGAGTCAGTCAATTCAAGTGAGTTTTTGAGTTGATTTTTATTTTTGTACATTCGTCGATATTATGTGTGGGCTTTCGCTCGGTTATTAATTTTCCAGGTTTGGATCGATCCGCTCGTACTCAATCGCCATTCGAGTGTGAGTGATCTTATTCACTTGTAAAGGCACCCTGAGAGTTTGGTGTTTTGGATGCAGCCGCGAATGAAATGTTATACGGCTGTACATGAGGAGTTAAGAGTTCCTAAACCTTGCTTGCTAGAGATTTACTACTTTATTAACTAGGCGAGTTTGTTCCTTATTATTGTGTATTCTTAGTATTTTCAGCTTTTTTCCTTTTTTTGTAGTTTCTCAATCCAAATCGAGGACAGTGTAGATTTTAAGTGTGGAGAGGGGAGACTATCGTCTTAGGTTTGTATATTGAGTCTATTTTTGTCTTTATATGTAGTTCTAAAAAAACTAAAAAGAAATTAAAAAATGTTCCTAATTTTGTTAATGATAGGTATAATTGAGATTTTGGTTTTCAAATTATATATATAAGAAGATAAATAGATAGAAAACGCATTTAGCTGGGACGTTCTTGGGCCCTTGAAGGTTTATACATTAATTATTAATTAGTATTGTGGGCTAGTTGTTTTGGGCTTTGGTGGGGCGATATGGGCTTAGGTTTATGGGGAGTTGTGGGCTTAAACTCCCTTAAAAATACATGTTTAGTTATTTTGGTTTAGTTGTTGACTCTGTGTATTTCTGCAGCAAACTTGTATCTGACAACTATATTGTATGCAAGTTCAGCTTTTGGTTAATCATTCTGTTTCATCTACTTTCCTATGTTTATTGTTGAATCAAGTTTGATTGTGTAATTCCGCCACCAATCAAACTAGTTGTGATATCTTTGTTTGATTACAGACGTGCTGGTAGCCCCACCAACTTTGAAGGGTTTCCTAGGATTGTTTTTAACTAACCTAAATAATCATGAAATTTTGTGGGTTCTCTTCTTAGGAGAAACGGACCACTTTAGATTAACGACCATATGTCTTATTAATTAAATGAAACATAGATTCCTTTTTTTATGAGAATAAATTCGAAATTAGTTGGCGCCAAAAAAATTCCATCATATCATTTATAATTTGAGCTAAATATATATAAAATGTATCCCATGTGCCAAATGTTGAGTTGCAGCTTAGTTGAAAAACCACTAGGTAAAGGTTTACTAATTAGAGAATATATATTAGAGAATATATATTGAAGCCTAAGTGTCACATATCAAGTTACAACTTGATTGAAACACCACTGGGTTAGGTGAAAGAAAAACAATCATCCATTATTCCATCTAGAAAGTTTAATTTATAATACATCAGGGTTTGTGATGAATACTTGTTAATCGGCAATCTCTCGGGTTTGGTAACCTGTGTGATGGAATAATAGTTTAGTAAAGAACTTAATTACATGAAATTAGATCCACGTGTGTCTAATACTGACTTACAATGATTCAATTGTTCCACCTCTGTATTTGTGAATGTCTTTAATGTATGGATGCATGTTAGGTTACTTACTATGTGTTTGTAGCTAGTTTGTGGATTATTGATATCATATTCCATAGGAACTTTGTTTAAGAGTTTAGAGGAATTAGGTGTTCTTCCTATTCTTGACTCGAGAGACGATAGGTAGTCGGGTTCTTCTTAATTATTAGATGGATTGGGAGTAAATTGCACAAGAGTGGGTTTTCCCTTATTGTCTTTTGATCTTTGCTTTCCCGAGTTTGTTTGATTATTCTTAGGTTACTCCTTTACAGTTTTCGGATGTATTGAGACAATGAGACCAAAAGGTGATCTATCTTCTGAGCACTTTAGTATTGTTCAATAGACTAAGAGGTAAACCAACCAACCAAAGAGTTCACACGCCCCTTAGGGTTTACTTTTAGGTCACACCCGGAGAATGATCAGGGATCCACTAGGTTGTCTGAGGGTATTGTATCATTAGATCATGGTTCCATCATTGTTACTTTTTCCGAGAGAAAACCGAGATTCAAGAGTAGGGATCAATCTTGATTTCACTTGAGTTTTGTCTAGTTGTGCTCTATTAGTTTAAGTCTTTTAAGTTTTCTTAGTTAATCGAAGCAAAACCCCATAATCAATTAAACCATTTACCTAGTTTTCAGTCAGAGTGTAGTTTAAAGGGTTGTTAGTGTCTCTTGGGTTCGATATCCAGACTTCATTAGGCTTTACTACATTCGATAGGTACACTTACCTGTCATTGTGGTCTAGTATTAGGAGAGTCTAGGTTTTAACTAGATTGTCTAGGTTACGTTAAGTTCATAGATCATCCATAGCACATCACAATGCCATTCCAAAACCTACCAAATCCCCCTACAATATTCCTGTTACCAGTGCCCCTGCATTTGTTTCGCCTTCATGTCACCATGACTACCACCACTTCTACGCTCCTTTCCTCTTCTCCAACGATACCTCACTGTCAGCAGTCAACAATGACGACTCTGCCGACCTCCTTTCACTCCAACCATTACATCCCCTCGTCTCCCTTTTCTCCAACAAATGAATCTGGGGTGATAGGGCCTGATCTGATTCAGCTTAGAAACACCTCTACCGCCGTAGTTGCACTTCGCCATTACCATTCGTAGCCCCGCCCATTCAGATCCACCACTTACATCGGAGAGCTACCCTCCTCTTCCCTTCTCTGTTTTCTGGGATTTAATCGCAAAATACTTGTTTCCATGGCTCCGATAATAGTGAAAAAACTAGCTTACATTATGTGGTTGCGGTGTTAGTGGTAACATGCACGTTGTTTTCCTATACCATCATTCTTGGAAAAAAGTTTTAAATAACGGTCGGATATGATTTTTGTGTTGTGTAGAGATGAAATTGGGAGAACAGGTAAAGTGACATGAGCATATACATGCGTGTACACACAACAATTATGGTTGTAAATCAACAACGGACTATTGTGAGAGGCACTTGAGTTGCTATTAATGTCGGAGATAAAAAAAAGATTTGTAGGTGTGAAAGATATGTATTTATAGGTGTGATGATTGGTGGTTATGAGAAAGAAGATGTGATCGTCGAATTATCTCATAAAGGGTGTGATGAAAAGGTGCCAAAACAAATTGATGTGGGCCAATACAAAATTGCCACGTGGCCCAATCATATTCAAAAATTGTGACAAAGTTGATTATTTTATATATATATATATATATAATATGTTTAACATGGGCGGCGGTGATGGTAGTGGCAGCCGGGGTTATGGGAGTTGCGGTGTTGGTGATGGCGATGATGGTGGGTGGTGGTGGCGGCGACAATGGAGGTGTGATGCGGGCCCAAGTGTGGCGGAGCGGACCATCTTATATTTGGAGGCCCAAGATCGTGTGACAAATTGGGCTTCACTAAAATGGCTCTAACTTGGGCTATGGGGTCCGTTTTGGTAGGGCTGAGCAGTTTACGGTTCCGAACCGCCAGAACCGTGGAACTGAACCGGAACCGCTAGATTCGAACCGTATTTTTGTATATCGGGTCCGATTCCGGTTCTTAAATTTAGGTGAAAACGGTTCCCGGTTCGGTTCCGGGTAAAACCGACGGTTCCAGTTAAAGAACCGCCAGAACCGGTTGGGATTATATATATTTAAAACCCTATTTAATTAATGGATATTTTTGTTAAAAATGTTGTACTATCATTATCAAGATATATTTTACCATGTTCCATAAAGAATGTTTTGATAAGAATGGGTGTTAAACTCGAAGAGCAATGGAGAATCTGAAGATAAATTGTAGGTCTCATGTTTTAATTATTATTATTAAGACTAATGAAATATGAATCCTTTAATCAATAAATAGGAAGATGAATGAGAATAGTCATTTTCTAACCTTAATTTTATAGCTAACATATATCAAAGTGCGTTTATTTATTTGTTCTTATGATTGATTGACTTTTTTTTACTATTTTATTTTTGTTTCATTATATTTATGTCTTGGGAAGATTTTTTTTATATAATTCAGTAGGTAGAGCTTTAAAATGGTTTTTATTGAATTGTTAATTTTAAAATTGAATTGATAACCGGTTCCGGTGAGAACCGTTTACACATAACCGTTTAACTCGGTTCCGAACCGAACTGGAACCGTTAAAATTCGGTTCGGTTCCGGTTCTTAAATTTAACATTAAACGGTTCTGGTTTGGTTCTGGTTCGGTTCTGTTTGGTCCGGTTCTAAACCGTTGCACAGCCCTACGTTTTGGGCGTGCGACCAAGCGAAATGATCGTGAGAGCAAGGCCCATATTTCTACAAACACCTTTGGCGGTTTGGGTCATCTTTCAATCCAAAAAACTCTTATTTCTATGAGTTATCTATCATTTTATGTTTTTAGTGCTATTAGTGGACTTTTATTTCGTTCTAGTTTTTGGCCCAATTGTTTTTTGAGGCCCGTTTTCAATTTACGTTGTTATTTATATGGATGTAATGGGAGGAAGCAAATCAGTTTTGAATAATACGAACAGTAATTCTTCTCTCCAATTCACTAGTGTGTGTTTTGTGTGTGAAAGCCCCAATTTTCGGCATTCTCTGTGAATCAACCGGTTCGATTTCCTATCCCGTTTCTTAGTATACATCAGTTGGTACCAGAGCCGAAGTTCCTAACCAACATGCCTCCAAGAAGAAGACCTCTTAATGAAGTGCATGATCAAGAGTTTGAGCAGCGTCTTTTTGCAAGAATGGAGGAGCGGTTAGATCAGTTCGTTGATCAGTTGACTGATCAGATGCGTGATTTGGTGAATCCGAGAAGGCGTCATAATCGTCATGAAGAATATAAAAATGTGTTTGCTGAGGATAGTGATTCATCTTTTGATGAAAAACCAGAGCGGAATCGAAGGGGTGATAATCGACGTTGGGAGTCGGGAATGCGAACCAACATTCCAGAATTTGATGGTGACACTTTGAATCTAGAAAATTTCATTGATTGGCTTGTTGTGGTTGAAGAGGTGTTCGAGTTCAAAGAGGTTCCCGAAGACAAAAAGGTTCCTTTGATCGCTTCCAAGTTACGTGGTATGGCATCTGCTTGGTGGCAACAACTGAAACTGTCTCGTGAGAGGGTTGGAAAGTCAAAAGTCACAACCTGGAGGAAGATGAAGAAGTGCATGAAGGCGAACTTTATTCCCCATAATTATCAGCGTTTAATGTATCAGCGGTTACAGAATTTGAAGAAAGGAGCCAAATCTGTTGAAGATTACACAACAGAGTTCTATCAATTGGTGGCTCAAAATGATATTCAAGAGACTGAAGATCAACTTGTCTCTCGGTACATGGGTGGTCTGAGAGTTCCGATTATGGAGTTTGTGAATTTGTTTGATCCGGTGACAATTTCTGATGCTCATCAGCGTGCCCTGGTTTTTGAAAAACAAAACCGACGTAGTGGTGGTTCAGCCTCATCTGCCTTGATAGGAGGTAGTTCGGGTTCGGGAAACGTGGCGTCTTGTTTTGTGCCCAACCAAGCAAAATCGGGTGGTGGCGCTACTGGACCTAGTTCTAAAGGGGCCGGTACTAGTAGCATGAAATGTTTTAGTTGTGGAGAGACGGGTCATCGACAGGCAGAGTGCAAGAGGGCTGGGGAGAGACACTTGTTTAATGACCATGGGGTATGGGAAGATGATGATGAGGCCGGTGGGACTTATGAGGACAGCCCGGTTTATGATGAGGAGCCAGAGTATGAAGAAGAGGAGGTGGCTGGAGATGTGGGGTTGAGTCTGGTGGTTAGGCGTGCATGCTATACACCAAAGGCCAATAGTGATGATTGGCGTAAACATAACATCTTCCATTCCACATGTACTGTGTTAGGGAAAGGTTTGTACTTTCGTTATTGATTCAGGGAGTTGTGACAATCTAGTTTCTGAGGAGGCTGTCAGAAAGCTAGGTTTGAAGACAGAGAACCACCATAAACCTTATAAGCTCCAGTGGCTCAAAAAGGGAGGCGAGGTACAAGTAAGTAAGTGTGCCCTTGTTTCTTTTTCTGTTGGTAAAACATATAAGGATGATGTGTGGTGTGATGTGGTACCTATGGACGTATGTCATTATTGTTGGGGAGGCCTTGGGAATATGATCGTTGCATTGAGCATAATGGTCATTCCAATACCTACAGTTTTATGTCGACAATGTGAAGATAACTTTGTTGCCTAATAAACCCAAGGAAGTAGCCGCCAAGCCCATTGGTACCTTGTTGACTCTTTCTCAGTTTGAGAACGAATTGGAGGTGGGAGTTGATATTTTTGTGTTGATTGGTAAGGAAGTGGTTGACGGGGTCAACATTCCTGATGCTATGGTTCCTTTGCTTGAGGATTTTTTTGATGTTTTCCCTGATGAGTTGCCTGATGGATTGCGACCTTTGTGTGACATCCAACATCATATTGACTTGGAGCCTTCAGCACAGTTACCCAATAGACCACATTACAGGATGAGCCCTAGTGAGCATGAGGAATTGCGAAGGCAGGTTGAGGAGTTGATTAGTCATATTCGTGAAGGTATGAGCCCTTGTGCGGTTCCTACTTTGTTGACTCCAAAGAAAGATGGCACTTGGCGAATGTGTGTTGACAGTCTAGAAATCAACAAGATTACTATGAGGTACAGGTTTCCTATCCCTCGACTTGATGATTTACTTGTGAAGGGTTGTATGAGTGGTTAGTGATGCCATAGTGGGTATTACCATATTCGTCTTAGACCGGGGGAAGAGTGGAAGGCTGCCTTCAAGACTCGTGAAGGGTTGTATGAGTGGTTAGTGATGCCATTTGGTTTATCAAATTCACCTAGTACTTTTATGCGTGTGATGAATCAGTTGCTTAGACCTTTTATTGGGAAGTTTGTGGTTGTGTATTTTGATGACATTCTTATTTATAGTGCTACTTTCAGTGACCATGTTGTGCATGTGAGGTAGGTTTTGACCTTGCTTCGCAGGGACAGTTTTTTATGCGGCCATCAAGAAGTGTGTGTTCATGACCCCTAAGGTGTTGTTCTTGGGGTATGTTGTTTCTGGTGATGGGATACATGTTGATGAATCCAAAGTAGCGGTTGTTAAAAATTAGTCAACTCCTACTACCATTACTGAAGTTCGCAGTTTCCATGGGCTTGCTTCTTTTTATAGGCGGTTTATTCCATATTTCAGTTCTATTACGGCCCTAGTGACAGATTGTATGAAGGGGAAAACGTTTGTATGGACAGAAGAGGCAGAGTTGGCTTTTCAAGTTGTTAAAGACAAGCTCACTACAGCACCAATTTTGGTATTGCCTGATTTTTCTCAAGATGCTTCGAAGGTTGGAATTGGTGGGGTTCTTAGTCAGGGTGGTAGACATGTTGCTTATTTTAGTGAGAAGCTAACTGGGCCTAAGTTGAGGTACAGTACTTATGATCTGGAGTTTTATGCAGTGGTCCAAGCTGTAAAGCATTGGCATCATTACTTGTTCCAAAAGGAGTTTGTCTTATTCACTGACCATGACTCCCTAAGGCATATTCGTACTCAAGACAAGGTGTCTCATAAGCATGGGCAATGGTTGGCCTTTCTTGAGAAGTTTGCTTTTGTGGTCAAACACAAGACTGGTGTTATAAATAAGGTTGTTGATGCCTTAAGCAGGAGGAGTACTCTGCTTGTGTCCATGAGGGTTGATGTGCCGGGTCTGGAAGTAATTCGTGAGCAGTTAGCCATTGACCCTTATTTCTCAGTTGTTTTGCAGAATGTGGAAACTGGGCAAAAGTCAGACTTTCTTTTGCATGATGGTTTTCTGTTCAAGGGGAATCAACTGTGTATCCCTGATTCCAGTCTTCGCTTGCATATTATTAGGGAGTTACATAGGGAAGGGCATGTTGGTCATGATCGTACTTTACAGCTGGTACAAGCTTCTTACTTTTGGCCTACTATGAGGAAAGAGGTGGATCGTTATGTGAAGAGGTGTCGTATTTGTCAGGTTTCAAAGGGTACAACTACTAATGCAGGTCTCTATATGGCTTTACATGTCCCCTCGCAGCCATGGGTTGATATTAGTATGGATTTCATGTTGGGGTTACCCGTACTCAGAGAGGTAACGATTCTATCTTTGTGGTTGTGGATCAGTTTTCTAAGATGGTCCATTTTATTCCTTGCAAGAAGACGACTGACGCTGTTAATGTGGCCCAACTCTTCTTTCGTGATGTGTACCGTTTGCATGGGCTACCTTCTTCTATTGTGTCTGATCGGGATATCCGATTTCTGAGCCATTTTTGGCGTAGTTTGTGGAAGATGGTGAGTACTCAACTCAACTTCAGTAGTACTTATCACCCACAAACTGTTGGCCAAACTGAAGTTGTTAATCGGTCGCTTGGAAATTTGCTAAGGTGTTTGGTTGGTGATCATGTGAAGGCATGGGATCAAAAATTATGCCAAGCTGAGTTTGCTCATAATCATGCTGTTAATCGGAGGACCAGATTCAGCCCGTTTCAGGTAGTTTATTCATCTCAGCCCGGGGACCACTTGATTTGATGTCGCTTCCTGTTTTTGGACCTGTTCCAAAGAGAGTCCAAGATTTTGTGGAGGGTTTACATGAAATTCATAAGGCTGTCTATGATAATTTGACCTGAGCTAATATGAAGTATAAGCAAGCTGCTGATCAGAAGCGTAGACATGTTGATTTTGAAGAAGGTGATTTTGTTTGGGCTGTTTTGACTAAAGATCGTTTTTCAGTTGGGAATACAACAAGTTGTCAGCCAAGAAGATTGGACCGGTTGAAATCGTGGAGAAGATCAATCTGAATGCATATCGTCTAAAGCTGCCTAGTCGCATTCGTTGTTCTGATGTGTTTAATGTGAGGCACATGTTGCCTTATTATGGTGATTCTTTTGATGATGAACCTGTTGGTAATTCGAGGGCGAATTTTGCCTATCCAGGGGGAATGATGCGGGCCCAAGTATGGAGGAGCGGGCCATCTTATATTTGGAGGCCCAAGATCGTGTGACAAATGGGGCTTCACTAAAATGGCTCTAACTTGGCTATAGGGGTTTGTTTTGGGCGTGCGACCAGGCAAAACGATCATGAGAGCAAGACCCTTATTTCTACAAACGCCTTTGGCGGTTTGGATCATCGTTTGGGCCCAAAAACGCTTATTTCTATGAGTTATTTATCGTTTTATGTTTTTTAGTGCTATTGGTGGACTTTTATTTCGTTCTAGTTTTTGGCCCAGATGTTTTTTGAGGCCCGTTTTCAATTTACGTTGTTATTTATATGGATGTAATGGGAGGAAGCAAATCAGTTTTGAATAATACGAACAATCATTTTTCTCTCCAATTCACTAGTGTGTATTTTGTGTGTGAAAGCCCCAATTTTCGGCATTCTTCGTGAATCAACGAACTTTTTAAGAATCGTTCCTGGTATTCTGTGTGAATCAACAGGTCCGATTTCCTATCTCGTTTCTTAGTCTACATTAAGGTGGCGATAGTGGGTTGTGGTGTCAGCGGTGATCGTGGGTTTCATTGACGGTGGGTGTTGGCGCCAAAGTCGGTGGTGGTGCTCGTGGGGATGGGTGGTGGCGGTAGATGGGTGGGTGATGTTAATGAAGATTGAAAGAGGGAATATAGCGGAAAAAAAACAGGGGGGGATGGACGAGGTGTTTAGAGAGAATGTGATTCTTTGCGTAACGGGGATTCCTTCCATTACAATCCTTTTTGCATTCTATCACAATGGTTTATTTCATTCCACCTCTCGTTTCCATACCAAACAAAACCTAAATTAAAAACCTTTTTTTTCAAATATAGCTAACTTGCCGATGAAGGTATCAAGTCAATACAAACAATAACGGCAATAAAATACAATAGATCTCTGCAATTCACTTCAATTTGGTTCTTCGATACTCATTTTCTATATTAACTCACTAGATTAGGGACCTGTGTATTATACTGGTTAATTAAAATTTTTTAATATTATTGAAAGTTATGAAATGAACTAACCCTCTATTATAAAAGATTACATATTATAGATTATTAGAGTATTAACATAAACTATTTTGTTATAGGTTATCATTTTTGTAATAAAGCAAAAACATGATTAATATAAATGAAAAACGAAATGGTAAAAGATAAAAATCATGGATTAAAATTATGTATTTAATTAACAAAATGATAAAAGTTAAAAAAAATAAAATCATGGATTAATATAATATATTTTTTATTTAAATCTTATTAATTAACAAATATTATCTATATATATTTATTTAGGGTAAAGGATAAAAAGATAAAATTCATGAATTAAAATAATCTTTTTTATTTGAATCTTATTAACAAATATTATCTCTATCTATTTATTTTAGTGGAAAACATAATTGAGATCACTTTAGCAACATATGTCTCATATATGATTTAGATTCATTCTTTTTTTTATTATTATAGTCTAAACAAAAACGAGGATAAAGAAAATTAAATTAACAACTAATAATAAACACTATGCTCAACAATACCATTAATAATTATTAATTATATATCAGAAACTAAGTTTGACATATGAAACGTGCGTTTGCGTAGAGGCAAAGTCGGTGTTCAAAATTTCAATCCCGTTTCTCTCGGTCGATCTTTTTATCTCGGGCAACTATATAATCTTCAAACCTTAACCCTAAAACCATTATGTTACACGTTCGACTGCTGCTACTTCTGGTAAATATTTCGATTTCATTCTCATTAATTGAATTTTGTTTAACCAAACCCACCACCGATTAATAATCACCAATGGATTTTAAGTAAAATTTAATATTTCAATCTACATTAATTAGTTTTTGTTTCATATGTATGTACATGTTTTTACTTTCTAAAAATACATGTATTTGTTCATGCAGTGACTCAATGGCTTCATGCAAATGGAAACCCAGAAAAGTTTATGCAAAACGTGATTTTCCGGAAGCGTTTTATCACGTGACTAATGAATCATTAGGGAACCAGTTGTCTAAGAAACATAAAGTGTGTGAATCTATCGGTCATGTGAGTGGTCTGGATGATGATGCTTCTGCTGCTGAAACAGAAACAGAATGTTTGCCTAGTGAAAGTTGCGGTTCGAGTTATGACATTATACCGCGAATTGTTAATACTGAAAGGCGTGGTGGTTATACGCAAGTGAAAATTCATGGAGTCGGTTTCAAAGAAATAAGATGGTATGAAACGGAAGACAGACTAAAGATTGAATTGTCAGTTGATAAGTTACATAAAAAGCGAGTTGATGAGGAGTCGTTTGGGAGGGTTTGTCAAAGTGTCACTGATCGTGTGATGAATGAGCGTGTTAAAAGGTATGAAGAGATTTGTTCTCGTCGAAGACCAGTTTCAGCTGTTAGAAAATATCCTACGGGTTGTGGACCAGTGATGAAGAAAACATATGTTGATCTACAGAAAAACCACATTGTTGATGATTCGTGTGGGAGGTCATATGAAAGTGTTGTTGATAGTGTAGCGAATGGGCGTGTTAAAAGGTATGAAGAGATTTGTTCTCGCCGAAGACCAGTTTCAGCTATTAGAAAATATCCTCCAGGATGTGGACCAGTGATGAAGAAAACATCTAATCGTGTAACAAATGAGCGGTATAAAGAGATTTGCTCTCGTCGTAGACCAGTTTCAGCTGTTAGGACATATCCTACGGGATGTGGACCGGTGATGAAGAAAACATATGTTTATCTGTAAATCATGTGGCAAAGTTAGTAAAAGATAGAACGTTTGATGTCCATGGAGAATGTGATGTTTTGTAGAAAGGTTAAAAATGGTAGCAGGATTGAATTTAATTTGTTTGTTTGTTTTGTTATAATTACTTTAATGTCATATAATTCTTACTAGGAGAGTGGCTTGGGCTATCATGCGTTGTCTTCGATTGCGGGCGTGTGAGGTTGCCTTTTGCCACTGGGTTACCCTGGATAGCCGGGCTTTTATTTGTAAGACGTTAAAAAAATATAAGTGATAATTACATACCCCATGGACCATAGTTAATTCTTAATTTTCTTTTGAACGACCAACATAAAACTTTATTTAATAAGCTACACCACACTTGCGACAAGCCAAATAGACACACTAAAGTACAACAAATTATATGAAATTATAGCCCAATTTTAACCAAACCCCTCAAAATTCGTCCAAGACTCCCAGTGGATCCCTTGCCCGACTTCTAACCCACAAGAAGCTCATAGCCTTAACTTCCTCACGCTTTAACTTTCGCACGACCTTTTTAAGCACCCATTTGCACCATCTAAAGTTATAACTCGGGCAACAATCTCTTGAAACTTCTAAGATCAGTGGCAAAGCTTGAGATTTCTGACCGGGGCAGAATTCACCGGACCTACAAATTTCTATAAGACGGGGGATATAAAACCAGGGGTTGAAAACATATATACCTAAAATTTTTATACGAAAACTACATACTCTCCGCTACTGAGTGAAAAGTTCGGGGGCTCGGTCGCCCCCTCCCGCCCCTTAAAAGCTTCACCCGTGTCTAAGATGTGTCTTGACTGAAAATTCACCAGACGGGTGCATGGTCCATCTCATCCTGTCCGGCCCATCCAAAAAGTAACCGAACTCAGCAGGCTGGATAAACTATGAAGCCCAGCCAGCTCGTTCCCAGACGCAAGGGGCCTGGCCTAATTCCACTCTAGAACCGTTGAACCCCCGACCCGTTTGACTCGATCCGAAACTGATAAAACCGAAATGGGTGCTTGATGATTTGGGCGCGAAAAGAAGAAAACCTAAAACACC
This sequence comes from Scalesia atractyloides, assembly GCA_947069175.1. NCBI lineage: Eukaryota > Viridiplantae > Streptophyta > Magnoliopsida > Asterales > Asteraceae > Scalesia > Scalesia atractyloides. The sequence goes on along the minus strand of CAMTDV010000024.1, from coordinate 7,570,596 downwards.
TTTATATTTCAATGATTTCATCTCCGTTCACGCAGGCGGCCATCAATAATCGATCAAGGTAGTTGTGTAATTGTTATGTTCTCTAATTTAACTCTTTTACTGAAGTTGTACATTGTGATTTGGTGAATGAGCATGCTGTTATCAACAACATATGACATAAGAACCTAGCTAGTTCTTCTATAAAAGACTCTTAATTTGAGGTTAATAAATGCCTGTTAGAGCATTCCCATCATTTTCTCCAAAGAGTTTTGGTTGTGGGTTGCAGTTTTTTTATGTTGCATGCCAGCTGTTCGATGAATTGCCCAAGTGAAAACATGGTTTCTTTTTTGTGTGTTTCTGTATGGCTGTATCTTCTCTGGGTGGTGATTTGGGATTTTAATAATTAAGTTATGTTATATTTATGATTAGTTAACATCTGTGTTTTGGGTAATAATTATACTACAAATACGAGCTTAGTTGTTTTGAGATGTGATAAACATTCGGTTGAGAGTATGTTTATGTGTATACGGCTAACCGGCGTTACTTATGGTGAATGTGATCATGAAGAGGTTGTGTAACGTTTATCGCTAATGGTTCTTAGTTCTTACACTGATTTTGACACACCTTGATGAGTCCTTGAGATAATGCTTCATACGAAACTATCATCTTCAACATTTTGTATTGTGTTTTATTATATGCAGGATTTAAATTCTACTTGAGATTGTACGCATCAAAACTCCAGTTTTATATTATAATCCTGCGAAGCCAATAGCTTGAAATTTGGGGAGTCTGCCAGCTATCCTGATGACTAACCTTGTCAGCGAATCCAAAACCCCCATTTCTTCATCAACGCGTAAATCAGTACGTTCACACATCAACTTTTTTTAACTGAATTCTATCTGCTGCCACTTACCATTGCATATTATGTGTGTTTTTAATGAGCTCCACCGTCTTTGTAGGTTTTCTTGCACCAATGGTGGCTGATAAAGGTCGAAAAGGAGTCCAAATTGGGCGTTGGAGGCTTTGTTAACCGAGAGTAAGTGGTTTATTTTTCTTATTGATTTCCCTAAATTTTTATTTAGTTTATCATTACCATAGTTGTTAATAGCGAATAGCGACAAGGGACCTATATTCTACATAGCGAATAGCGACAAATAGCGACCACTATTTTATAAATTTTTATATGTATATTATATCAAAATACCCTAGTATATATGCTATTTTACATGTATGTTTAACAAAAACGTATAAATCCAGCTATTTTATAGCTATATCTAACTGCCATTTACATCAAAGAATAAAAAAAAAACAAAAAAAAACATCACTGTCGCTATTCACACTATCGGTCGTTATGACCCAGATAGCGAGACTTGGTCGCCTCGCTACATAGCGCACTATAGCAGTCGCTATAGCGCTATTGACAACTATGATCATTACATCTGATGATCAAGTAGGAAGCCTTAATTTGAGTTTTGGATTTATGTTTCAAGAGAAACTCTGATCATGTGTAGGACGATTCTAAAGTTCAATCTTTCATTGCTATAAGTTGATTAAATTTGGGGAACAAGGGTATTATTATTAGGTCATGTTATACCAAATATTTATTACACCATCACACAGAACTTCCATCTAAATATACGTATATCCAAAAAGATTAACTCATTTGAAACATCTGTAGTAATCTTAAGAATATTGGAGGTCTTGCTTGTTATACTCATACTGTAATTATTAATACCACAGGACATTCGAAACACGGGGAATGCGACTTTTTGGCTCTCCATCAACCGACAAGAGGCAGAATGTTAACACTATTGACGACGGAGTTCAAGTTTATGGTTCTGCAGCAATTGCCAAGAGGCATGATAACAACACTCTTGAAACAGTAGATGGCATCATCATCCGGATTAGTGGTTGCATAAATAAGTCACGAACACTCTCTTACGGTTTCTCACCTGAGGTATCATCACCTCTTTGTTTTATAATTCTTATTTACATTTACGGCATGAAAGCTTGTGTTTAATCGGAGTCAGGCCTCATATCAAAGTGTTCACGCAGGTCTGTGGTAGTTTCCTTAGCGGGTTTCCATGTAGCTGGGAAGATTATGCCTTCAAAATTTTCCATGATAAGTGTGACGACAATACAACAAAGCAATCCTTGCCTGCGTCTTTCGATGATCTGCCAGTCACTCATGTACGCCACTTATTGATGTCAGGAACTGATTCTCGTGCTTTAAACAGTATTATTTTCAGAGATATCGTGAAACATACTGAAAAGATTCTTAATCAAAGTGTTCCGTCAGTCGAGAATATCTCCACAAACTCCATAGAAACTGAAGCTGATCACAATGAAGATGATGTTTCTTTGTCAAATTCAACTCAGAAGATAACTGAAGAAGATAGTAAGATTGCAGTTGATTCACACATGATAAAATCTGAAGAGATTGAAGATGGTGGTTTTATGTCGGATGAAATACACAATATAAGCTATGAAAAACAGTCGAGGATATTACTGAGAAGATATCCCTAAGGTCCAGGCTAAACAGAAAAAAACACTTGAAGTTGATGAGTGATCAAAGGCTATATGCTGAAGAACATGATCCAGTAAGCAGTTATATATAAGCATTGTGTAATTAGAGTTGTATTTTATCTAATATTTATAAATATCTGAAATTAGAAAGAACATCTTTTAGACGAAGAAGCCAAAGGTTGGTTCCGAATGCAGAACTGTCTTCAGTGACAACTGTCCACATAGATGAAGAAATGTTCAGACAAAGGTTGGTTCCGAATGCAGAAAGCTAATTCTTTCTAATTGTTTTCGGTAGCTTCGCGGAGGTATAATTGACCCGTGCTTTGTCTTCTATTTTCATCTTTCTTCAATGCATGATCCTTTCGGTGTTTATGTTTTAGAACTTAGGATATGTTTTTTGTATAGGCAAATTTTGTTAACAAACCCATGGAAAACAAAAAGAGAAATACAAAGAACACTTTACAAGCAGGTGGTCGGTCGTCTCTTTTACAACACCACACATCACACATACCTTAGATTCCACATAAACACCTCTTTTTGCCAAATTAACTTTTGTTGGATTCTAATAAAATCTAATCCGATCTCCACCCGGATATATTTATAGGAATTCAATTCACCCAAAGGAAAGGAGAATTCCCTGAAGACTAATTATTAGTATCTAATGAATATTTGTTAGTTAGGAAAGTCATTATGTATCCATAGTTATAGGCTTTGTTATCCTATGTTAAGAGGGGTTGTTATGTATTCAAAATTTCAAATGAATATACATCGATTCTTAAATATAGTATCAGAGCCATGTTAACGAGAACGGGTAAATTACACTTTTCGTCCTTTATGTTTGTATCGAATTGCAATGGATAGCCTTTAACTTTAATAATTACAGTCGCAGTATTTTTTTTATAAAATCCATCACACTCTACATCTTTGCCCATAACTTGGTTAAAATTTTCAGTTAAGTATGGCATGGACAGATTGGTAATTTTACTAATATATTTAATTTAAACATATAAAAAAACTAGCTTTTAAAAACCAACAACCCACCGGCCACCACCATCACCACTTTTCACCAAACCAACAACCCACCGGCCACCATCTATTTAGCAACCCAACCTTCCCATAAAAACCCATTCACCTCATATATATCACCATATCCTGTAACCTTCTTCAATCACACACAATCCATCAAATTCCCCCAAATTACAAACCCTAGAATTTCCGTTTCCCTCTAAAAACCAATGGGACCAAGGAAGACTGTGCATCCTCCGTAGAAGAAGAAGAAGAAGAGAACGAATGTGAATCTGGATGTGTTCTTACCGAATCTGAATCTGCCCAAGGAAGCCAGTGCACCGGCGTCACAAGAAATGCTAGAAGATATTGCGGCAGAGGGTCACAAAGCACCTGAGTTGACTAAAATGAAAGATTCTAGTACTCAGATGCAGGAGAGGTTGTACTGTAGCATTGTCCATAGTTTTACTCACTGATTTAGCATGGTGATGATCAAATACAGTTGTATTGAAAAGGGTATTTTTGATATGGGTCAAACATGTTCTTGAATGGTCAAAGTCAGGGCCTTTATTGAATTGGTTGACCCCTCTATTGTTTGGTGTTGCAGTTCTTTGTTGAACAAGAAAAGCAAACACATCAAAATTGCCAATTGTTGAGAACATGCAAAGAGATTTAACTGTTTGAGTAAATTACATTTAAGTATGTTTAAAATTACAGGCGGTGTCTTTACCTTCAAAATTGATGAGTTTTGTACTTAATGTTGTAATTTATTGTACGTTATGTCCTTCAGACCAAATCCAGTTAGACTTTTTGGTTAAATCTGGTCCTATGCATTGCATATGAGGGCATTTTTGTCAGTTCATCTCTTGAGGGGTTGTTATATAAAATAACTTATATCTAGGGATTGGTTTATAAAAAATAAAAAGATTCATAAATAAAAAGAATCTGGCCCATCTCTATCACCTCTTTAGATCAGATCAAAAAACACACAAAAGACCCACCTTCAATGGCTTCAATTTCTGATCTTTCTTCTCCGATCACAACTCTTAAGTCATCGCCGATGGTTCCACCGCCGCCTATCTGGGTTTTCCGTCAAGACTCAATCTTTCATCCTCCAAGTTGTCCCTTCGGTCCACCATTCCTCTAGCTGCCTCTTTGCTGTAAGTACTCTATTTTTATTTCATTTATTGAATCTTTGGGTGGTTTGCAGGTTCTTGGGGTTAGGGTTCTAGTGGGAGTGGTGGGTTTAATGGTGTTGGTTGCTGATTTGGGTTCGAGCAGGTTTAGGTTAGGGTTCCGGTGGTGGTGGTTATGGTGGAGACGGTGGTGGTGGTGGTTGTCTGGTAGAGAGAAAGTAGTTGTGGCGGTGGTGGGTGAAGATGGTTGTGGTGGTAGTGTGTTGATGGAGGTGGTGGGTGGAGAGAGACAGGGAATCGATGGTGGTGGTGATAATTTTTTAAAATATATTTTTTTAGTTTTTTGAATAGGAGTAAATTACATAATTAGTCCCTAGACATTAAACATTTACACAACCTCTGGTAAAGATAAAATGACAAAAGTGCCCTCATATGCGACCAAATTTAACCAAAAAATCTTACTGGGTTTGACCTAAAGGACACAACGTGTAAGAAATTACAACATTAAGTACAAAACTCATCAATTTTGAAGGTAAAGAACATCGCCTGTAATTTTGGACATACTTAAGGGACAAAACTTGTAATTTACTCTAACTGTTTTCTTGAACCTTCTTCTGGTGTCTCGAGAGAATTTGGAGAGAGTAATGATGGTGGTGGTTGTAGTCAGTGGCGAAGCTTGCCGTCGAAAACCGGGGGCGAAAAAGTATATACCCAAAAATTTATATAGAATCAGGGGGCGAAAACGTATAAACCCAAAAATTTCTATACGAAAACTCATATATAACACTACTGAGCGAAAAGTTCGGGGGTTGCCCCCCCCCCCCCCCCCCCCGGCCCTCATGATCCTGCGACACTGGTTGTAGTTGTCGGCCGGAGGCGACGTTGGTGCCGGCGAGAGATTAGACAGAATCTAGAGAGAGTGGATCTGGGGTGGTGGATAGATGTGTTTTAGAGAGTGTTATATATTTTGTTTTTAAAATACTTTTTGTTTTATTTTTTTTCTAAATAAATGGGTAAAATGACTAAAGTACCCTCATGTGTAAGGCACATGCTATACTTAACTAGAAATTTTAACCAGGTTATGGGTTAAGGACGTAGAGTATAATGATTTTTATAAAAAAAAAGATTATGACTGTAATTATTAAAGTTAAAGACTATCCATTGCAATCCACTACAAAAATAAAGGACGAAAAGTGTAGTTTACCCTAACGAGAACCCTAGCTGTCATCCCTATAATGTTCATCGATCCATCTGTTTCTCCATTGATAATGTTGACAAGGGTACATTCAGTTCGGCTACTAATGAAGCCAAACTGTTGCATTATGTGATATATATACGGTTGCCAACATCCAAAACAAAATCAGAATCCTCGATGGTGTGAAGGTTACCTAGTCTTCGCCGATGAAATTGTTCAAACTGCATGCACAAGGTTATGTTGTTCGAGAACATATTAATGGCATTCCTGCACTAGAAAAGACACCAGCGACAATTTGTGGACCAAGATTGACGCCATAGTTCTTTAATGGATCTATGGAACGTTATCTGACGACATCTTGGCTAGAGTTCCTGACATAGAATCAACGACATGCCAATTATAGATGAAGTTACAGGGTATCTTTCTTCAACAAAAACTCCCGAGCAGCGTCTCTAAAACACATTTCACAACCCTAACCCTCGCTGCTTGCTCCGTTGTTGAAGAATATTGCCAAAAATCATTTGGAAATAAACAAACCACACTTCGGAATAATAAATTAGGCCTGATTACTAAACATTATATTTTTATTTATTAAAATGTTTTTATATTTTTTATATGGTCAAAATATGTATAGTATTTCAAAAATCAATGAGGAATGGGTCAATTAACAAATCAATGATGTCAAGACACTGGGTCGTACTCCATAAACATACCCCAACCAATGACCACATGATGTACATAAACATCCATATGTGTTAAATCTGTCAAGGGCATTTTAGTCAATTCTTTTTCTTATAATTAACCCTTTTATTCATTATTGTTTATTCATTTATTCTTTAATGTTTTCCTGTAAATACAGAGCTCCTTCGTTGATCAGAGCATAACAACGTCAAAACCATCCCCAATCCTAAAACCCTAACAACAATAACGATCATCCAGTATCCAAAGGACATTGAGCTGATTTAGCTGTGAACGAGCATTGGGAGTTTCTAAACGATGAACGAGCCTTGGTGTGTTCGTAATCCTGATGAAGTTTTCAACCCAGAAGAGGCATATGGTAATTTCATGTTAAATACTCAACATTTTGTCTAAATTCTGCCTTTTGATAGTGGATTGATCACTTAAATGAAGTTTATTTGTTCATTGATGCAGTAAACTACCCTGAAACTTTTCAATGAAAATACACCATGGGGGAATTTACAGAGTTTCCTGGAATGACATATGCTAATGGTAAGGTTACTTATGTTGACAAGGCTAACTCAGACTACTCGTCATTGTATTAAAGGATATGATGGTGGATATTGGGTATAAAGAAGAGGATGAAATGAGATTTATGTATAGGTTGCCAGGAGAGGATCTGGATTTAGGGCTAAGACCACTGTTAAATGATGTCTTTATTCTGGATTTTTTAAAGCTCTCTAGAACTACTAAACTGATTGATGTGTTTGTAGAACATATTAGGCCAGATTATGAAGGTTTGCAATTAAGAAACAATGCACAACATGATATCAATGAAAATGTATGTGATAAGGATGGCAGTAGTGCAGCTGATGGGGAGCCCATTATTGAAGAGATTGGCAGTAGTGATGGATCTGAAAATAGTGGTAGTGATGGATTAGATGATAGCAATTATGAACTTAAGGTAGGTGATGATGAGCAGGATGGTAGTAGTGATATAGGTGAGGGTTCTGAGTTAGGAAAAGGATCTAGTGTAGGAAAGGCCAAAGTAGATGAGTGTTCTAATGTAGGAAAGGGCAAAGCAGTTGAGGGTGATAATTATGCATCTGATGAAGACTCAGACTTTATTGTGGATGTTGATAACATTGTTGAGGAGCATGATGTTGATATGGATGAGTTTAGGGCTGCAGTAGATTAAGTGATGATGGAGCAGACTTAGATATTGGAGATGATGTTAACATGGATGTTAAATGAATCACATGTGGAATTTAATCGCTTTTGAGGGATAATACCCGCAGAAAATTAGATCACTATCCATTAGCGTTCATAGTGGGGGATAATTTGGGAGTACTCAATCGTTAGAGCCTAAAGCGAAACAAAAACTCAAGGCCCTTGTTTAGTTTTCGTTTTTAGCATCCTGATTTGTACTTTCGATTTTAATTTAACATGATCATATGTTGGTTTTGGGTTATGATTGTCTCTAATGGGTCCAATACCATTTGAAAAACATCAACTAATGTTGCTTCCTTGACCCGTTTCTCAATATAGCAAGGCATTCGAGCGCCCTCACATTCTTAGTCCATAACATGTTTGATCATCAAGGAATATTTAGACAGAAAAAAGAAAAATAGTATCATTACCTGATACTTATAAGTCAAAAATTACATCTAATTGATAATAACTTTTTGACATGTGCTACTAAATTCCACATGCGTTAATGGGTCTTAACATATAAAATACTCTTAAGGCGAGAAGTGAAGTAGAGAATTTTTTTTTTGAAATTTTTTTCCCTGTCTTATTAAGCACATATTTTAGTCACGGAATCCAAAAAGAAAATCGTAATAGAGTACTCTACTACTGTAAAATCACGAATTTATATATATATATATATATATATATATATAGGTTTAGGATCATGTAAAAAAATATTTTTCGTGAGAAGTGTGAAAATGCATGAGAATTGACATGTAGGCATAATGTTTTGGACTTATGCATGATGTTTTGGGTTGTTTTGACAAGAAAAACATCAAACATAACAATTTAAGACACAATACAATGAATTTTAGGCTTAAAACTTAAAACACCATGGCAAGAACCTTAAATAGTGTGTTTTAAGTGTTAAATAGTGTTTTTTAAATTACACGCCTATAATACATTGAATTGTGTTTTAAATTGTTATGTTTGGTGTTTTTATTGACAAAACAATCCAAAACATCATGGCTAAGTTCAAAACATGATACCTACATCTTAATTCCTATGCATTCTCACACTTCTCACGAAAATGGTCTTTTTTATAATAACCTCACCCTATATATATATATATATATATATATATATATATATATATATATATATATATATATATATATATATATATATTGCAATTAAACATTAGGATGATGAAATAAAATCTTTACAATAATAGAACGTATGTCATTTATAAACGTGTTAGTTTAAAAAATAAGCACATATGAAACATGTATGAAGCACATATGGTAAAGGGTGCTTTCATTGGTAGATTGGAAGGCATACTTGATGAACGTTTGAAACTAGAAGACTAAAGGTGTATTTGACGAACAAACGTATGTATGTTTGAATAGCCATTGCTTCATTTTTCACCATAATACTACTTTTAACTATGGAGACACGTTTGATACCCACACATTATACTCTGTTTCTAAACATTACATTCTCACAATGACGTTCATGGAGAGCCCTTCGAATGTTGCATAATATTCTCTTTTGAGCCATATTTTTTACATTCTGAAAGGTTGTAAGGATCGGTAGGTGCTAGTCGGCCGGTGAGGTACCAACTCGGATTGGGATTTTATATATGATTTTTGATACTACATTTTCTTTGTAATTTTTTAAGTAGACATGTTTTAACACGTTATCCGACCCATATTTTCAAATAGATAGAATTAACTGCCGGAATTTACAGGTTTTTGTGAAGGCCTAAATTTGACCGGAATTGCAAGACTTCCACCGATTTTTGGCCAATTAGGATTGGATTTGACCATTGTTGACTGCCTACTGATTAATTGACCGATTAGATAAATATTACTCGGTGAATGTGGGACTAGCGATTAATCGGCGACTAGACTAATCAAAGGCTAATCGAGATTTTTACAACCATGCTTTTGAGGGATAATACTCGCAGAAAATTAGATCGCTATCCATCAGCGTTCATAGTGGGGGATAATTTGGGGGTACTCAATCGTTATAGAGCCTAAAGCGAAACAAAAACTCAAGGCCCTTGTTTAGTTTTCGTTTTTAGCATCCTGATTTGTACTTTCGATTTTAATTTAACATGATCATATGTTGGTTTTGGGTAATGATTGTCTCTAATGGGTCCAATACCATTTGAAAAACATCAACTAATGTTGCTTTCTTGACCCGTTTCCCAATATAGCAAGGCATTCGAACGTCCTCACATTCTTAGTCCATAACATGTTTGATTTTCAAGGAATATTTAGACAAAAAAAAAGAAAATAGTATCATTACCTAATACTTATAAGTCAAAAATTACATTTAATTGATAATAACTCTTTGACATGTGCTACTAAATTCCATATGCGATTCATTTAACATATAGGGCTAAGTTATTGTATAAATGAGTGTTAACATACAAAATACTCTTAACGTGAGAAGTGAAGTAAAGAAATTTTTTTTTTTGAAATTTTTTTCCTCGTCTTATTAAGCACATATTTTAGTCCCAGAATCCAAAAACAAAATCGTAATAGAGTACACTAGTACTGTAAAATCACACACACACACACACACACACACATATATATATATATATATATATATATATATATATTGCAATTAAACATTATTTTTTTAACGGTATTAAACATCATTCTTAATGAGTATGAAAAAAACTCAAATAAAAAAACCTTCTTCCAATTCTTAAGTTAAAGTATTTTATATCTTAAACTTATTTATATTTTATCTTTACAGATAACAGATAAATAAAAAAACTCATTTGTATTTATTTTTATAGATAAAACCTATTTCCTATACATACAAAAGGCATGTAGGGGAATAGTGTTAGATAGCTCTATACATACAAAAAGCATGTAGGGGAATAGTGCTAGACAGCTGCCGGACACTCTCTTATTGGCCCAAATTTCCTATACATACAAAAGAAATGTAGGGGAATAGTGTCAGGCGCCTGTCACTCTCCTATTGGGCCGAATAAATTACAATTTAACCCTAACTTAAAATTATGATTTCGCCCACGGTTTAAAATTACGTCATTGCCATCGTTGTATATTTTGACAAACTATGCGTTTACCCCCTGTAAAAATTATGACTTTGCCCCCGGCTCAAAGTTACGGACCTGCCATCATTTTAGATTTTCACAAATTACGATTTTACCCCGTCTGAATTACAGTTTTGCCCCCGTTCAAAATTAAAGTTTTGCCATCGTTATAGCTTTTAATAAATTACGATTTTACCCCAGTCAAACTTACGATTTCCCCAGGTTCAAAATTAAAGTCTTGCCTTCGTTTTTTTCCTTGCAAACCTATGAGAGTGTTTCTTTTAATTGGTCGAATCAATGTAATTTTTATTCGCTAGCGCTCGCTCATTGGTCATGACAAATTACAGTTTTGCCATAAGTGTAACTTAATTACAGTTTTCTCATCGTTTTATTTTTTCTAGCAAAACTATGTTAGTGTTTTGTTTTAGTTGGTAGAGAAATATTTGGCCTAGCGCCCTGTAACGCGGGTGGGGAATAGTTTCAGCAGCTGTCTGACACTTCCTCATTGGTCTAGCCAAATTACAAGTTTGCCCTTTTTATATTTACAGTTTTGCCATTGGTTTTATTTTTTTTTCTTCCCATCTAAATTATAATCTTGCCCTCAGTTTAAATTAAAGTTATGCCATCGTTTTTGTTTTCTTCTCCCTTGTCAAATTACAATTTTCCTCCCGGTGTAAACTTATAGTCATGCCATTGTTTTAATTTTTTTTTGACAAAACTATGGTAGTGTTTTATTTTAATTGGTTGACTCAGTTTAATTTTTATCCGTACCAGACGACTGCCTGGCACACGGTCATTCGTCCGGAAAAATTACTATTTTGCTCTCAGTTTAAAACTATAGTTTTTCCGTTTTAATTTTTTATAGCAAAAGTATGGTAATATTTTGTTTTAATTGGTTGACTATGTGTAATTTTTTTGAGATCATGTTATGAGTAGTATGTATATGTTAAACAAAGTTGGTTTGCGTGCAAACAAAGTCTATATTCAAAATCTTAAATCCCGTTTCTAACGGTCGATCTTTATCTGCGGCAACTATACATATATATAAACGTATTATATGCGACACTCTCCGAAACATAACCCTAAAATTACCTTACCATCATCATCATCATCATCATCGTCTTTAAGGTTTTAGTTTCCAAGATCTCGGTTTCGAAGAAGCAACAATTAATAATCTTTTATCTGACATTACATTACTCCTTCCTGGTAAGTAAATATTTCCATCTGATTCATTCTCCTAAATATTAATTTGTTTATTATTTAACTATAGTTTTCTCTTTAACCAAAGCCCACCTCCGATCAATAATCACCATTCATATTTCTAGATTTTAAACAAGTCGAAATTAATATTTCAAATATAAAAAAGTTTCTGTAATTCATATGTGTATCATGTATTTACTGTCTAAAAGTATATGTGATTTCTTGATGCAGTAGTTTTACTCAATGGATTCATACGGGTGCAAATGGAAACCAAGAAAAGTTTCAGCAAAACGTGATTTTCCGGATCACTTTTATGACGTCACTGAATGTGTTAAAAAACACAAAGTGTGTGAATCTCAAGAGGGTAGTAGTTATAACGGTTATGTTGGCCCGGTTGCTGATAAAGAAGTCTTGGATTTCATCCCTCTTGACACAGAATCAGAATCGGAATCTTTGTCTAGCGAAAGTTGTGGTTCTGAAACACCCGGTTCGAGTTATGACATTATACCGAGAATTGTTATTAATGCGGCAACGTGTGATTCGGATGAGGGGATAGAGAAGTTGGGTGTTGTTTATAATGAAGTCAGAATTAAGCGCGTTGATGATGGATCGTTTGGGAGGGCCTGTGAGAGTGTTGCTGATAACATAACGGATGAGAGTGTTAGTGAAGAGGTCTGTTCTGGCCGAAGACGAGTTGCAGCTGTTAGAAGTTTTCCTCCAGGATGCGGACGAGTGATGAAGATTGCATAGATCGATGAATTTAAAAAGTATATGTTGATCATGTGGCACAAGACAGACATAGTTAATTTGATGTCTATGGAGAATATAATGATTTGTAGCAGGGTTGGATCTAATTTGTCTTTTTTGTTAGAAACAACAGTTGATCTTTTATATACGTAATATGATTCTTTCTTCTTAAAAATTGCTAACTCCTGTTGTTTGATTTGTTCCACTTGCAAACAGCCTATATTAATCAGATTTTCTAAGATGATGCTATATTGGTACTGTTTTTGGGGGAAGCAGAATGGCACCTTTGAAAATGGAAGTGTGTCGAACTTCATTACGCGTTAACTGTTGTTACTAGGATGCCTAATGCCTTTTGTGAGATTAACTTCATTTAAGACCTAGTGTGACACAAACCGCAAACAAAAACAGAATTTAAATTTATCATATTTGAGATATTAGTAGATAGCCGGCCGATCTCAAAACAAAAAACCAATTTTAATTAGAGAACCGTAAGAAATGTATATACACTTGTATTTCTTGCTCCAACTTTAGTATAGTTTAAGATGGTTATATAACAATGTACGATAAACATCTTAAAAATAATGGACAGCCGTGCAACTGATTTCTCACAACTGTTTGATAAACAAAATTGTCAGTCACCATCATTTTGACAAAATGATTCAAGCAAGCAGAAATATAATGAAAGATACAATGGGATAAACGAGCCAGAGTCAAACCCAAGATTTACTTAATCATAAGCTTGTTTCCTTTAAATTAAGAGAACTCAAGCTCAGCTTGTCTTGCACATTACTTATTGCAAGTGAAAATTTTATAAAGGGTTAAAAAGGGTATTCAGTTGTATAAATTATAAGTTAGAAGGACGATTAATAGTTAACTTTAAATTTTTACATTTTTCATCTCTAAAATCTAAATATCTAAATATAACTTATAAAGAAATACAACTAGGGATGAGCATCATATCGATACCGTACCGATCCTGAAAATACCGATACAGAATTTCGTCAAAACTGGATACAGATACCGAAATATTCGGTACGGTACGGTATGGTACCGGTATCGGTACGGTGTCGGTATTTGAAGGTAAAATTCGGTATTTTACCGCTACTGTACCGAACCGGTACTGATACCGAAAATGCCAAAAAGTGGATATTAAATCCGGTACCGAAAAATTCAGTACGGTATTTTCAGGATCGAGATCGGTATTGTTATCAATACGATATTTGATACCAAATGCTCATCCCTAAATACAACCCTTAAACGGGTCGTGGGTAACTTATAAAATTTGACTACACAAGACAAATTCTATTGTTACCTTAGTTTCAAAAAAACAAAACTTAAAAGGACTTAAAGTGTAATTTACTTTCTAAAATTTTTGAGTTAAATGCCATTTTTGTCCATGTGATTAGGATCATTTTGCCAGTTTAGTCCAAAGTTTTTATTTTTGTCTGTAAGTCCAAAAAAGTTTCACCGTTGCCATTTTAGTCCACTGGAGTAACTTCATCCATTTTTTCTGTTACCAGGGATGGTAATTCGATCATTTTATATGTAATTCTGTTAACTAGAGGGGCAATCTGGCCATATAAAATGACAGAATTGCCCTTCTCGTTAATAGAAAAAATGGATGAAGTTAACCTGGTGGACTAAAATGGCAACGGTGAAACCTTTTTGGACCCACAGACAAAAAGTGAAACCTTTGGACTAAACTGACAAAATGGCGCAAACCACAGAGACTAAAATGACATTTAACTCAAAAAAATTTTATTACTGGAAAATGGCCCAAACCACAGTGACTAAAATGGCATTTAACTCAATTTTTTTTTATTAAAACTGAAATAGGGCGCCTGATGAATTTGGGCGCGATAAGAAGAAACCCTAAATAATTCAGGCATGTCTTACCTAAAAGGCGCTTCTTTTTTCTAATTTATTCTGCCATATTTACTTTTGTTACCATTCGTCTATAGGTGGCAAAAATTTGGGGCTGTAAACGAGTCGAGCTGAGTCGAAACAGAGTGGGGTCGAGCTTAAGCTCAAAACTAATTCAGGCGGCTAAACTCGGCTTGGGCTTTACATCGGAGTTAAATGAGCCTAAGAACGAGCCAAAGAGCCGAGCCATGGGCCGAGCCGAGCTTAGCTTGAGCTGGGCTTAGTTACAAAATGAGCCAGCTTGGTTCACATCATTTCAAATTGAGTTTTTTCAGCTAGTTTTTCTTGAGCTTTTTTCGAGCGAACTACGAGCCGAACTGCGAGCTTAATGAACAACTGCAAAAACCGGTTTATTAACTAAAACCGATTATTAATTGAAACCGTAACTGGTTATGAGTAAAAACAAACGGTTTGTAACAGATTATAAATATTTAGGATAGTAACCAGTTTTTAACTGATTTACCGGAAAGAAAAAACAAAAAAAATGAAAATTACCGGTTAATTAACCGAAAATACTAGTTATTAACCAAGCTGGTTAAAGTGAATAACCGAACCAGTTAAAGTAATAACATGTTAGAGCAAATTTTTGAAAATAACCGCTTGAACCAGGTAACTGAACCGATTAGGGAAATTGACCGATTTCTGCACCTCCATTGACTCGTCCATCAGTTTTTCTACTTTCCGAAACGGAAACCCAATTACATATGAACAAAGTAAACAAATTTTAAAAAGAGGGGCCCTATCAAAGTGGAGGCCCAAAGCAAGGGGTTTACTTGCCTTGGGCTAGGGTTAGCCTTGCATGTATGAACAAACACACAAAAGTGTACGGTTAGAGTGGACCATAATAGGCATGTGCCTGCCGAACCACAACCAACCTGAGTGAGCATAAGACTTGGTGCAAGAAACCACAAACAAAAACAAAAACAAAACTCAAAATTTAAATGTTATGTATGAAATGTTATAGAGGGATACTCGATACAATACTAGTCACATAGTCGCATAAACATTTCTACTTACTGATTGAGTTTTAACATATAACTAGTAAGATTCTCGGCGCGTTGCATGATTATACTTCGGGAATGATATTGAAAAGGTACTAAAATTAAATGAACCTTTTGCTGAATGCAAAAGTATGCAACAAAACTTAGAGCATTCACATCCAGCTCCCTAACAATATACATGCATTCCACTAAAAACAACTCTTATATCAATATATTTCCACTAAAAACAAATATTTTTTCTCTTTTCTTTTCAATTAAATAATATTTTTATAACTTTATCTTTACATTTTCTCTCTCCTTCACTAACAACCACTTTCAATATATATTAAAAAGAGTTAAATGGCCTTTGGTTTTCCCTTTTTTCACCTTTAGTCCCTAACTTTCTAAAATTACCTCTATAGTCCCTAACTTTTCAATTTTCGTTCCTGAATAGTCCCTAGGCTTAACATCAGTTAGTTTTCTCAGTTAAGAGAATGTGAAATGACAAAATTAGCCTTACTATAAAACAAAATAACTTAACCTATTAAATAGATTTATTTATTTGTGGGACCCACTTTTTTATAAAAACAAAATAACCTCACCCTACCCCACCCCCACCTTCCTCTCTCTTTTTTCTCTCTAACTTCTCATTCCACCTGCAACATGATGAAGATCCAGTTGCAGATCATCAATGAGACCACCAGTAGCAACATGATAAAGATCTAGTTGACGACGAGATTGAGAACACGAGAGTTAGAGAAAGCCGAGATTGAGAACAATGCGACCATGGTGGCGGTCGCAGTTGACGGTGGTGGATGTGGTTGACCGTTAACAAGGTTTCGGCGAGAGAAGCGACCATGGTGGCGGCACAGTGAAGGATTAACGGTGATGATGGGGACACTAGCTATAACGGGAACCCGATATGGGGTTCCGGCTAAAAATCAAAGTTTCCAGCGAGCTTCTTCACTTTCCGACTCATGTATAGGAAAAATTGAAGCCGTCGTTGACTTCTGATGTGGTCAATAGTAGCGGCTGCAGTGGTGGTGGAATTGAGGAGATAGATGGGTTAGGGTTAGGGCAAAGTTTTCGGTTCCGCTTTCACGCAGGGAAATGAAGAAGGATTTTGAGAGGATATGGGAGAACGGAGGTTGCCCAAAATCCCAAGAAGCGGCCCAAATATCTTCAGAATCATTTTGATGTAAGTGTTTTGATTATTATTGATTTGATTCATGTTAGTTTATGAGTTTGTTACTGTCACACCCCGACCCGCAGCAGAAAAGGTGATCGGGGCATGATTGGGTTATCATCAAAGCTCATGACATTTATTTTAACGTTTCATATTCATTAATACAATTTAATGGAAATTTACAAACATAATTACATCATGACCTAAACATCAATCTAAGCTTCTTTGTTTTCTTCTAAGGCATTTCCTATGTTTTCCTTGCTTCATCCTGTTCACCTGTATCATGTGTAAAAAGGTTTTTGGATCAACAAAAAGTTGGCGAGTGAATCCTATGGAAAACATTTGAACAAGTTTATTTAATTGATTATGAAATAAAGTGCACAACCACACATGAGTAAAAATAGATGTAAACTTATTCATCAATCAATTTATATATTAAACAATACACACATGAACAATAATGGATCGTTTAGAGGCACGCGTTGCTCAACTCGTCTCTCACGAGGAACTGATGGGCCTAATGAATGAATTGCATAAACATGATAATATGAAAGACATAACTACAAACAATATAAACTCAATAATACACACATGAACAATAATGGATTGGTTTTGAGGCACGCATTGCTCAACTCGTCTACCACGAGGAACTGATGGGCTTAATGAATGAATTTCATATAAGTTGACAAAGTGAAATACATAATCACAACAACATAAACAATCTAAGTTTGGATCACGATATGGTATGGCACAAGTTTAAATAAACGAGTTAATTATTTTGTAACACATGACACACCCCAAAACGTGTAATTATAAAGGGGGAGTTGTAAGATTCACTCACAGTGGTTGCGTTCGGTTGATGATGTTGAATGCATGCGAAGTGGTTTTAAGCACGAGTGAAATTAACCTAGATAAATAGCATTATGGTTCGGTAAGTAAACGGATTTTATTAATCCATTTTAGTAGGATTGTTGGGTGTATTTTTGTGAGTTTAAGGCTATTTTCTATCCTTAAAAATGTTATTTTTAAGTATTTTTAATTGATTTTTAATTAAAATAAATAAATAAAAATAATAAAAAAATTGACTTTTTTGACCGTTGACCGTTGACCGTTGACCATTGACCTTGACTGTTTGACCGGTTCGTATGCGTGTATGTGTGCGCTGAGTGAGGCTCGAACCCGAGACCTCCCGTACGCGTGCACGCAGCTCTACCAACTGAGCTACGTGTCTAACCCGAAATATTTCTGTTTTTAATTATATTTATATATTAATTAGATTAATCCGAAAATCAGCTTATTTCTAAAAAGATTTTAATCCGTGACTCGGTGCGCTCCACAGGTCTCGAACTCGGGACCTGTGGGTTGAGTTAACACACAGTCCATCGCTGGACTGTGTGTCTAACTTGTTAAATAATCCGATTTATATTATACTTATGAACAAACTTCATTATTTCATTTCTGCCTTATTTTAAAAAGTTAGATAATTGTCCGAATCGGTGCAGTAGACCGGACTCGAACTCGTGACGTGTGTTTAAACATTCACACAGTCCACCGCTGGACTGTGTGTCTATCTTGGTTATTATTCCGGTTATTATTAAACTTAACATGTACAGCGGTGACTCCGGTTCGGTTAACAAAAAAAAGACATTTTTATTAAGGCAGCATGCGTGGGACAATATTCGAACTCGAGACGTTTACGTGTTTATTGTGCACACAGTCCACCGCTGGACTGTGTGTCTAACCCGAGTGATATCTTGATTTATAATAAACTTAAACATTACAGAAACTTCGTCTTCTTCGTTGATTTTAACCAGAATCGGAAGTCCGACTGGTTCGATGTTTTAATCGTGTTCTTTAGTGTTTTGAGGTTAGTTACAGATGAGATATGTAAAAAGAATGAAAGATTTAAGCGTAAGGTATACCGACTGGACTCCTCTGTTTCTCCGGCAGAACTCCGGCGACAGCAAAAGATTCCGGCGTCGTGTGTCTTGCAGCAGAGAGTCTTCAGCAAGCTTGAAAAGGATGTGGGTGACTTCGGTATAAGCTCAGGGGGTTCAGTAAGGCTCAGAAGTGAAGGGTTCGGTTTTCCGGCGATGAGCAGAAATTTTCCGGCGAGTGAAATTACGTCGGGTAAAGGTGCGGTTTTGAGCGAAAAAGCATGCAGAGGTTCGAGGAGGTATTTATAGGGCAGGTCGTCGATGAATTTGGTCCGATTTCCGACTTGATTCGTCGGTTAAAAATTCTCCGGCGGTTATAGCTTGTGTCGCGGGTTCAGGCGTCGGTTATAACCGATTTGGGTTTAAATGTTTACGTTAAGATTTGAAGAAACCGTCCAATCTCGCGAGATCGCCGGGATTTCCGACGACTGAAATTTGGGCGCCGGTTTTGAATTCGGAAAAACATGTTATGAATTAATTGATTCTAATAATTAACAAGAAACACTAGTGGCGCAGTGGTTGGAGAGTTGAGTGTTAAGTCGTTGACCCGGCTGACTGACCCGGGTTCGAAACCCGGCAGAAACATTTAATTTTTATTTCATTATTTTTAACAATTTTTCAAAAACAAATTATATATTCTAATATAATAATTAATTATGTATTGTTTAAAATTAATTTGGGCATTAAATACGCCACGAAATTTTAAACTGATTGTTCGGTTAATAAACGGAGCGGGTTTGGTAAAATCCGTTTGTGACGGATGTTAAAGTTACAGTCGTGGATGAGGTTGAAGATGATGGTGGAGGTGGGTGGTTGCAGGTGGTGTTGGGATGAAGAAGAGGTAGATGGTGATTTAGGTGGGGGCCACTTAAGTTTAAATTTATCTTTAAATGTTTTATTTATCAGTTTTTAATATGAAGGGTCTTTAGGTAATTTCACACTAGCTTAACACCAAAATTTAACCCCATCCGCGCGAGGGACTATCCCGGAACGAAAATTGAAAAGTTAGGAACTATAGAGGTAATTTTAGAAAGTTAGGGACTAAAGGTGAAAAAAGGCCAAACCACAGGGACTATCCGGGCATTTAACTCAATTAAAAAAGTATAGGGGGTGAACAGTGTCCCCCAAATATACAGATGAACAGTAACATTTTCTCTCTCCTCCACTCACAACCACTTTTTGTACTTTTTATATTTTAAAAACCCCACACACATTTTGATTCCCAGGATGTTGCTCTTAGTCATGGATAATTCGATTTTACATGCCTAACCCTTATGCTAATAAGTTTCTAAGATCTAACCTTAGGTAGTCAGGTCATCTGCAAAACTGAATTGAGGAACTGAGCCGATGCTGAATTCACCTCGAGTATCTGTGCCATACTTGTTCGGGTAAGCTGAAGTAGACATCAGAATTCAGAATTGAACGTAAACCACGACAGCTAAAGCAATTGAAACCAGAGCTTTCCATTTATTCGGCGGCTGCTCAGAGTGTCTAGGGGTGTTAATGGTGTCGGATTGACAGGTTAAATAGGTGAACCAAAACCCGACCCATATATAAATTTGTATCAAGTTGTGTCAAAAAACTTAAAATGGTGTCGTATTTGGCGAAAAACCCTTTTAATATTCATTTGCAAGAATATTAGTAAGAATACATTCTGACTTGCTAATAACTAAAGCAATCAATAACTTGATTCTGGTTTTTGTTTTATTATCTCTCATCTTCGGTTAACAAACTTGGTTATATATAATTAGCCTAAGATTAGAGAAGCAAATGGAAATAATCGAAGAACCGACGTTTATAACTAATAAAATAATATTATCGCAAGTGAAAAGTTCATAAAGGGTTAAAAAGGGTATTCAATTGTATAAATTATAAGTTAGAAGGACGATTAATAATCAAAATATTTTACTTCAAAGTTTTAAACTTTTCATCTCTGAAATCTAATCTAAATATAAGTTATAAACAAATACAACCCTCAAAGAGGTCGTGACTAAGTTAGACAATTTATCACACATGTCGGGTTCATATATTGATTTATTTCATAAACCGGTCATGTTATACGACCCAAATATATCTACCTTTTGTGTAGCATTTCCAGATCATATATTGATTTATTTCATAAACCGGTCGTGTTAATGTACAAAGAACATGACTGTACCTAACGGAAAAAGTTAATGTTCGTTAGTGGAAGGAACAGAAGCAGTACCAAAATTTGACTACACTACACAAGACAATTTCTATTGTTACCTTAGTTTCAAAAAAAAAAAAAAAACGAAACTTAAAAGGACTTAAAGTGTAATTTACTCTAACTTGTTTTTTTATTATTAAAACTGGAATTGGGCGCCTGATGAATTTGGGCGCGATAATAAGAAACCCCTAAATTTTAACAGTGTATCGTTCGTCTTCACTGTTTAGCAGCCATCGATCGATTAAGGTACTGCAGCTCACGCAGGCGGCCATCAATCGGTTAAGGTACTTGTGTAATTGTTATGTTGATTCATTGATTTCTTTTATCGAAGTTATACCTTGGGGATTTTGGCCTTTCTGTTTAGAAATTGTTATAATAATTTGGCAAATAAGCATGCTCTTATCATCGATTACACTATAATCTGATGTTCTTATCATCAATTACATTACACATTGTGATTTTGACATAAGATCTGCCAATTTTAGACTCTGAATTTGATACATATCCACTGATAATTAGGAGAACAGAAAATCAACAGCCAGTAAACATAGAAAGATCGTGTTGGGGTAATGCGTATTCTAACCTAGCTTTCCCTGCCCTAAAGACTAATTAGGAACTTTAATCGATCGATATGTCCGTTTACATTTCCGTTTAGTCTCACCTGCAATGATTTATTTGATGTCTTAAATTGTTATTGAGTTTTTGAGGTTTTGTTCACAATCTGAGCTGCCTGCATTCATACACTCCCTTCGTATTTACAAAAGATATGAACTTGTATGTCAAATTTTAACTGATAACTATTTTGTCATTGATTAACTGATAACTATTTTTCTATGCGTATTTGGCTTGAAAACAACTGCAGTTTGTCTGTTTCAATAAGAATGTAGAGTAGACCAGTGAAGATCATGTGGGGGTAAACGTGTAATCTAACACTCTGACCTCGCCTGCCCTGCCCGGCTCATCCCGGAAGACATAATTATTGTTTGTTTTGTTGTGTAAATCTACTTAGAATGCTATGTTTGTTTTCGTATATAGCTAATTAGGGTTTGGATTATGTTTTTTAACTTACACTACAAAACAAGCCTAGTTGTTTCAAGTACGATTATCACACATGGTTTTTAAAAAAACGCTTGAGGCGTGCGCCTCGAGGCGAAACGGCCAAAAAACGAGTCTGAGGCGCGCCTCATGGGGTATTTACTGTATATACGCCTCAGAGGGGCTGAGGCGCTAAGAAAGGCTGCACCTCAGGGGCGCCTCAACGGATTTTGATAGTTGTTTTTTACTTTTTGTGTCAATTTCAAGCATTTCATGTCTTTTTTATGTGTGTTTTTTATGATTTTTATGAACCTGATGATGAAATTAATTAGTATTATTGTTTTTATAATATATATAATTTTTATATTAATTTATTAATACCACCTCGGCCTTACGCCTCGTTTCGCCTCGAGGCTAACGCCTCGTGAGGCAAAGGGAAAACGCCTCGAAACTCGTTTCCGTTCTTTTAAATCTTGTTATCACATATGGCTAACCATCATGAGGTTGTTTGATGTGTGCTAAACAGACTACAAAAATGAACTAAATAGGACTCTTTAAGCTAGATACTAAAAAGCTTTAAAAACTAGACTCGACTTAAACCTAAACCACACAATCGGCAAGTGTACCGATCAATGTAGTATAACCCAAGTAAGTCCGGATATCGAACCCACAGGACTCTATGAATTACGCTACTAGACTCTGAAAGACTAAGATAGACACGACTCAAACTGTTTTAATTGTTTTTTGGGGGGGGGGGGGGGGGTTACGGAAAATCTACGGAAATCTATATTTAAACTAATTAAAGACTAAATTAACTAACAAGAACGAAGGATGGAAGTTGTTCTCACGAGGTGATGAAGACTACCTAGACTAGAATCCTGGATTGATTTTTAAGCGTTTACCGATTAAGTTAATTACTCGTTTTCTGGAACCGGGATCTTATGATACTAAACCTATTAAACACCAGCTAAGCCGCTCAACCCTTCTCGAGGTGAAACTTATGGCGTTACCTAGGCCGTTAATCCTACCGGTTGATTAGACGTCTTTCCAGTTGTCTAATATTGTGTGAGTACCCTAATGTTGACCTACTCTTTTCCAATTATAGATCTAGGGTAGTTTGAGTATCTAAACTTGACTTGATAGACTAATAAAACCGACGTGTCAACAAAGGCATGGACTTTTTCCAAAGACCGACAATAGCAATTCGCCGGGTAAGACCTATCAATAGCCCCTCACTTTCCAGGTATTAGGACTAGTAGAACACTAAAATCTGGTAACCTGTTAACTATCCCTTCTAAGGTTTACTGGGCCCTTCAACCTTAAAGACTATGAACTTATTCTATGGATATAGACACTCACCAAAGTTCACAACCTAATACGACTCCATTCCGTGATATAGACAGTCACCATGAATCATATGAAGCAATAGAAAACGGAAAAGCAAATCAAAGCATGCACACACACCAAGCCAGATAAACAAACTGCTTACAGAGCACAATTAATCAATAACAAACATGTAATTAACGAAAAAGGTATAAACTTTATATCAATCCATTCATCAAAGTCTAGGTAGTAAATGCGTTTAGCCTAGCATATTCAATAACAAAAACAAATCAAAAGTAATAAAACTAGAATTCATTATTACAAGTTCAGAAAAGAGAAAACAAGACAAATAAGGATCGTGTAAACCCGAGAAAGTCTCTAATATTCAATCTTCGCTTGATCCAATGATTCTAGAGCTTCGCAACCTTCAAACTTGGCTATTACGACTCCAAAACAGCTGCAAGAACTCCCAAGATTCGTAACTAGGGTTTCATTATGATAAAATCCATTAAATACCCCCAAATCTCAGCTCAAATCCGACCCATCTGCAGATACCACCCTCTCGCGGGGCGCGAGAGGATTTTGGCAATCAGGTCGCGGCCCGCGACCGTGCTTATGATGTCAGCAACAAATAGGCTTCTCGTCGGGCGCGAGAAGCAATGATCTAACTATTCGCGGCCCGCCAGGAGGCATTTTTTCTCAGAATTTAACTTGTTTCAGCTCCTAAGCTCTCCAATTCGTTCCAGGACTTAACCAAATCGTACTTCTACTCAAAATTCACGCTTTTCAGCTGCTTTAAACTCATACGACCTGCAAAACGCAATTGGATCAAAAGACTAGCTATTCTACGGAAAACGAAACTAAAACTAATAAAGATTGTACAAACTAGACACGAATAAACGATGTATTTTACAATACATAAAATATCCCCACACTTACTCTTTTTTCATACTCGAAAAAGAATCTATGCAAACGGAGTCAGAGACAAGCAACTACTCGAGACAAAAGTCATTCATACTTATTAGAATCAAAACTTGTGTTAGCCGCGATTGCAAATATGTTTGTCCTCTTAAACCCAAAACCCGGTTCCAAGCCCTTATCATACAAATATAGTTCAAGTGCAACCAGTTTACCTAGGGTCTCACACTAAAAGCCACAGTCCATCTAATCCCGCCTCAAGCTTATAGAACAAAAGGAACGGCCACTGGACCAATTCCTAACCGTTTTATATCAAAATCAAAAGAATTTAAAACCAATTTTTTTTCTTTAGTACTCTTTTTTTTTTCTTTTCTCATTGAGCTTAGACGATGCTTTACCTAACCCAGACGCATTCCGGCTGTAGAGTCGCTATCCCCAACTCGGATTACAAAGGCTTCGGTAATTTTTCTTTCCTATGCAACTTAATTTCACCCATCCCAGAGGCATTCTACATTAGAGTCACCATCCCCAACGAAGATTACGTAGGCCTGAGCTACTTTTCTTAGTTTCTAGCTCAATATTTTCTATATTTTTCATGATTAAAAATTCTGACGATTTTAACTTATAACGGCATTCTTTATACTATTTTTGGTGGTTTCAATTTCCCATTTCTCCTAGATGAGCACCCACTAGCAAACCGACAATTAGGTACATTAAGATCAAAGGATCCTAGAACCAAACCCGGGCCTATTCGCATATCCCAAACTAGACACAAGCTCGACTATCTTTAACTCATATTATTATTATTTGAACCCGAGTAGAAACCCATCTTTCTATCATTTTCCGTTATATTTTTGCAAACTTCTTATTTCAAAAGACATTTTCTGAAATTTTCTTCATTTTTTTAACGAAAAAGGTATAACTCTACGACTACAACTCCTATTTACATCATGTATCCCATCCCCACACTTAAAGATTGCATTGTCCCTAATGCAAAGACGAGACACGACTCAAATTACCTAGAAAATAAAATACTAAATAACGAAATAAATATATACACAATATACAAGTGAAACGACTTAGCTGTAAATATGCGAGACTGTCAATTGCCAGTCAATTCCACATACGCCCTCCAATCCGAACACGCTCAGCAAATAATTCCTAACTCTCGGACACGCGAACGGAAGCGGCAAAAATAAACACCATACCTATAATCAAACCAACTACTAACATAGCATCACAAAAATAAAAGTGTTTAACACATCCAACAAACATCCAAACATCCTACCCCCAAATCAACCTAACCAAATACCAAAGTATTCAAAATTAGGGATACAGACCGAGTTAGATTAAAAACAGCATAAAAGAAAAATAAAAGATACTAGATAAACCACCACTGCTGCTGCCTCCAATCACTCATCATCATCCGACTCCTCCGATCCCTGCTGGCCAACATGATACGGCTCAACCCCTGCCAAACCACTTGATCCTGCCTGTGGCTGCCTAAAGAACGGGGAACCTCGAGATGCATACCCTCCATCACGTACCTCATACCATCCACTAACCTCTGCTGACCCTGCTCGTGCATCCGGCGACTCTCCAACATCACCTGCCTAACACCTCCAAACTGAGTATCCACATAACCCTGCAAATCGCCAAAACCGGTCTCCATCCGGTCATATAAAGAGTCCAAAGTAAGCGGTCAGGACGTGGCGGTATAGGTTGAGGCTGAAAAGTAGGTGGATCAATAACTGGCTGCCTGGGTGGAGACTGAGGCTGAGGCATCCGCTGTCTGGTCCTCTGCTGATAACGTGTAGATGTACCAGTCCGTGAAGCCGGTGTACTCTGTGACTGCTGAGTCGAATAATCCCACTCTGGTGGGTCAGAATACGTCAGAATATTAGCAGCCTGAAGATCCTGCAATCTCATAAACCCCGGCGTCGGCCCCTCTCTCATCTTATCAGCCGGGTACCTGGCAAACACACCCAAACTTTCTGCCAACCATGTAATGTACGGGCCTAAATAAATTCTAGCCCCAGAACCACCTCTCCATGTTCTCCTCATCGACCAAGCAAAAATCGTAGCCAGATTAGCGGGCCGCTCCTCAACCATGCACATCAAACAAAACTAACTCACCTGATTGACCTTGTTATCACCTTGACCCCTTCCTACCAAAGTAGCTGCTAGAATTTTGTGTACAAACCTCAACACCGGGTCGGTGATATCACTAGCTACCATGTTAGTTGAATAGGGCGCCCTTGAAATTGTACCCCAAAATCTCACCAACTCACTTGTACGAACACTATAGTCATGATCCTTCTTAAAAACCCCCTGAAGGCTTGTGATAATGTCAAGTGACTGCACTTCCTCCTCTATGTAAAACTGCAATGCTACAACAAACTTGGGAATGGTCATCTCATGAGATTGGTGACCCAAAGCAAAAAAACACAGCATCTTTCTCAAAGAAATTCCCTTGTTTGTAGTCGAATGTCGAATGAAACTCAAGGGTAATCTCCTTGTATTGTCGAGCATTACAATCCAAAACTCTTCGGAATCTCGGTCCCAACAATTGCTCAACCCGGGCCCTTGCCCCCAAACGATCCAACAGGCCCAAATCTATCCTCCTAAACTTCAACAAGTCAACTTGAATCAAAGAACCCAATCTATCATACTCCCCGGAACCCAACTCGAATTGCAACAACGGGCTATCCACAATCCTTGTGCTTTGACCATGAGGGACACCCGGACCCCTATAATCCACTTCCCTATGGTGGACATACTCTTCTTGTTGAACCGGTGCTTCCGGAACACCTTGAGGACGAGTCGATGGGCCTCTTTTCTCCCCCTCTTGCTTGACGAGCCTTCACCTGACATCTGCAAAACAATTATAATTGACAAAACACAGCAAAGCAGATCATCAGAAATGACAAACTATTTTTGGATTTATATATATATATAATATATATATATATATATATATATATAAACCGTATAGCATTTCTTTCGCGGTTGATACCGACACTAAACAAATAATAAAAACTGGGTTACCATTTACAAAAGCATAAGTCATAAACAACCTTGCCCGAATGGAGATTGAGTATGGGCGAGGTGTTTTGTACCTGTTCGTGCATATAAGTAAACCCGTGACCGACTAACACTAACGGTACTAAACTCAAAATACATGACTCAATGTACACTACCCCCTCCCGACACTTTAATTGCCATCAATTAAAACTCAAGTGCCAAAATAAACGAACATTGAGTGCTAAAGTTAAAAGCTTGAACGTCATAAGCAGCGAAACGGGTCAAAAGTAAAGTTATAACATAAATTTAGCTTAAAGAAATGACCAACCCGAATCCCACACTCAATGTTACGACACCCCAAAACTATGGCAGTCACAACACGCAAAGCAATCAACCCAAACCAACTGTTCCGCAACCACATTATGCTAAACTACCAATACCGAACCACCCGCAACCTCAAATAAGCACTAAACATACCCAAACACAAGACTAGAACAAGGCCCGACACTAAATCGAAACCTAAATGAACTAAAAACTGAAGTAATCGACTCATAGTACAAAGATTTACAAGAAACATACCTTGGAGTTGAGTTAGACAAGAGAAACTAAGGAAAATCCGGTTGTAACTTGAAAACCTCGTGAAAATCCCGTGTTTGTGGTGAAAGGATAAGTAGGATGGTTAAAATCGGTGGGATAATGTGTGTAAACGTAGTGGGGTTGCAGATTTGGTTAGTAAAGGGTGAATCTCGGTGGTTTATGGTGGTGAGAGGTGGTTTTCGGCGGTTTTGGGGAAGAAGAATAGAGCAAAAATGGGTGAAATCTAGGGTTTTCACGAAGGGGGACTGCAGATAAGGCTGCTCGCGGGCTGCGAGCCCCATAACACACCCGCTCGCGCCCCGCCACCGCAAAAGTGACGTCAGAAAAGATTGGCCGCTCGCGGGCCGCGAGAAGAATAAAAGAAACCGCTAGGCAAATTTCACAGAAAGTTTCGAAAGTTTCACCAGTTCATGCCTTAGAAAAATTTTCAACACTTAACCAAACCCCCTATAACACAACCCAAAATTTTGTAACTCTGGAACTTACCTGGACCCGTTTTTCTCCTCATTCCCTGCACATCCTTGGTATAGAATTCCTGCAAAATGACTAAAAACACAAACAAAGACCCACAAACTACCCAAGAAAACCGTTAGCTACGAAAAATAAATAAATACGACTCGTATACACAAGGTACAAACGGTACACTTGGGTTCTCACCCAAAACACTAGGTGGTGGTATTCGGTGGAATTTCGAGAGGAGTGTCCTCCCTCTCATTCCTATCAAGTGGTCCGCCAATGTAGTGCTTCAAACGATGGCCATTCACCTTCCAACTTCTTCCATCGGACTCGTCCACAATCTCAACCGCTCCATATGGAGACACATCATTCACGATGTAAGGACCCGACCACTTCGACTTTAACTTCCCTGCGAACAACTTCAACCTAGAATTCTAAAGTAGCACTCTATCACCCTTGCTAAACTCCTTAATCTTCCTCAACTTACGATCGTGTAGGGCTTTGGTTTTCTCCTTAATGCTCCACGATCGAGCATAAGCCGCGTCTCTAAGCTCCTCTAGCTCGTGAATTTGAAAGAAACGTTTCCTAGCGGCTTCGATCATGTCGAGGTTAACGGTTTTCAAAGCCCAAATGGCACGATGTTCTAATTCGACGAGGAGATGACACGCTTTTCCTTAAACTATCATGAATGGAGTGGTACCTAAAGGTGTTTTGTAGGCAGTTCTAAACGCCCACAATGCATCGTCGAGCTTATCGGACCAATCCTTCCTATTCTTCCCCACAGTTTTCTCTAAATGCGTTTGACACCCCGATCTGCGTTCTCCACTTGTCCACTCGTTTGTGGATGATAGGCGGTGGACAAACGATGAGTGACCCAGTAGCGTGCAAGCAACTTCTCCATCAATGCATTGCAAAAGTGAGTGCCACGGTCACTAATTAGGGCCTTAGGTGTACCAAATCGACAAAAGAGTTTCTTGAGGAAATTCAACACTACTCGGGCTTCATTGTTGGAAGAGCTTGAGCCTCAACCCACTTTGACACATACTCAATCGCCACGAGTATATACCGATTCCCTTTCGAGGTAGGGAACGGTCCCATGAAGTCTATTCCCCAAACATCAAATACTTCTACCACTTGGATTGGGTTTTGAGGCATCTCATCCTTGGCCGAAATGTTGCCGGTTCGTTGACAAGCATCACATGCTTTCACAAACCCCTCGGCATCACGAAGTACGGTGGGCCAATAAAAACCACAATCGAACACCTTTTGTGCGGTCGCATGAGCTCCATGGTGGCCTCCCGTTAGACCCTCATGCACATGTTTAAGGATGTTCATACCGTCTTTTCTAGACACACAACGCCTAAGGATTCTATCTCCTCCTATCCTATAAAGGAAAGGGTCATCCCACAAATACTTCCTAGCCTCACTAAGAAACTTCCTACGTTGTTGCGTATTCATTCCCTTAACAATATTGCCACTAGATAAATAATTCGCTAAGTCACAAAACCACGTCAATCCTTCTTCCTCGGCATCAACAAACTCTATCGACTCATGAGGGAATGTGTCCCCTATCTCCTCACGAATCTCCTCTCTTGGGATCCTCAAGACGTGAAAGGTGGTCGGCGGCCACGTTCTCGGCCCCGCTCTTATCTCTAATTTCGATATCGAATTCGGAAAGTAAGAGGATCCAACGGATAAGTCTAGGTTTCGCGTCTTTTTTTTGGAACAGAAAACGCAACGCTGAGTGATCGGTGAAGACTATGGTTTTATAGAGAACGAGGTATGAGCGGAATTTGTCGAAAGCGAAAACCACGGCTAAAAGCTCCTTTTCTGTCGTGGTGTAATTCTCTTGAGCATCATTCAATGTCTTGCTCGCGTAGTAGATCAGGTGGAAGTGCTTTTCCCTTCTTTGTCCTAAAACCGCTCCTACGGCGTAGTCACTTGCATCACACATGAGCTCAAACGGCAAGCTCCAGTCGGGCGAGATAAGAATGGGTGCACTAACAAGCTGCTCCTTCAAAAAGTTAGAAGGCTTTGAGACACTCCTCGTCAAAGACGAATGGAACATCCTTCTCTAGCAAACGGGTCATGGGTCGTGTGATCTTAGAGAAATCCTTAATGAAACGTCTATAGAACCCTGCATGACCTAAGAAACTACGGATCGACTTCACGCTCGTGGGTGGGGGTAACCTACTAATAGTATCAATCTTTGCCCTATCCACTTCTATACCATCCCTTAAAATCTTGTGACCTAAAACAATCCCCTCGGTCACCATGAAGTGACACTTCCCAATTAAGCATCAACTTCGTTTCAACACAACTCTTCAACATCCTCTCAAGGTTCACTAAACACTGCTCGAACGAATCCCCGTACACTGAAAAATCGTCCATGAAAACTTCCATGGAACTCTCTATCATATCCTGAAAAATGGCGACCATGCACCGCTGAAACGTAGCTGGAGCGTTACACAGCCAAATGGCATGCGTCGGTACGCGAAAGTGCCATAGGGGCATGTGAATGTGGTTTTATCCTGATCCTCTGGTGCGATAGGGATCTGGAAATAACCGGAAAAACCGTCGAGAAAACAGTAAAACTGCTGACCCGCGAGACGCTCCAACATCTGATCGATAAAGGGCAATGGGAAGTGGTCTTTTTGGGTGGCATCGTTCAATTTGCGATAATCGATACATACGCGCCAACCCATGACCGTGCGAGAAGGGAAAAGCTCATTCTTCGAATTCATGACAGCGGTCATCCCTCCCTTCTTAGGGACAACCTGAGTGGGACTCACCCATGGTGAATCGGAAATGGGATAAATCATCCCGACATCTAAGAGTTTCATCACCTCCTTCTTCACCACATCTTGCATGTTAGGATTGAGGCGTCGCTGAGGTTGCACCACCGGTTTAAAATTGTCCTCCATGAGAATCCGGTGGGTGCAATAAGAAGGGCTTATACCCTTAATATCGGACAACCTCCATGCAATGGCCTCTTTGTTGGCCCTCAACACATCTAACAACTTCAACTTCTCGCCATCCCCTAATTTCGATGATATGATAACGGGTAGCTCGGATCCCTCTCCTAAATAGGCATACTCTAGGTGAGACGGAAGGACCTTAAGCTCTAAGGGTGGTGGTTGGGTGGTGTTATCACTAACCTCTAACACTCCGGGAATTATAGAAATCCCCTCATCTCCTATCTCCTCTACCTCTAACACTTTCTCTTTGACTACCTCTCCTCCTACCAAGTCCGCACCACTAATGAACTCTAGACAATGGTCTACACACGAGATGAACGAATTCAAGAAATAGACGGAATGACATGGACCACTATAATCATCGGAACCACTCGGGTGGCTCATGGAACGATCAATCTCGAAAGTAACTCTCTCCTCACCAACTCTAAGAGTAATTTGCCCATCATAGACATCTATGAGAGCTTTGGCGGTACGCAAGAAAGGACGACCTAAGATGATAGGAACTCGCTCATCAGCTTCCATATCAAGAATAATGAAATCGGCGGGAAAAACAAATTTGTCGCCCTTGACTAGCAAATTCTCGACAACACCTCTTGGGTACTTCACGGGCCGATCGGCTAAGGATAATGTCATACGGGTAGGTGAAAGCTCGCCTAAGTCTAGCTTCTCGTAAAGAGAAAAGGGCATCAAGTTGATGCTGGCACCTAGGTCGGCTAAGGCTTGTGTCTTGTTGTTACTACCGAATAGACATGGGATGGTGAAGATACCGGGATCGGTGAGCTTCTCGAGAAGCTTGTTCAAAGCGACGGCGAAACACCCTCCATTCAACGGGACATTCGACAACTCCCCTAATTTCTCCTTATTTCTAAGAAGATCCTTTAAGAACTTGGCGTACTTAGGCATGGACTGGAGTGCCTCTATGAAGGGTAGATTGATCTTCAACTGCTTGAAGATATTTAAGAAGTGCCCGTATTCCTTAGAGTACTTTTGATTCCTAAGACATGGAGGAAACGGGACACGTGAGTGATCTACGAGCGGAGACGGCCTAACGTCAACGGGTGGTCTCTCTACTCTCTTCTCTCCTACAGGTTCATCGGGGCGGTGCGGTACTTGTTGGGACTAGCCTAGATTGCACTTTGCTCGGCGCCTCCATCTCAATCTCCTCATCAACTAACTCCTCATCCTCACTCTCAACTCTATCCTCTACTCCCGGGTTCTCTACGGTCTTGCCACTACGGGTGGTAATGGCTTTGGCTTGAGCATTAGGGTTCTGCTGGGTCGTACCTGAGAACTGACTGGGTGATCTCCCCTCAAGTTTCCTAGACATATCACCCATGACCCTTTCAATGTTGTGGAGTGAAGATTGGTGATTCTTAAGTAAAAGGTCATGTTCGGAGAGAAACTTTTGGGTGGCTTGGTCTTTGACGAGTATTTGACTCATCATGGCTTCTAGACGCTGAAGATTACCCCCTACATCACTGTTTGACCCTGATTTGGTTGAACCTGACTACTCGAACCCTCACCCCCAGTCTGACTATTGAACCCCTTATTGAACTGCCCATTCGACCCCCCACCATAGAATGAACCCTGCCCCCTGTTTGGATTTTGAGCTACTTGGAAACCAGGGGGGTTACCGGTGGAATGAAAGTTATTATTATTATAGAAATTATTATTATTATTGTTACGCTACCCCGAGTTAAAATTGCTACCAAAATCACTACCCTGACCTCTACCTAGACCTCCTCCTACGAAATCGACCTGTTTCTCACCGATTAACAATGGGCACGCACTAGTATCATGGCCCCCTCGACAATACTCACACTTATCAACTTTTTCCTTGATCTCTTTAAGCCGTCGAGTGAGGTTTTCTAACATAACGGCTACACTAGGATCCAGGTTGACCTGGTTCACCCCTCGAGTGGTTGCACTAGTAGTGGTATTGGAATTACCACTTGAATACCGTCGGTCAAATTGCGACTGAGCTTGAGATTGGGCAAAGCTTTCGAAACGCTCTAAACACTCGGCGACAATAAGTATTCCCATCATGTGACCTCCCGCATTAGTGTCAAAACGATCACGAGTCTCCGGGGTGAGACCGTTGTAAAATTTCTCACAAAGAGCCCAATCAGAGAGACCGTGTTGAGAGCAACGAGCAACTAAGTTTTGAAAACGCTCCCAAGCAAGGTAATAGGGCTCGTCGGGCTCCATGCGGAATGAGTGATTTTGATCGCGAAGACGTGAAGCTTTAGCGGGCGGGAAATACTTATTCAGAAAGGCTTGACGAAGGGCCGCCCAAGTAGTGAAGGTACCGGTTGGCTGAGAGTCCAACCATGTAGCTGCACGGCCCGCGAGTGAAAATGGGAAAAGCTGAAGATAGGTGGCATCTTGAGGTGCTCCATGGAGGCTAAAGGTGGCGAGCATGCGAGAGAAACGATTTATATGAGCGGGTGCATCCTCGTCATCGCGACCATGGAACTGAATGGTATTGGGATGGCTGTCATGACGTATGAGGGAATTTGCCATGAGTTTTGGTTCACTATGGGTGGGACAGTGATGGGTGAGGCGAGACCAGTGAAATTTTGGGTGGCTTGTTGGTGAACGGTTTGTCTATGTTCGGCCATTTGGACGATGGGTGGGCTTTGGGGACGGGAAGGTGGTGGGGAATTATGGGGTGAAGACTTCGGTGTGAAGTCAAAATTTGGTAGTTTAGATTGGAGGGTAGAGTCAGAATGGGTGGAAGATGAAGGAAGTGGTGTAGTTACTTGGAAAGATGAAGACGGGACGGTTGACTTGTCTGTAGGTGGCTTCGGTGGAGGTCCCTGCGAGCGCAGATGTGGCATCCACTGCAAACTAAGAGAACCTACAACGAGAAAACAGACAATAGTTACTAAGACTCAAATAAAACTAAAGAGAAAAACAAAGACTCAACACGAAAAAAAACACGTAGCACGTATGTGTTAAAAAAGTCTATCAAAGCTAATAACGCAATTGCCAAGAGTCCCCGGCAACGGCGCCAAAAACTTGATGTGTGCTAAACAGACTATAAATATGAACTAACTAGGACTCTTTAAGCTAGATACTAAAAAGCTTTAAAAACTAGACTCGACTTAAACCTAAACCACACAATCGACAAGTGTACCGATCAATGTAGTATAACCCAAGTAAGTCCGGATATCGAACCCACAGGACTCTATGAATTACGCTACTAGACTCTGAAAGACTAAGATAGACACGACTCAAACTGTTTTAATTGTTTGGGGGGGGGGGGGTTACGGAAAATCTACGGAAATCTATATTTAAACTAATTAAAGACTAAATTAACTAACATGAACGAAGGATAGAAGTTGTTCTCACGAGGTGATGAAGACTACCTAGACTAGAATCCTGGATTGATTTTTAAGCGTTTACCGATTAAGTTAATTACTCGTTTTCTGGAACCGGGATCTTATGATACTAAACCTATTAAACACCAGCTAAGCCCCTCAACCCTTCTCGAGGTGAAACTTATGGCGTTACCTAGGCCGTTAATCCTACCGGTTGATTAGACGTCTTTCCAGTTGTCTAATATTGTGTGGGTACCCTAATGTTGACCTACTCTTTTCCAATTATAGATCTAGGGTAGTTTGAGTATCTAAACTTGACTTGATAGACTAATAAAACCGACGTGTCAACAAAGGCAAGGACTTTTTCCAAAGACCGACAATAGCAATTCGCCGGGTAAGACCTATCAATAGCCCCTCACTTTCCAGGTATTAGGACTAGTAGAACACTAAAATCTAGTAACCTGTTAACTATCCCTTCTAAGGTTTACTGGGCCCTTCAACCTTAAAGACTATGAACTTATTCTATGGATATAGACACTCACCAAAGTTCACAACCTAATACGACTCCATTCCGTGATATAGACAGTCACCATGAATCATATGAAGCAATAGAAAACGGAAAAGCAAATCAAAGCATGCACACACCAAGCCAGATAAACAAACTGCTTACAGAGCACAATTAATCAATAACAAACATGTAATTAACGAAAAAGGTATAAACTTTATATCAATCCATTCATCAAAGTCTAGGTAGTAAATGCGTTTAGCCTAGCATATTCAATAACAAAAACAAATCAAAAGTAATAAAACTAGAATTCATTATTACAAGTTCAGAAAAGAGAAAACAAGACAAATAAGGATCGTGTAAACCCGAGAAAGTCTCTAATATTCAATCTTCGTTTGATCCAATGATTCCAGAGCTTCGCAACCTTCAAACTTGGCTATTACGACTCCAAAACAGCTGCAAGAACTCCCAAGATTCGTAACTAGGGTTTCATTATGATAAAATCCATTAAATACCCCCAAATCTCAGCTCAAATCCGACCCATCTGCAGATACCACCCTCTCGCGGGGCGCGAGAGGATTTTGGCCGCGACCGTGCTTATGATGTCAGCAACAAATAGGCTTCTCGCCGGGCGCGAGAAGCAATGATCTAACTATTCGCGGCCCGCCAGGAGGCATTTTTTCTCAGAATTTAACTTGTTTCAGCTCCTAAGCTCTCCAATTCGTTCAGGACTTAACCAAATCGTACTTCTACTCAAAATTCACGCTTTTCAGCTGCTTTAAACTCATACGACCTGCAAAACGCAATTGGATCAAAAGACTAGCTATTCTACGGAAAACGAAACTAAAACTAATAAAGATTGTACAAACTAGACACGAATAAACGATGTACTTTACAATACATCATTGTTTAATACTATAATGTTTATTGCTAATGGTTCTTACACAGTTACACTGATATTAAACCCCTTATTGAGTCCTGCCTGATAATGCTTCATAGGAAACTATTATCTCTAACTTTTTCTTTCTACTTATGTGTGCAGGAATTTAAATTATATTATACTTGAATTTGATTGGAGTAGGTTTGTTTCCAGTTTTACATCATAGTTTTGTTTTTCTGCTGCACTCATGCCAAACCTTCTCAGTGAATCCAAAACTCCCATTTCTTCGTCAAAGCGTAAATCAGTAGGGCCACACATCAATTTCTATCTGTTACTTTGCATAA
The DNA here is from genome assembly GCA_947069175.1 of Scalesia atractyloides. NCBI lineage: Eukaryota > Viridiplantae > Streptophyta > Magnoliopsida > Asterales > Asteraceae > Scalesia > Scalesia atractyloides. The sequence goes on along the minus strand of CAMTDV010000024.1, from coordinate 7,534,266 downwards.
CATGTGTTGTTAAACCAACTCCAATCATCTCGTCAGGTTTTCTTGCACGGCTGGTGGCTCATAAAGATCGAAAGTCAATCCAAATTGGGCGTTGGAGGCTTTCTTAACAGAGAGTAACTACTTTTCTTCTTATTCAATTCCTATCAAATATCAATTTTAATTACTTCATCCTTACATCTCATGATCATATAGTCTATTCTTATATATGATTATTCTATACTTCAATTTGTCCTTTTATACCAAATTTATATTACACGATTACAAAAAAGTTCTATTTAAATAAATGTATAATGATATTTTAAAAAGATTAACTGATTTTAAACATCTCTGTTGACTTTAAGAATGCTGGAGTTCTTGTTTGTTATGCCGTGATTTTTAATACAACAGGACGTTCGGAACACTTGGAATGCGACTTTTCGGCTCTCCACCAACCGACAAGAACTCAAATATTAACACTATGGACGATGGAGTTCAAGTTTATGGTTCTGCTGCAATTGCCAAGAGGCATGATAAATTACAACTATAATTGGAGAATTGTAAAAGATTTCTTTAAACATTCTCTCTCCTGTTGATAACTACACTCTAGAAGCAGAAGATGGCATCATAATCAGGATTAGTGGTTACATAATTAAGTCGCGCACACTGTCTTATGGCTTCTCATCTGAGGTATCATCGCTCTTTGTTTTATAATTCTTATCCACATTTTGGCTGTCCTTTCCAACAGGGCAGCCATACCATGAAAATTTGAGGTGCAAAACGGACGGGTGGGTGATGGGTTCGGGCATAGTTTAAATAAACGGCTGAGGCGTGTGGCGTGAGTGAGGTGCCCTAAAAATGAGTCCGAGGCGGGGCCTCCGGGGGTTATTTTGTATGTGCGCGCCACTGCGCCTCATAGGGCTGAGGCAGTAAGAAAAGCTGAGCCTCAGGGGGTTTTTGACTTTTGTGTTAATTTCAAACATTTCATGTATTTTTATGTGTGTTTTTGATGAATATGATGATGAAATTAGTTAGTATTTTTATTTTTTACAAGATTTTATTTTTTTATATTTATTTTTTAATTCCGCCCCGTGTTTACGCCTTGGTTCGCCTCGTACTTTTAAACCTTGGGTTCAGGTCAAAACAAGAAACTTTTTGGGTTGGTCATTGGCCAGGTCGAATTGGGATGACCCATTGACCGCTTTTATATCTACTATTAACTTTTTTGTTTCTTGTGATTGTTAATGCGTTATGTATGAGTACAAAATATTATTATGTATGAGTACAAAATATTATAGGTGGCAGTGTTTTTTCCATCTAGATGGGTCGTATCAATATTTTAAGCTAAAATGGGCTTGGATCAAACAGGTTGAAAGTCTTCAAAGTCTATTTTATAATGCAAACAAGATTCTAAATCGCTTGTTTAAAATTCAGATGTTTGCTTTAAGTTTGGTTTTTGTAATAATATATAAACAAACTTAAAAACAGAGGAATCTGTGTAGATTTAACCTGAGCCCTTTTAGAGCATTCACAGTAGGTTCCCCATCCCCATACCTATAATTTGACCTGTTTGAGATAAAAGCACAATCCATGTAAAAAATCAACAAATTAAACTAAATTTCTAATTGCCCTAATTGATGATGGAACAATTTAATTGACCAATATATATGAACATAAGAAGAGAATACTCACTTATCTGACTAAGATAACAGATTAATGGTCAGATTGATTAAGATATACATACGTAAATGAAATTAAACTAAAGAGGGGAGCAGGTTGACATTGTTTTTTAAACAATATTTAGTGTCAATGTGTCACAAATTTCTGTTCGTAATTTTAGCATATACTTTTCAAGTTTCACTACCAAAAAAACTATGAAATAGCATAATCGCAGAATTAAAACATACCCAGAAACAAAAACACTTCGAATCAACCAGAAAACACAACTAGAACACAACCAGAAGCAAAATAGCCAACAACTGGCATAGAATCGCATAATAAGATAGTTTTTATAATCAAAAGGATTTGGGCCATCATACGCATTTAAATACACATTAGGCAACTTTTAAATCGTTTTGTTTTACCCAATTTGTATACTTCTCTTGTTTATGAATAAGATTTAACCCGAATCGCCCCATTTCCATACAAACGTGTTGAAATTGCAATCTGTAATGAAAATTTAAAGTACGAAAGTTTGTTTTTAATCGGAGTCGGACCTCATATCACAGTTTTTTCACAGGTCTGTGATAGGTTCCTTAGCGGGTTTCCATGTAGCTGGGAAGATTATGCCTTTAAAACTTTCCATGATAAGTGTGACGACGTTACAACAAAAGAATCCTTGCCTGCCTCTTTTGATGATCTTCCGGTCACTCATGTACGGCATTTATTGATGTCAGGAACTGATTCTCGTGCTTTAACAAGTATTATTTTCAGAGATATTATGAAACATACTGAAAAGATTCTTAATCAAAGTGTTCCATCAGTCGAGAAGATCTCCACCAACTCTATAGAAGAAACTGAAGTTGATCACAGTCAAGATGGTGTTTCTTTGTCAAGTTCTACTCAGAAGAAGATAACTGAAGAAGATACTAATATTGCAGTTTATTCACACATGAAAAAATCTGAAGAAACCAAAGATGATGGTTTTATATCGGATGCAATACGCAAAATGACCGAAGAAATAGTCGAAGGCATTACCAAGAACAAATCTCCTAAGGTCCAGGCGAAGTCAAAGGAATTACGGAGAAGATATCCCCTAAGGTCCAGGCAAAAAGGAAAAAAACACTAGAAGTTGATGATTGATCAAAGGTCATATACTGAAGATCATGATCCCGGTAAACTGTTTTTAATTGCTCATGGTATCTCTAACCATTCAGTTAGTTTTGAATGAAAAAATTAGCTAGCAAATTCATTGAAACAACTTTAGTTTCAACAGTCACTTATTTTTAGATTGAGATATTGGATTTAATAACCTCAACTTTCACCAATTAACCGATAACACTCTCAACTTTCGATTTGTACCACACCACTCTCAACTTTCAACTTATTGGCCGATAGCACTCACAAATTAACTGTACCCTAACTCAGTTAACTTTTCACACATGTGGCACTTGTGTGTTGATGTGGCATTTGACGTGGAATTTTTTGATGATGTGGCAGCTGAGGTGGCTATTGACATGGCATTTGACTTGGCTTTTTTGAGGATGTGGCAGTTGACATGGCTTTTTAATGACGTGGCAGCTCATGTAGCACTAGTTTGGTGACGTGGCAACTGATGTCAACAAACTGGGTTAGTGTTGGAGTGCTATCCGCCAATAAGTTCAAAGGTGAGAGTGGTGTGGTACGAATCGAAAGTTGGAAGTGCTATCGGCTAATTGATGAAAGTTGGAGTTATTTAAATCCAATATCCCTTTTTAGATTTGATGTATCTTGAATGTCAAAGGTTGTGTATGCCCTTGAACATTGGCTTTTGACTTGTAGGATTTGACCAAATTAGCATGGCCGATGTATGATCAATATGTGCATTGAGCGTTTTGTTTTCCTCTAGTTTCATCTTTCTGTTTTTGGCCTTGTTTATGTTTTACAACGTAGGATGATTTGATCTTGTTATTGTCATCAGATTAAGTAAATTGTGTTATTTTTTATATGTGATCATGCATGCAATAACAATTAACTTATGTGCATTTATACTAGCAAGCAAACAACAAAGCTAGCACACAGACCAAATCCAACAAAACATGTAAACCTTTGGTCATTAAGTGACCAATAAGGTTGATGCTTGATAGGAACATGTATGAAGCGAAACACACGGTAAAGGGGTGCTTTAACTAGGTAGGCTGAAAGGCGTATTTGACGAACAAACAAGGGGTTGCGTTGTAAGACTAGTTGTAACTACGGAAACACTTTTGGAACCTATATATAGATCGTTTGCAAGTGGAACAAATCCAACAACAAGAGTTAGCAGAAGGACAATTTTAAGAACAAAGAATCATATTACATAAAAGTAATTCTAACAAAACAAACAAATTAAATCCAATCCTGCAACCATATTTAACCTTTCCACATATCATTATATTCTTGTATGTCTTCTGCCACATGACATCAAGATCAACATGTACTTTTTTAAATTCATCGATCTATGCAATCTTCGTCACTCGTCCACATCCTAGAGGATAACTTCTTACAGCTGCAACTTGTCTTCTTCGAGAACAAACCTCTTCACTAACACTCTCATCCGTTATGTTATCAGCAACGCTCTCACAGGCCCTCCCAAACGATCCATCATCAACGCGCTTATTCTTCTTTTTCTTTAACTTTTCAACAGACAATTCAATCTTCAACCCGTCTCCCGTTTCATACCATCTTATTTCTTTTAAACACACTCCATGAATTCTGACTTCATTATAAACAACACCCAACTTCTCTATCCCCACATCCGAACCACACGTTGCCGCATTAATAACAATTCTCGGTATAATGTCATAACTCGAACCGGGTGTTTCAGAACCACAGCTTTCGCTAGACAAAGATTCCGATTCTGATTCTGTGTCAAGAGGGATGAAATCCAAGACTTCTTTATCAGCAACCGGGCCAACATAACCGTTATAACTACTACCCTCTTGAGATTCACACACTTTATGTTTTTTAACACATTCAGTGACGTCATAAAAGTGATCCGGAAAATCACGTTTTGCTGAAACTTTTCTTGGTTTCCATTTGGTGTATGAATCCATTGAGTAAAACTACTGCATCAAGAAAAATCAACAAATACTTTTAGACAGTAAATACATACACATACATATGAATTACAGAAACTTATTTATATTTGAAATATTAATTTCGACTTGTTTAAAATCTAGAAATATGAATGGTCATTATTGATCGGAGGTGGGCTTTGGTTAAAGAGAAAACTATAGTTAAATAATAAACAAATTAATATTTAGGAGAATGAATGAGATGGAAATATTTACTTACCAGGAAGGAGTAATGTAATGTCAGATAAAAGATTATTAATTGTTGCTTCTTCGAAACCGAGATCTTGGAAACTAAAACCTTAAAAACGATGATGATGGTAAGGTAATTTTAGGGTTATGTTTCGGAGAGTGTCGCATATAATACGTTTATATATATGTATAGTTGCCGCAGATAAAGATCGACCGTTAGAAACGGGATTTAAGATTTTGAATATAGACTTTGTTTTCACGCAAACCAACTTCGTTTAACACACACATACTACTCATAACATGATCTCAAAAAAATTACATATAGTCAACCAATTAAAACAAAATATTACTATACTTTTGCTATAAAAAAAACTAAAACGATGAAAAAACTATAATTTTAAACTGAGAGCAAAATAATAATTTTTCCGGACAAATGACCGTGTGCCAGGCAGTCGTCTGGTACGGATAAAAATTAAACCGAGTCAACCAATTAAAATAAAACACTACCATAGTTTTGTCAAAAAAAATTAAAACAATAGCATGACTATAAGTTTACACCGGGCGGAAAATTGTAATTTGACAGGGGAGAAGAAAAACAAAAACAATGGCATAACTTTAATTTAAACTGAGGGCAAAATTATAATTTAGATGAGAAGGAAAAAAAAATAAAAACCAATGGCAAAACTGTAAATATAAAAAGGGCAAACTTGTAATTTGGCTAGACCAATGAGGAAGTGTCAGGCAGCTGCTGAAACTATTCCCCACCCGCGTTACGGGGCGCTAGGCCAAATATTTCTCTACCAACTAAAACAAAACACTATCATAGTTTTGCTATAAAAAAATAAAACGATGAGAAAACTGTAATTAAGTTACACTGATGGCAAAACTGTAATTTGTCATGACCAATGAGCGAGCGCTAGCGAATAAAAATTACATTGATTCGACCAATTAAAAGAAACACTCTCATAGGTTTGCAAGGAAAAAAACGAAGGCAAGACTTTAATTTTGAACCTGGGGAAATCGTAAGTTTGATCGGGGGTAAAATCGTAATTTATTAAAAGCTATAACGATGGCAAAACTTTAATTTTGAACGGGGTCAAAACTGTAATTCAGACGGGGTAAAATCATATGCGAGTTTATGGTTTCAAATCTCGTTTGTAGATCGAGTTTTTTTTAATCTGGTGTGGATTCTGTGGATCTAGATCGAGTTTGCAGATCTATTTGCCGCCATCACTGCTTGAAGATGTAGTTTCAGATCGATTTTTTGGATCCAGATCTGGTTTGGGAGAGAGGGTTTAAGGATGATGTGGTTGAGTTGCGATGTGCTTTAGATCTGGGATTGTTCCTTCTTGTTAGTGTGGTGGTGTGTGTTGCTTTTGGTGGTAGGTGATCATATGTTGTTGGTGTTAGTGATAGGTTATGGCTGTTGTTAGTGTTGGTTGCAGGCGATTGTAGTGTTCTGTGGTGGTGTCCAGCAGAGAGGTAGAGAGGGGTAAGATAGAAAGAGTGAATGTTCTAAAAAAACATATTGAGATATATTATGTATGAAAAGACAAAAATGCCCTTGCTTTTATTAGTAAACTTACTGAAATACCCTACTTTAAATTGAACATTTTAACTGAGTTAGAGCCTTGGAGCAAACTGGAGACAAAATCAAAACATCAGGGAGGAAAATGGCTATTTTTAAACGATTGGGGCAAAAACCGTTAAAACGACCAACCACAGGGAGCAAAACGGAAGTTTACTCTAAAAATAAATACAAATAAGTTTTTTTTATTTATATGTTATCTGTAAAGATAAAATATAAATAAGTTTAAGATATAAAATACTTAAACTTAAGAATTGGAAGAAGGTTTTTTTATTTGAGTTTTTTTCATACTTGTTAAGAATGATGTTTAATACCGTTAAAAAAGAATAATGTTTTATATATATATATATATATATATTTGTGATTTTACAGTACTAGAGTACTCTATTACGATTTTCTTTTTGGATTCTGGGACTAAAATATGTGTTTAATAAGACGAGGAAAAAAATTTCAAAAAAAAAATCTCTACTCCACTTCTCACGTTAAGAGTATTTTGTATGTAAAGACCCATTTATACAATAATTTAGCCCTATATGTTAAATGAATCGCATGTGGAATTTAGTAGCATATGTCAAAGAGTTATTATCAATTAGATGTAATTTTTGACTTATAAGTATAAGGTAATGATACTATTTTTTTGTGTCTAAATATTCCTTGATAATCAAACATGTTATGGACTAAGAATGTGAGGGTGCTCGAATGCCTTGCTATATTGAGAAACGGGTCAAGGAAGCAACATTAGTTGATGTTTTTCAAATGGTATTGGACCCATTAGAGACAATCATAACCCAAACCAACATATGATCATGTTAAATTAAAATCGAAAGTATAAATCAGGATGCTAAAAACGAAAACTAAACAAGGGCCTTGAGTTTTTGTTTCGCTTTAGGCTCTATAACGATTGAGTACCCCCAAATTATCCCCCACTATGAACGCTAATGGATAGCGATCCAATTTTCTACGAGTATTATCCCTCAAAAGCATGGTTGTAAAAATCTCGATTAGCCTTTGATTAGTCGTCGATTAATCGCTAGTCCCACGTTCACCGAGTAATATTTATCTAATCGGTCAATTAATCAGTAGGCGGTCAACAATTGTCAAATCCAATCCTAATTGGCCAAAAATCGGTGGAAGTCTTGCAATTCCGGCCAAATTTAGGCCTTCACAAAAACCTGTAAATTCCGGCAGTTAATCCTATCTATTTGAAAATATGGGTCGGATAAGGTGTTAAAACATATCTACTTAAAAATTACAAAAAAAATGTAGTATCTTCATATAAAACTGAAAATCATATATAAAATCCCAATCCGAGTTGGTACCTCACCGGTCGACTAGCGCCTAACGATCCTTACAACCTTTCAGAATGTAAAAAATATGGCTCAAAAGAGAATATTATGCAACATTCGAAGGGCTCTCCATGAACGTCATTGTGAGAATGTAATGTTTAGAAACGGAGTAAAATGTGTGGGTATCAAACGTGTTTCCATAGTTAAAAGTAGTATTATGGTGCATAATGAAGCAATGGCTATTCAAACATACGTTTGTTCGTCAAATACACCTTTAGTCTTCTAGTTTCAAACGTTCATCAAATACGCCTTCCAATCTACCAATGAAAGCACCCTTTACCATATGTGCTTCATACATGTTTCATATGTGCTTATTTTTTATATTAACACGTTTATAAATGCACATACGTTCTATTATTGTAAAGATTTTATTCCATCATGTTTAATTGCAATATATATAAATTCGTGATTTTTCAGTAGTATTACGATTTTCTTTTTAGATTATGTGACTAAAATATGTGCTTAATAAGACAGAGAAAAAAATTTCAAAAAAAAGTTCTCTACTTCACTTCTCACCTTAAGAGTATTTTATATGTTAAGAAAGTGAGGACTTCGTGATAGAGTTTCGTTTAGTACACCTTTGACATGAAATATAAAATAGTATTTTAGTAGTATTCCTTCCAGGAATACCAAGCAATCCCAAACCAGGGGAAAGTGTTGTTCTTTCATTCCCAACCACCGGGATTACATGTTTTTAGTAGTGTGTGAACTCACCTCCGTTTTGCTTGGCAGATAGTTTACTTGGATTAGTTTTGGTCAACCACGTCCTATTATGGTTACCAATGTAGGTCAGGTTTAGGTACAAATAAGTCACGAATATGCTACATGTAACTAACACATAGCATGCATACCAAATCATCATGTAGAGTATTTGAGCTTAACCTAGCATATGAACAGTGAACAATTTAGGAAGTCCAAACATAGCACTCAACTTTGTGGCCCAATAACTAGGTAAATTAGTCCAATCAGAACTATGCGGTCTCGACTCGAAAACAGAGGTTTCGAGGCAACAAAGGGATTTCGAGTCTCAATCTAAGAGATCTCAAGTTGTGCATGTCTTAGTGGAAACACTTAGGTTTCGAGTCAAGCTTTGAGTCGAGATCAGGAGATCTCGAGTCGCAACCTAGCTGGTCTCGAGTCCCCTGATGTTTGTGTTGCCTGATTTTCGGGTTGTGGCTAAGTGGTCTCGAGTCGAAACCATACAATCTCGACTCATAACCACTGATGGAATCTTTCTAGAACTTTCCAAATCAGTACTATCCAATCAGATTTCATGCTATTGTGCTAGCCAATCAGATTTCCTTAACATGTTTTCCAAATTCGTACAATCACCAAATTGGATCAAACACAACAAATTTCAAATATTCTTAACACCTTCAAATAGTTCATCATCATCAGTAAGACAAGTCTAATCGGATTGACCCTAAAATTGTTTTAGTAATCATAATACCCATATTTATTTTACCTATGAGAATCCCTAACAATCAACCTTTTCAACGGAATCATGTGAAATCAACAAGCTATGCTATTTTACACCTAAATCGATCATCAAGCTAGTATTTTTAACACATCTTATCATCACACATTATCAAATAAGAAGACAATGTTCAACATCTACACACAAGAAGTAAGTAAACACTCTTAGCATGTAATCTTATGGTGATGGTTCACTAACCGGGTTGATTAGGTGCGAGAAGGTGTAGAAAAATCAAGATATAAAGCTTCCAAAGTGGCTAGTTGGTGATGTCTTGAAGGCTGCCGTTGAAAAACAAAAGCGAGGAGGGTGATGTAGTGTGGTGTAGTAAGGGAAAGTTAGAGAGAGAGAGGAGAGAATGTTGGAATGTTTTGGGGATTTGGAGGTGATGATTGTCTTGTCCAAAGAAGGAATGTCAGCTGGATTTAAGGGTTTTATACCCTTCTCGAGACCGTGCACCCTTCTAGGGTTGATGGTTGGTTTCGAGTTGGCCGTAAGGAGTTGGGCCAGATCATGAGGGTGTGTAGCCCACTTGTTTGAAAGTAGAAAATCCCTAGTCGAGACCAGGAGGTCTCGATTCGGAACCATGGTTTCGATTTGTGTTAAAACATACATTTGACACACCTATATGTATATGTATATTTATTAGCTGACATAACTATTTTGCACATTATCATATGGTTTGCACATTGCACATAATACGCAACAATTACAACATAAGTTTTTCATTAAATAGCTTCATATAATAATATCATATAATGCAATTACACAGGAAATCCGAAGTGTCACATTATCCCCAAGTTTTAAGAACTTTTATCATGAAAGTTAGAGCGCAGCCACTGTCAACTAGTGTGAAGAAATGTTTTCGCGGGGTGTCACATCATCCCCATGTTGGTTGGAATTTCGTCCCGAAATTCAGCTGTAGCTTCAGTGCTGGAAGTGTTGTTTGCAAACAACTGGGGGTACTTGCGCATCATCTGGTCTTCCCATTCCCAGGTAAAATCTGGGCCACGGCATGAGTTCCAACGAACTTGAACTATTGGTATCTTACTACGCTTGAGGGTTTTGATTTCCTGGTCCATGATCTCCACTGGTTCCTCCCTGAAACGAAGCTGGTCTTCGATCGTGAGTTCCTTGAAAGGAACAATGAGAGTCTCATCTGATAAACACTTCTTTAGATTTTGACACGTGAAAAACGTTGTGTACCGCACCGAGCTCTTCAGGCAGGTTTAGTCTATAAGCCACCTTATCAATTTCCTCGGTGATTTCAAAAGGTCCAACGTACCGCGGATTAAGCTTGCCCCTCTTGCCAAAACGGATAACACTTTTCGAAGGCGAGACTTTTAGTAAGACTCGGTCTCCAACTTGGAATTTCAATGGTTTCCTACGCTTATTAGCATAGCTTTTCTGCCGGTCACGGTCGGCCGCCATTCTCTGTCTGATCTGAGCAATCTTTTTTGTAGTGTCAAGTACCAGTTCAGGGCCAGTGATTTGGCTATCGCCAACTTCAGCCAACACAAAGGTGATCGACACTTCCGTCCGTATAACGCTTCAAACGGTGCAGCCTGAATGCGAGTGTGGTAACTGTGTTATAAGAGAATTCTACCAGAGGTAGGTGTCGCTCCCAGCCGTTGCCAAAATCAATAACACACGCTCTTATCATGTCTTCAAGTGTCTGGATGGTATGTTCGGTTTGACCATCCGTTTGCGGGTGATAAGCAATGCTCATGTCCAAACGTGAACCGAAGGATTTGTGCATAGCTTGCCACAAATCAGATGTGAAATATGGATCACGATCGGAGATAATAGAGGTTGGCACCCCGTGCCTAGCTACCACCTCCTTGATGTAGATGCTTGCAAGTTTAGAAAACTTGTCGGTTTCTTTGATCGTGAGAAAATGCGCAAATTTAGTTAAGCGATCCATGACCACCCATATGGTTTCGTTCCCGCTCTGAGATCTAGGAAAACCGGTAACGAAGTCAATGGAAATCTGCTCCCATTTCCACGTTGGTAATTCCGGTTGTTGCAGTAATCCCGACGGCTTTTGATATTCAACCTTGACCCTAGCACAGGTCAAGTACTTGCTAACGTACTTCGTGATGATCGCTTTCATGTTAGGCCACCAATACAAAGCCTTGAGGTCGTATACATCTTGTCGGAACCAGGATGTATTGAGTAGCGAGACTTGTGTGCTTCGTCCATCACGAATTCTCGGAGGTTTCCATAGGATGGAACCCATATACGTTCCATAAAGTTGTGGATGCCGTCGTCTTTGGGTTCGAGTTGCTTCCCTGTGCCCCGCACAGATTCAGCTAGGAGGTTTTCCGTTTTCAATGCTTCGACTTGAGCGTTTCGGATCTGTTCGGGAAGGTTTGAGTGAATGGTAAGCTGAAGCGCACGAACACGCTTAGGTTTGGTCTCTTTCCGACTAAGGGCATCAGCTACAACGGTTGCCTTGCCTGGATGGTATTTTATCGCGCAATCGTAATCTTTTAGATGTTTGACCCACCAACGTTGTCGCAGGTTCAACTCCTTTTGGTCAAAAATGTGCTGGAGACTTTTATGATCGGTATAAATTGTGCACTTGGTACCGTACAAGTAATGTCTCCATATCTTAAGTACGAAAACTGCAGCTCCCAACTCCAAGTCATGGGTAGTGTAGTTCTTTTCGTGAATTTTGAGTTGGCGTGATGTGTAAGCAATGACCTTTTCGCGTTGCATCAACACGCAACCGAGTCCCTGGATAGACGCATCGTAGTAGACAATAAAATCATATGTGCCTTCGGGTAACGAGAGTATGGGTGAACTGCAGAGTTTTTCCTTCAGTCGTTGAAAGCGGACTCCTGAGCATCACCCCACTTGTAGGTGATACCCTTTTGGGTTAGAGTTGTAAGAGATTGAGCGATCTTCGAGAAACCTCGATGAATCTAAGATAGTAACCCACCAGGCCCAAGAATTGGTGGATTTCACTGGGAGTTCTAGGTGCAGGCCAGTTCTTGATAGAGTCTATCTTAGCTGGATCGACGTGAATCCCAACTTCATTGACCACGTTTCCAAGGAAATGAACTTCGCGAAGCCAAAAGTCCCACTTCGAGAACTTGGCATGGAGTTGTTCGTTTCTTAGAAGTTCCAAAATAAGACGTAGGTGTTGCTCGTGTTCCTCTTGGTTCTTCGAGTAGATCATGATGTCGTAGATGAATACGATTACGAACTTATCAAGGTAAGGTTTGCACACTCGGTTCATGAGATCCATGAAAACCGCTGGTTCATTAGTCAACCCAAATGGCATAACAAGGAACTCATAATGGCCGTAACGAGTCCTGAATGCTGTTTTAGAGATGTCTTCGTCTTGGACTCTCAACTGATGATAGCCCGACCTTAGATCAATCTTGGAATAGAAACTCGATCCTTGCAACTGATCGAATAAATCTTCGATGCGTGGGAGTGGGTGACGATTCTTGATAGTTACTTTGTTTAGTTCACGATAATCAATGCACATACGAAAAGTGCCATCTTTCTTCTTAACAAACAGTACGGGGCTCCCCAGGGTGACGAGCTAGGACGAATAACACCCTTATCTAGTAGCTCTTGCAATTAAGTGGACAACTCTTCTAGTTCAGTTGGGGCTAGTCGATAAGGTGCACGAGCTATGAGTGCCGCTCCAAGAATTAGCTCGATTTGAAATTCGACTTGGCGGTGAGCTGGGAGACCAGGTAATTCATCAGGAAATACCTCGGGAAAATGGCGAACGATGGGGATATCTTCAATCCTATTTTCTTCAGGTTGAGTATCGGTGACGAGTGCTAAAATAGCGGTATGCCCCTTTTGTAAACACTTATGGGCTTTTTAATAATGAGATAATGCCTACAACAACACCATTCCTTTCGCCTTGGATAACAAGAGGTTCGCCGACTGAACAGGGAATGCGAATGATTTTCTCTTGGCAGAGTAATTCCGCTCGATGTTGGTATAACCAATCCATTCCGATGATAACGTCGAAGCTTCCGAGGATGATTGGGTGGAGATTGATAGAGAACATCTGACTGGATAACACAAGTTTACAACCGTTGATGATGTGCATAGCCTCGATATTTCTACCATTGGCTAGTTCGACGACGCGTTTAGATTTCAAGAGAGTTGGGACCGACTCAAGCAATTTACTAACACTTACAGAGACATAACCAGCATCGGCTCCAGAGTCAAAAAGCACGAAAACAAGGAGATCATCAAGTAGGAACTTACCCGTTATAACGTTGGGTCGTTCCTTGCTTGGCAGCTCTGAGCACAAAATCTCTTCCTCTTGCACCATTGTTTCCATTGTTGTTATTGCTGTTGTTTCCAGCGCCTTGATTGTTGTTTTTGTTGTTTTGATTCAGTTGAAGGAAATTCTTCTTGATGTGCCCTTCAGCTTCGCACTTGAAGCATCCTTTGTTGTTACCCCTTTGTTTTTGTAGCTGCGGCTGAATCTGCCTCGATGGATACTGGCTTCTACAATCCTTAGCCAAATGCCCTTGTTTGTTGCACCGCTGACAGCGGTTCTTCTCACACTGTCCGTTAAGATGTTGATTACACTTGTTGCACTTGGGTTGGTTTCCCTGATAACCACCCTGAGTTTGGTTAGTCGGGGCTTGCTGATTGAGATTTTGGTTGCCTTTGGACTTCCTCTGCTGAGCTTGGGGTTGAGAGGAATTGGAACCCTTGCCTTGGTTGCTATCCCATTTTCGTTTGTTATCTCCAGAAGCATTAGTAGCAACACTGATTCGGTAGACGGTGTGCCAAGCGGATGGCTTGCTAAATTATGGTGGGATTTGCAGAAGTTACCAAGCTTTGGATTTCGGGAACTAGGCCCTTGAGATATAGCTCAATTCTCTTGTAGGCAGGCTGCGACAAGTTAGGACATAGGGCAGCCAAGTCGCCAGACCTTTTAGTGTACGCTTCAATCTCTGACCCAACCATCTTCAAATCGTAGTACTCTACTTCAAGTTTCTGAATGTCATCCCTGTGACAGTATTCTTCCTTGATCAGATCCTTGAATTGGTTCCAGGGAGTAGCATTGGCATCGGCCAGTCCGAGCATTTGAACTTGCGCGTTCCACCAAGAGAGCGCGTTTCCTTCAAGAGTTCCAGGAGCATACTTCACTCGATTGTTAGCAGGATATTCACACATTTCGAACACAGACTCGACCTTCTCGATCCAGTGCAGAAGGCCTACAGCTCTCCCTTAGTGCCGTTGAAGGAGTGAGGTTTGCAATCCATGAAAGTTTTGAAAGTGCAAACTCGAGGCTGTGGGGGTTGCATTCCCTCATGGGCTGCCAAGGCCTCCGCAACTCGTGCGCTAATCATGGCCTCCAGTTGACCCTGAGTCAGGTTAACATTTCCTCTTCTGCGTCCGCTCAATTTCTTCACATCCACAAAACACAGAATGAGGACGACACCAAAGGGGTGCGAGAATAATAGAAGAGAGTATGACACATAATACATGCTTAGCATACTAAGCATGCTGATACATATATCATCACATATATATCAAGTGAGAAACAAGTAAATACATGCACGAGCCATCGATTCTAGTTTGTTGAGCCTTGTAGTTGGAGTGTAGTGCCATTTGCAGTCCATTTAATACAAATCAGGTTATAGTCTGGTTTTCAAAAATACTTTTCTTTTAAAACCAAGTTCACTATAACCAATGGCTCTGATACCAATCTGTCACACCTTCATTTTTTTCCACGTGCGGAGTACTACCGCGAGACGTGTGGCATATTGTCACACCCCTATTTCCGCGTGTAACCCGGTGGGCCCGGTTGGGGAATATCGTGACGTAAGTTGATATCATCATTACCAAACAATACAAATAAACACAGCGGAAGTTTGAATAATTACTATTACAAAAGTTTGAATGTTTAAAATTCAAAAAGATAATATACAACACTTGTAACTAGATCCACAGGCGGATCGAAATGTGATTACAAAAAGGAAACTTGATAGACTAAGGCCTTCTAAGCAAAGGGTTGCAATTCCTCTTAATCTTCGCCGAGTACTTCCAACCTATTTACGTATACTTGTCACCTACGCTTAGTCTTTTGAAAATACGTCAGTTTTCATTGGTAAATACATTCAACCGACTCATTTTTAAAACATTTCGAAAACATTTAGTGTACACAATGGTACTTAGTTTAATAAATAACTTGGGATAAATAATTTTCATGTTATCAGTTTTACATACCAATAATACATTTAGAGCCCAAAAACTATGTCGGGATCATGATTAATTGACACGCCACTTTAACACCTTTAATAGGTGCACCCCTAATGGGTAATAATTTAATTTAGCATCTGACGGGTGTATGCCTACACCCGTTGTGACATCCCGGCTTTTCAGATATCTTAAACGCGCTACTTTATTGTTATTCATTCCTACGCTGATTTAATTCGGAGAATTCTCGCAATAACTACGCTAACTTTAGTATTTAGGAAATACACAATGTTTGGAAATTCTAACGGGTTGTATCTGAATTACGTGCTACGTGTTATTAGACGTTTGTGAATAATTGTCGAGTCGTATTATGTGTAGCTAATTATCAGATTATAATGATCGGTTAGTAAATTCTATTTATAAGCCGACCCGAACCAAGCCTGTGAAACATTTCGACTTCGCGACCAAGCAAACCCAACCCGCCACCCACACCCCCTTGCGAACCCAACCCAACCTGCCACCCCTCCCTTGCGGCCCAAGGACAAGCCCAAACCGCCCCCTGCCCCTTATGTATGAGTACGTATGGATGCATGTTGCATTCTTGAAGTTTTGGCAAAACCCTAGAACCTTCTTCCCTTGGTGAAACTCGACGGCAAGCAGCCCCCCCGGGTCGCGCAAGCAGCCTACACCCCTCGGATCGATTCCAAGCTTGTCCCGGTTCGCTAATTGTCATCGTTTCAAGGTTCGGGTTTAATTGTATTACGATTCACACTAGGTTTTGTGTAGTCTTAATCGTGATTATGTGCTTGTATGATATTATTATGAAAAAGTGTTGTGGTGTATGATTAGTTGGATGAATATGCGAATCCTTGCGGTTGTGATGATATGTTTGAGTATTAAAATCGTAGGCTGCGTTTTATCTATAAAGATCATGATATATGCTTAGGGTTTGCATGAATACTGATATATTAGATGATATTTGACAAGTTAACCTGTTGTTAATCATTACAACTAAGCGTCATGGCTGTTTACACATGTTCTAATGCGATAAAGTCGAAAACAGTAAGCTGATTGACATTTACAGCCAACTTCAGTTGGCCGTAACCTGATCATTATTTACCGAAAAGTGGATTTTCTGAAGTCTAAAACGTGTATTTTTGAAAAACGCTTCAAATGGCGCTGGACTCATATTTTTCTGAGGTAGTTTGCTATTTTTAAATGGTCATTTAGTGCAGCAGCTGAAGCTGCATAAATTCTGCAGAATTTGCAGGTTGTTTATCGAGTTGGATCTCATAGTCTGTATGGGGTTAGGTCACGAAATCTGTACAGTAACTGGAGACGGGAGTTTCCGAAAATCTACCACTGAAATTTCGTTAATCGGATGAATGATGATTTTTAAATGATTTTTCTCGTGGATTGCTGCCAGAAAGCGACGAATCTGACAGCAGCCAAGTATATAAATGTTTATAAATAATTGGTAAATATTTAGGATTTGAAAATTTATATAGAATTCTACATTCTAATTGACACCTTCTGTAAAAAACTGGAATTTTTGGAATGTTGGAACTATTTTATAAAAATTCTCAAAAACAGCCCAGTTATGAGTGTACAAGCTGAAACATGATAACTTGCGTTTGTGTGTATCTAAGTGTTGTATGAGTTATCCTGTGTTTATGACAATTTGATTTGGTCGTTATTTTGTATGGTGATACTTTGCATGCATGATTATGGTTTCGAATTGGTTATTACGTGTGCCGTACTTTGTGTTAGTTATGCGTAGGGTTTTGTGTCAGTGTGTTCACACACTAACTTTGAATCGGTTGACATGTTAGGACGCGATTAGCGGTTCCATCATTTGTCTCTTTTGCGTTTATCTAACCGAGCAATTTAAGGTGAGTTCACGGCCCTTATTTTATCCGGTTTTGAACAACAGGGGGAGAAACATGTATAACGCTCTACAACTCAATCTTTTACGTTATGCGAAATTAACACTGTTAACTATTCGGTAACTAAGTTAATGTTAATGTATGTTATGGTCACTAAGTAGCTTTATCACGGAAGACCTCAACCAACTCTCGGATCGTTAGTATTGGGTTAGATAGCGGGAAAATTATAGTAGTACTACTGGGCCCGACAAGCCCCACCCGAGCTAGTCGCGCTAGCCGACCGGGAATGGTCAACGGGTGATTAATTTGGCCTAACTTTCGCCATGGTCAGTGATAGACCTGGCAACACAGAGGCAACAACAGTCAGCTTCGATCGTGAACTCTTACGTGACGTAACTTTAGGCTTGCTACCTACATGTTAACATTGAACTTATTTACGAACCAACATTATTATTCCAGGTTAGGAATAATGGAACTATGTCGTTATCCCGGGTTAGGGATAACGGGGGAAAACAATCTTTTAAACCGAACTTGTAAACTTATAAAAACCTGTGAACTCACTCTTCTTTAATGTTGACACTTGTTTCTTTGCATGTTTCTCAGGACGCTAGGAGCGCTAGGTGCACTCACTTGCATTTGATCAAGGCATTTTTATCGAGTCTTTATTAACGATTATTTTTGGGATTTTGGTTTTGGCGTTTATGTTGGCGCCCGTTACTTTATTCTAATGCTTCCGCTAAACTTTGAAACCTTGGAATCTTGAAAATGACTATGCATGTTTACGATAAATGTTTTTGGAAAACGTTTAAATAAATCATATAGAGTCGTTCGACATTGCTAGTGTCTGAGATTCTGGTTTGATCACACGCCTCACGGTAATACTCCGCAAGTGGGAATTGACGGTGTGACAGATTGGTATCAGAGCCTCTAGCTATAGAGAACCAGGTTTGCATTTAAAGTAGACCTAAAATATAGTTGTTACACAACACTAGACTTAGTTGGCACCGAACTGTGATATCTTGTTATGTGTTATACTACAATTGTTCTATGTGATATATATATATATATATATATATATATATATATAGTGATATACGCAGCTCGTAACTAACTACACCAACCCAGCAGGCTATGTCATCATCATCATCCGACAGATCTTGACAATCAAGGGCACCGGGGAAGGCACCCATGGTCGAACCCTCACCACCTCGTGGCGTGGAGACACGCTCAGCTGCCAGGAAAAGACTCGCTCTAGGAGGGGAGTCGTCCTCCCGTCCAACCACCGCTGTACCGGTTATACCGGTCAACTCTTCAGGAGTGCTAAAGAAACAACAGGAACAGCTGGAGAGAATGCAAGAGACTATCGAAGCACAAGGAAGGCTGAGACGTCAGCTGACTGGTAAAACTGAAGAGCTCGAGGAAGAGCAAGATGAGAATAAGAGAGTTTGAAGCATTTTAGCTAAGGACCTTCGTGCTGAGCAGCTGAGGGCTGACTGGCTCGAAGACAGAGTTCTTGAGTCCAGTTGGAGGATTCACGAACTGGAGCAGAACCAAGCACCACCTATCCCAGTACCCGCACCAGCACCGGCCCCTCCACACGGGTAGAAGACGAAGAGGAGGATCCAGAGGAAGACCCGAAGGAGGATCCGGCGGAAGAAGAGCCGGAACAGGACCCGGCTGTTGAAGCTGAAAACGCTGAAGAGGAAGACGGAAGTGATAGCGAGTTGGGAGATGGAGACATAGATGACTAACTCGTCTCGCCAATTTTCGTTTTCTTTCCTTTAGTTTGTTTGTTTCCACTTATGTTTGAACTTGGAAATGTTATAATTAAACTGATATGTTTGGTTGGTATTTTGTGAGACATTACAATTTATTTAATCGAATGTTCCTTTTGATTGTTTAATTTGTTGGGTCGACATAAATTGTGTGATCATTGAAGTGTGGGATATGATAACTATATTGGATATATACTTATCGGTGTGTGTTTGTGTTGTCTTGCGAAGATCTGAAATGGCAACCGATCGTCGCGGAAATCTTAACATGTCAGCTGAAGAATTGGTCGCTTTAATCCAACAACACGTGAATGCTGCTCTGGCAGGTGTTCCTAACCCACCAGCAGGTAACCATTATTAAATTTTCATGGGAAAATCTAACAGTTTGGCTAGTAGACTTTCTCGCTGACTACCTATCCTCTATCCTCAGGAGGGGGTCTTAACCCCTACAAGATGTTCCTGGATGCGAAACCGAGCAAGTTCACGGGAGTTGAAGGACCCATAGGAATGGTCTGTTGGGTCAAAAAGTCTGAATCGGTTTTCGAAATGTGCAATTGCCTCGAAGCTAATAAGGTTAAGCATGTTGCCTCGACGTTGGAAGATGGGGCATTAACCTGGTGGAACGCACAAGTCCAAACGCGTGGACTTGCTGCGGCGAACGCAATGGCCTGGACCGAGTTCAAAGCTCTAATCAAGGAGGAATACTGTCCGCGGGACAAAGTTCAGCAATTGGAACAAGCGTTATGGAACCACAAGATGGTCGGGTCAGAAATGAAGCGTACACGGCAAGACATCATGATCTGGTGTTCCTTTGTCCTGATTTGGCTAACACCGTCGTTAAACAACTTGAGTTTTATCTTGGGGGTCTGGTCCCTGAGATCCAGGTCATGGTAATGTCTAGCAACCCTACGACGGAGCAACAAGCGATTAGGCTGGCACATAAACTCACCTATAAGGCGGTGGAGCAAAGGAAGTTGCCACCTAGGGGTGCGACTGAAATTGTCCCTGACAACAAAAGGAAATTTGAAGACTCACCTGCTCGGCAGTCTTCATCAGCCCAGCCACAACAAGGAAACCAGAAGCGGTCAAACAACTTTAACAACAATCGGGGTCACAACAATCAGTCTGCCAACAACACCCAGAACTCGAGCGGTTATGCGGGTCGAAAGCCGCAATGTAATCGTTGTAACCTCCATCATCACGGCCCTTGCGCTGGAAATCGCTTCCAACGATGTGGCAAAGCAGGACACGCGACAAAGGATTATCGCGGGGAGATTATGTCACGACAGAATCAGAACCAGCACCAGGGTCAGCAGCAGGGTAATAACCGGGGATGCTATCAGTGCGGTATCACTGCCCATTTCAAGCGAGACTGCCCGCAACTCGCAACAACAACAATGGTGGGAATAACAACAACAACAATAGCAACAATGGCAACAATGGAAATAGTGGCACAGGAGGTGCCAAAGGACGTGCATTCACGCTAGGCCGTGGGGAGGCCAGAAACGACTCGAATGTGGTCACCGGTAAGTTTCCACTTAACGAGCATTTTGCTACTGTACTTTTTGATACGGGTGCGGATAAGAGTTTTATATCTGGGTCTTTTAGGAAGAACCTAAATCTCACACCTAAACCCCTAAAGACCCCTTACGTCATAGAACTAGCCGATGGTAAATCTGAGATGTGACTCACCTAGTGACCGACTGTCAACTTAAACTCACGGGTCAAACCTTTACCATTGATCTGATTACAACTACTCTGGGTAGTTTTGACGTGGTAGTCGGAATGGACTGGCTATTCGACGTCCGAGCTAAAGTTCTCTGTTTCGAGAAAGCTATCCGTATTCCGCTCTCTAACGACGAAGTCTTGATGGTGCAAGGCGAGAAGGCAGGCGTCGTCACGAACATCATCTCTTACATGCAAGCTCAGAAGTATCTTCGGAAGAAGAACTCTTTTGCTTTGCTCGCACTGGTCACCGAGCAGTCTAAGGACGAGAAGCGGATTGAAGATATCCCCATCGTCGGTGACTTTCCCGATGTGTTTCCAGAGGAGTTACCCGGTCTTCCACCACATCGACAAGTAGAGTTTGAAATCGAATTGGCAAGCCATGCGACTCCTATCGCCAAGGCCCCGTACCGCTTAGCTCCAGCAGAGCTACAAGAGCTGTCTACCCAACTTCAGGAATTGTTGGAAAAAGGATTTATCCGACCCAGTACTTCGCCATGGGGAGCTCCGGTCCTTTTTGTCAAGAAGAAGGACGGGACCTTCCGCATGTGCATCGACTACAGGGAACTCAATAAGGTTACCGTCAAGAACCGGTACCCATTACCTCGCATCGACGATCTTTTCGACCAGCTTCAAGGGTCAAGCTACTACTCCAAGATTGATCTACGGTCCGGTTATCACCAGCTACGCGTCAGGGAGGAGGATATCTCCAAGACCGCATTTTGCACTCGGTATGGCCATTACGAGTTCTTGGTCATGCCCTTCGGTCTCACCAATGCACCCGCGGTGTTCATGGACCTCATGAACCGCGTGTGTAAGCCGTATCTCGACAAGTTTGTCATCGTGTTTATCGAAGATATACTCATCTACTATAAGGGTGAAGAAGAACATGCTGAGCAACTGCGGTTATTGCTGGAACTACTTCAACAAGAGAAACTATATGCCAAGTTTTCGAAGTGTGATTTCTGGATTCGGGAAGTTCAGTTCCTCGGGCATATCGTGAATGAAAAGGGTATACACGTTGATCCCGCCAAGATCGATGCTATCAAGAACTGGGAAGCACCCAGGACACAGACAAAGATCCGCCAATTTTTGGGTTTGGCTGGTTACTACAGACGTTTCATCGAGGGATTTTCCAAGATCGCACAACCGCTTACCACTCTCACCCAGAAGGGCACCAAGTATGCTTGGGGTGACAAACAGGAAGCAACATTTCAATTACTGAAGCAGAAGCTTTGCAGTGCGCCCATTTTGTCCTTGTCAGAGGGGACGAATGATTTTGTGGTATATTGTGACGCTTCCATTCAGGGATTGGGATGTGCGCTCATGCAACGTGATAAGGTCATCGCGTATGCATCCCGACAGTTGAAGGTCCACGAGAAGAACTACACGACACATGACTTGGAATTGGGAGCAGTTGTGTTTGCACTTAAGATTTGGAGACACTACCTATATGGAACAAAGTGCACAATCTACACGGATCACAAGAGCCTCCAGCATATTTTTGACCAGAAGGAGTTGAACATGCGACAGCATCGCTGGGTCGAACTCCTGAACGATGATGAATGTGCCATTCAATATCACGCGGGTAAAGATAACATGGTAGCTGATGTCCTCAGTCGGAAGGAGCACTTAAAACCTCGTCGGGTATGAGCACTACAGTTCACAATTCATTCTGGGTTACCCGAACAGATACGCGACGCGCAGCTAGAAGCAGTGAAGGAAAGAACATCAAGGCCGAATCTGTGGGAAAGATGGAACGCGATTCGGAAGTGAAACCCAATGGGACCCGGTATTTCATGAATCGTATATGGGTACCTCTCTACGAAAACCTCAGGAAGCTAGTTATGGACGAAGCTCACAAATCCCGATACTCTGTCCATCCTGGTTCGGATAAGATGTATCAAGACCTTAAAGCCGCGTACTGGTGGCCCAACATGAAAGCGGATATAGCCACCTACGTGAGCAAGTGTTTGACTTGTGCGAAAGTCAAGGTGGAATACCAGAAGCCATCAGGGCTACTTCAACGACCTGAGATCCCAGTGTGGAAATTGGATCAGATCTCGATCAGATCTCGATGGACTTTATCACTAAATCCACGGTACGTAGGCCCATTTGTGATTTCGAAACGTATGGGGCCCGTAGCTTATCAGTTAGACCTTCCTGCCGAACTCAGTGGAGTTCACAACTTGTCCAATCTGAAGAAGTGTCTATCAGATGAGACCCTAGTCATTCCATTGGATGAGATTCGAGTGGATGAGCAACTGCATTTTGTGGAACAACCTATCGCGATCATGGACCGTGAGATCAAGACTCGAAGGCACAGCAAGATACCGATCGTCAAGGTTCGTTGGAACTCTAAGCGTGGACCGGAGTTCACGTGGGAAAGAGAGGGCCAAATGAAAATCAAATACCCACACCTTTTTGCAGCTGAGCAGCAATCTAATGTTACCGCCAACTGAATTTCGGGACGAAATTCTTTCAACATGGGATGATATGACAACATGGGATTTCCTTGTACCATTCTAACAAACTGAACTTTTGTGCGTTGCATTCTAAACCGCGTTTACTCAATTTCCGGGACGAAAATTCTTTCAACATGGGGATAATGTGACATCCCGGCTTTTCAGGTATCTTAAACGCGCTACTTTATTGTTATTAATTCCTACGTTGATTTAATTCGGAGAATTAAATTACGCGCTCGCAATAACTACGCTAACTTTAATATTTAGGGAATACACAATGTTTGGAAATTCTAACGGGTTGTATCTGAATTACGTGCTACGTGTTATTAGACGTTTGTGAATAATTGTCGAGTCGTATTATGTGTAGTTAATTATCAGATTATAATGATCGGTTAGTAAATTCTATTTATAAGCCGAACCGAACCAAGCCTGTGAAACGTTTTGACTTCGTGACCAAGCAAACCCAACCCGCCACCCACACCCCCTTGCGAACCCAACCCAACCCGCCACCCCTCCCTTGTGGCCCAAGGACAAGCCCAAACCGCCCCCTTGCCCCATATGTATGCGTACGTATGGATGCATGTTGCATTCTTGAAGTTTTGGCAAAACCCTAGAACCTCCTTCCCTTGGTGAAACTCGACGGCAAGCAGCCCCCCGCTCTCGGTCGCGCAAGCATCCTACACCCCTCGGATCGATTCCAAGCTTGTCCCGGTTCGCTAATTGTCATCGTTTCAAGGTTAGGTTTAATTGTATTACGATTCACACTAGGTTCTGTGTAGTCTTGATCATGATTATGTGCTTGTATGATATTATTATGAAAAAGTGTTGTGGTGTATGATTAGTTCGGATGAATATATGAATCCTTGCGGTTGTGATGATATGTTTGAGTATTAAAATCGTAGGCTGCGTTTTATCTATAAAGATCATGATATATGCTTAGGGTTTGCATGAATACTGATATATTAGATGATATTTGACAAGTTAACCTGCTGTTAATCGATACAACTAAGCGTCATGGCCGTTTACACATGTTCTAATGCGATAAAGTCGAAAACAATAAGCTGATTGACATTTACATCCAACTTCAGTTGGCTGTAACCTGATCATTATTTATCGAAAAGTGGATTTTCTGAAGCCTAAAACGTGTATTTTTGAAAAACGCTTCAAATGGCGCCGGATTCATATTTTTCTGAGGTCGTTTGCTATTTTTAAATGGTCATTTAGTGCAGCAGCTGAAGCTGCGTAAATTCTGCAGAATTTGCAGGTTGTTTATCGAGTCGGATCTCATAGTCTGTATGGGGTTAGGTCACGAAATCTGTACAATAACTGGAGACGGGAGTTTCCGAAAATCTCCCACTGGAATTTCGTTAATCGGATGAACAATGATTTTTAAATGATTTTTCTCGTGTACTGCAGTCAGAAAGCGACGAATCTGACTGCAGCCTTTATAAATAATTGGTAAATATTTAGGATTTGAAAATTTTATATAGAATTCTACATTCTAATTGACACCTTCTGTAAAAAAATGGAATTTTTGGAATGTTGGAACTATTTTATAAAAATTCTCAAAAACAGCCCAGTTATGAGTGTACAAGCTGAAACATGATAACTTGCGTTTGTGTGTATCTAAGTGTTGTATGAGTTATCCTGTGTTTATGACAATTTGATTTGGTCGTTATTTTGTATGGTGATACTTTGCATGCATGATTATGGTTTCGAATTGGTTATTACGTGTGCCGTACTTTGTGTTAGTTATGCGTAGGGTTTTGTGTCAGTGTGTTCACACACTAACTTTGAATCGGTTGACATGTTAGGACGCGATTAGCGGTTCCATCATTTGTCTCTTTTGCGTTTATCTAACCGAGCAATTTAAGGTGAGTTCACGGCCCTTATTTTATCCGGTTTTGAACAACAGGGGGAGAAACATGTATACGCTCTACAACTCAATCTTTTACGTTATGCGAAATTAACACTGTTAACTATTCGGTAACTAAGTTAATGTTAATGTATGTTATGGTCACTAAGTAGCTTTATCACGGAAGACCTCAACCAACTCTCGGATCGTTAGTATTGGGTTAGATAGCGGGAAAATTATAGTAGTACTACTGGGCCCGACAAGCCCCACCCGAGCTAGTCGCGCTAGCCGACCGGGAATGGTCAACGGGTGATTAATTTGGCCTAACTTTCGCCATGGTCAGTGATAGACCTGGCAACACAGAGGCAACAACAGTCAGCTTCGATCGTGAACTCTTACGTGACGTACGCATTTTGATAAGGTTAAACCAGTTTACATTCTGGAATTTAGGAATATTTTGATAAGGTTAAACCAGTTTCGGTTAAATTGCGTAAACTTGTCACATAGGCTTAACCGTACGCATATAAGCGGAACCGGGTAACCAGGGGAGTCCTATACAATTTCCATATGCCATTGTGTTTAAAATATGTTAAGATATCAGTAAGTTATCAATATGTTGGCTCGTTATGGTTTAAAAATCAAATTATGCCTTAAAAGGGCAATTTGGTCATTTTACCACATAATAAACGGGTTTATATGTAAACTGATGTTAAGGTCATAAACATTCTATAAAACACTTATTTTATGATGTTATATCAGTAGGATATCAATTATATGTGTGGTTTATAGTTTAAGACCAAACTGTGTTCCGAAAGGGCATTTTGGTCATTTCACATATAATTCGATAACTTATTTGGGAATATGAGTTTGGGACATGTACCTATTGTTAATAGGTTGAAAATATGTTTTGAAATCAGTAGGTACAAGCCTTAATACTCTAATATGGTTTTAAACCATATTATGCGCCGAAACGACGATTAAGTCGCTAAATTACGATTTAAATGGTATTTGAGTAAAACTATTGTTGTGACCAAGTTTGTATAACCAAAATATGTTAATTCATATATTACATCAGCAAGTATAAGGTTTTGGTCCATTAAAATTTTTAAAACCCATTTTAAGTGCCGAAAGGGCAATATCGTCATTTAAGGACATAATAGGCAAACTATGACTTAGACTCTGTTTGCAACCTGAATGAATATCCCAAATAATCCTAATAATGATATTACATTAGTAGGTATTGAATTTTGATGTCAAAATCATGTTTAAACCATTTTAGGTGCCGAAAGGGCGATTTAGGCATATTTACGGATACTTGCGTAATGACTCGGATTACTACATGATCATGTTCTATAACTCCAGAGAGTTATAGTATACTATAATATGGTCATAATGCAATTCAGAAACAAAAGCTAAGGTTGCTAAATCGGGTCAGAACTGAAAGTCAAAGCAAAAGTCAACTTTCACGACTTTCGGTTGCGAACCGACCTTAGACCTGGAATTGACGAGCCGAATGTTTCCACATGTTCTTATAATTATTACCAAGTTATTAGGGTGTCAAAACAGATTTTATAACACATACATTGCTAGTTATGATTTTATTTCAAAACTGACCCGTTTGACTTTTTATTAACATAACTTTGACCCGTCAATTGACCAAGCAAACGTGGTAATCAGGAGGTTCCCTCTTGAGGGATCAACACCTACCTTATTACGATCACGTAGCCATGTTCGTTACGAACATTGACTGGACCATAATGGTCTTAGCTCAAAGTCAAAGCGTTTTTACGTCAACGCTTTGACATTGGCTTAAAACTTAATAAAACTGAAAAAGAGGGCTAAGAACACTTACACAAGGTCCTTAGCATGAAATAAGACTAATTAGGAAGTCCCCAAGGATCAGGAACCTCCAAATAAGATGAGAGGAGATGAAATAGAAGTGAGCAAGTCCAAGTGATGCAATGCACCACCTATTTATACTTGAGGGCCAAGCATGGGATCATGGCATGTGTTGAGGCTTGTTTCCAGATGCAAACAAGTGTTTTGGGACGTGTCATGAGTAGGAGATGAGTGGCATTTGCGGCAAGGTGGCATTTCTAGCCTGCTGTCAAGTTTCTGTCGCTGGCGACCCCTTACGGACCGTAAGGGTTTAGCCTTGCGGTTTGTAAGGACCTCTGGTGCCCACAGTATTTTAAATGGTTACGAACCATAAGGCTTGAGCCTTGCGGTCTGTAACCACCTTTCAGAAGATATATTTTGGCAAATTTTCAAGATTGGTCCTCCGACTTTAATAAGCCGTCGTTCAGAGGTATAAATTAACATAACAACGCTTTTGGTCTCTCTCGGTCAACATGAGGCAACCAAGGATTAACGGGACACGTGTCGGAATTTTATCAGACGAAATTTTCGAGGTGTTACATCTTCACCCCCTTAATAAAAATCTCGACCTCGAGATTTATTCAAATAGATAAGGGAACTTTTGTCGCATATTGGACTCGACCTCCCAAGTATATTCGGGACCTCGACAGGCATCCCATTTAACTTTTACAATAGGTACGTGCTTCCTACGAAGCTTCTTAACTTGCCGATCCTCAATCGCAATTGATTTTTCCATGAAACGCAAGTTTTCATCAATTTGGATATCTTCATGAGGCATTGCTAGCGACTCGTCCACTAGACATTTCTTCAAATTGCTGACGTGGAAAACATCATGGATTCCACTGAGCTTCTCAGGTAGCTTAAGCCTATAAGCTACAGATTCGACGCATTCGGTTATTTTGAATGGTCCAATGTACCTCGGGCTTAACTTGCCCTTTTTCCCAAAGCGCATTATACCTTTCCAAGGTGACACTTTTAACATAACCTTGTCCCCAACTTGGAACTGTAAAGGTTTGCGCCTTTTGTTGGCATAACTCTTTTGTCTATCACGAGCTGCCTTAAGTCGATCACGGTTTTGCACAATCTTTTCAGTGGTTTCAAGAACAATTTCGGGTCCAGATAGTTGGGCTTCTCAAACTTCAGCCCAACACACATGCGTCCTACATTTTCTTCCGTATAAGGATTCAAAAGGGGCGACCTTAATACTCGTGTGGTAACTATTGTTATAAGAGAACTCGATTAGGGGTAAGTGATCGTCCCAACTTCCACCTAAATCGATCACACATGCTCGCAGCATGTCCTCTAAGGTTTGGATGGTAAGCTCACTTTGTCCGTCCGTCTGCGGATGGTAAGCCGTACTGAAGTTTAATCTCGTGCCTAGAGACTGTTGGAAGCTTTTCAAGAAGTGATATATCTCGTATCTCTATCAGATACAATGGATATTGGCATGCCGTGTAAAGATACAATCTCATCGACATAAAGCTTAGCCAGCTTATCAGAATCGTATTTTTCCTTAATTTGTAAGGAATGAGCGGATTTGGTTAATCTATCCGTGATAACCCAAATCGTGTCATTGCCACGCTTGGTCTTAGGTAACTTAGTGATGAAGTCCATAGTTACCATTTCCCATTTCCACACTGGGATTTCAAGCTGTTGTAGAAGTCCTGACGGTGTCTGGTGTTCTGCCTTAATTTGAGAACACGTCAAGCACTTTGCTACATGATTGGCAATATCTTTCTTCATACCCATCCACCAATTGCTGGGCTTAAGATCTTGATACATCTTGTCGCTTCCTGGGTGAACCGAATATTTAGAACTATGTGCTTCTTGGAGGATTATATCTCTAAGTCCTCCAAAGATCGGAACCCAGATCCGATCATTTAGTCTGGACATTCCGTCCTTTCCTGGTGCCAACTGATCGATAGTTGCACCTAATCCTTCCTTAGTAATGTTGTCCTCTGACATGGCTTGCCTTGTGCATGTAGTAGCTTTTCATTCAAGCTATTATTCAGTTCAATGCTCTTGGCATTAATCCTTAGAGGTTTGACTCTTTCCTTGCGACTAAGTGCATGAGCGACTACGTTCTCTTTTCCTGGATGCTATCGAATCTCACAATCGTAGTCATTGAGTGTTTCCATCCAACGACGTTGCCTCATGTTCAAGTCCTTTTGATTGAAAAAATGTTGGAGACTTTTATGATCAGTGTAAATGACACACTTTGTTCCATATAGATAATGTCTCCAAAGTTTAAGTGCAAATACTACCGCACCCAGTTCCAAATCATGGGTGATGTAGTTTCTCTCGTGCACTTTAATTGTAGTGATGCATAGGCAATCACTTTGCCTCTATGCATAAGCACACATCCTATACCCGTGTGCAAAGCATCACAGTAAACCACAAATTCATCAACACCTTCTGGCAGAGTTAAAACTGGGACATTGCTTAACTTGCGCTTTAAAGTTTCGAAGGATTCCTGTTGCTTTAGACCCCAGTTGACCATCCTTACGAGTTAAGATTGTCAAAGGAGAGGCTATTCGTGAGAAGTTCTCAATGAACCTTCAATAATAGCCAGCCAGTCCTAAGAAACTACGTATCTCGGAAGGTGTTTTTGGTGCTTCCCAATTCATTATTGCTTCTATCTTTGCTGGATCTACTTGGATACCACGTTTAGTTACTACGTGACCAAGGAACTGAACCTCACATAGCCAGAATTCACATTTAGAAAATTTTGCGTATAGTTTTTCTTGACTCAGAATTTCAATCATGCACCTTAATGTTTCTCGTGATCAGATTGATTAAGAGAATAGATAAGTATGTCGTCTATGAAGACATTGACAAACTTATCTAAGTATGGCTTGCAGACTCTATTCATGAGATCCATGAATGCTGCGGGTGCATTAGTGAGCCCAAAAGGCATCACTAGGAACTCGTAATGTCCATATCTCGTTCTGAAAGCAGTTTTTGGAACATCTTAATTTCTAACTTTAAGTTGGTGATATCCCGATCTTAAATCAACCTTTGAGAAGTAGCTTGCACCTTGCAATTGATCAAACAAGTCTTCGATCTTGGGCAAAGGATAACGGTTCTTGATCGTTATCTTATTAAGTTCACAGTAATCAATGCACATCCGCATGATCCGTCCTTCTTTTTGACGAATAGGATAGGAGCTCCCCACGGTGAAGCACTAGGTTGAATAAAACCCTTTTCTAGAAAATTGTCCAATTGGGTTCTCAATTCTTTCATCTCGGTAGGTGCTAAACGGTATGGAGCTTTAGCTATGGGAGCTGCTTCAGGTATGATGTCAATTCGAAACTCTACCTGCCTATCATGAGGTAGGTGTAACACCTCGTGTTTTTACGTTCAATATTTTTCGACACGTGTCCCGGTAATCCTAGTGTGGCCACGTGCTAAAACATGAGGGGACCAAAGTTGTTGAGTTACGTTAGTTATCCTCGTGACGCTTTGAAATAAAGTGGGAAGACTTAAATAAAATTTTGAAAATTTTCAAGTTCTGAAGACCCCTTGCGGACCGCAAGGCCCTTGCTATACGGTCCGCAAGGCCAATTGATTTTGTGGGCGCCTGAGGTCCTTACAGACCACAAGGCAAGGCTCATACGGTCCGTAAGGACCTGCCAGCGAGCAGAAACATGGTAGAGCCATGTTCTGCCACCTCTTGTCGCATTTGTTGCCTTCCTTGCATGCTTGACACGTCTAGGGACACATGTTGACGTCCTTAAACACCTGGCAAACCTCTGGATCCTCCCTTGGCTACTTATAAGATGAATTTTTAGTTGCAACCATTATTTTCACCAACTTTAACTCATCAAAATCATCCTTGAGGAGCTTCTGGCCATTCTTAAGCATTCCAATCTATTCTTACCACACATTTGGACATAATGTAAGTGTTCAAATTCGTATTTAGTGATTTATTATAGCTTTTAGCCTAGAACAAAGTCTCGTCGTATTACGCCTTGACCTTGTTCTAAATCCGTGAATACTCCATCATTGTGAGTAACGAAAGTTCCTATACGTTCATATTAATGGAGGTGTTAATCCCTCCAGAGGGCATCTCCAGATTTTCACGGATTCATGACCAATTGATGAGTCAACCGAAAAGTCAAATAAAGTCAAAATGTCCAGTTTTTATAAAAATCATAACTAATGATCTAGATGTTAAAATATGTTTTGATGCACCAACAACCTAAAAATAAGTATTAGAACATATTTCTTCAGATTCGGCTCGTCAAGTTTTGGTCTAGGCTCGGTTTGTAGCCAAAAGTCACAACAGTTGACTTTTGTTGACTTACGCTTCTGACCTGTTTCGAGCCACCTTTGCTACTAACTTTTGACCATTTTGAGACCTAATTATATTTATAATTACCATCTAAAGTTTCGTCACTTGATCCCTTAGAAGTCTGAGTTTACATACAATTTCTGCTAAAATTGTATGAACTTTGCAAAAAGGTCCTTTTGTGCAAATCTTGATTTTAAACACCCATGCATGTAAATATAAGACATAAACTGATTATAAACATTATTAAACTATGTTAGTGTCAAGAAGCTGATTATAATATAAAGCTTTCGCAAAGGACATGTTTATGACATTTAAATGGCCAAAATGCCCTTTTCGGCATTTTGGAAAGAATAAACAAGGTTTAATCAGCAAGATGATATATTCACTGATGTAATAGGATAAGTAAAACCATTTGAGATGTTCATTTAGATTATAACCTGAATGAGGGCTTAAGATTCGTTAATTGCCGATAAATGACTAATTGCCTTTTTTCACGCAAAATGGTTTTAACCAAACTTTTTATAACCAAATCTTTTACCTACTGGTTAAACATGATAAATAACTTGTTTTGGTTATATAAAGCAGGTCCTAACCTCAGTTTATCCTAAACAATCGAATATAATGGCATTTAGCGACTTTTACGCCTTTCCGGCGCATAGTATGGTTTAAAACCATAACTATGAGCCAAGACTTGTTACCTACTGATTTATAAACTTATTTTTAACATCTTAACAGTAAGTATAAGTCCCGAATTCAGAATCCCAATTTTGGCTTCAAAGCTATGTATGAAATTATTAAAATGCCCTTACGGGACATAGATTATTTCAAAATCGTCAAACACACATATATTTGATATCTTACTGTTATAGTGTTATAAAACAAGTACTTTTACAGAACATTAACAACCTTGACATCAGATTCACTTTAAACATCTTTTATCAACCTTAAAATGAGCAAAATGCCCTTGTAAGGCATAATTCAGTTTTAAATATACCTCGGGCCTATCTTTTGCAATGCTACTGATCTTATATTCATATGGAACTTGTATATGACTCTCTCGATTACCCGGTTTCGCCTATATGCGTTCGGTTAAGCTTACGTAGCTAATTTACGTACTTAATACGAAACGGGTTTAACTTTGTCATTCTTCTATCAAAATCCAGAATGTTGTTGGTTTACCCATATTAGACAAGTTGATAAACTTGTCGGGTCCAACTAACATCCTATTCCGGTCACCGCTTAATCTAGCGTATCATACCGTATCTTATTTTACCGTAAGACTAACCGGTCCAAGTCTAAGACTTAATTAAGGACCCGTTAGCATTCTAATATTGGTTATTAATTACCATCACTCCAGACTAAAAGCCTTTCGGTAAATTGTACATGTACTTGCTTTGATCTGCGGCTGAGTTCTGACTTTCCGAAGACTTAACTTCAGGTAAATACGCTTAACTCATTTTCCCTATACGGGCTTGGGATATGGTAAATTATTACCGCTTGGTCGGGTATGGGATTATGTTTTATTCAGTTGTGATAACTAACTAAAATCTTGCATAACCCGGTTTTGATCTGTTTTGTCTGAAACTAAAACATTGGGGGTGGACTAGACCGTGTCCGGGATATCCTTGGCTCACTAAAGTACTAGTGGACACGACAATATAGCTGTAACATCCGTCAAAAACGGATTTACCAAACCCGCTCCGTTTATCAACCGAACAGTCAGTCAAAAATTTCGTTGCGAATTAAATGCCCAAAATAATTTTAAACGATACATAATCAATTATTATACAAGAATATATAATTAGTTTTTAAAAAACTGTCAAAAATCGCAAAATAAAAATAAAATACCTCTGCCGGGTTTCGAACCCGGGTTAGTGAGCGGTCCGGAAACAAACTTAACACATAACACTGAACCACTGCGCCACGGATGTTGTTTGTTAAATATTAGAATTATTTAATTGATATCATGACGTTACGAATTCAAAACCGGCGCCCAATAGTTCAGTCGTCGGAATCCCGGAAATCTCGCGAGTCTTAACGACAATTTACGTTATAACGTAAACCATTAACAAGACATCGGTTATAACCGACGTCTGAGTCCGCGACCAAAATTATAACCGCCGGAGAAATTTAAATCAATGAATCCAGTTGGAAATCGGGCCAAATACATCGACGATTTGCCCTATAAAAACCACCTCGAACCTCTGCAAACACTTTCGCTCAAAACCACACCCTTTCTCGGCGAAAACTCTCTCGCCGGAATTTTTCTTTTCGTCGCCGGAAAACCGGTTTCCTCATTTATGAACCTTACTGAGCCCCCTGAAGTTATACCGAAGTCACCCACATATTTTGTAAGCTTTCTGAAGTTTCTCTGCTACAAGACACTCGTCGCCGGAAGGAATCGCTGTCGCCGGAGTTCTGCCGGAAAACAGAGGAAAACTAGTCGGTAAACCTCACGCTTATTTTCCTTTCTTTTTACTTCTATCTTATCAGTAATTAACCTAAAACGCTAAAGAAACCTGAATAATAACTCGAACCAGTCAGACCTTATATCTGGTTAACACTTGATGAAGAAGACGATGTATCCGGATCATATAAGTATAATATAAATCAGGATATTACTCGGGTTAGACACACAGTCCAGCGGTGGACTGTGTGCACATTAAACATACAAACGTCTCGAGTTCGAATCCCGTTTCACACACGCTGCCTTAATAAAAATCATTTTTTTGTTTAACTGAACCGGAGTCGCCACTGGTATATGTTAAGTATATTAATAACCGGAATAATAACCAAGTTAGACACACAGTCCAGCGGTGGACTGTGTGTTTGTTTATATCACAGGTCACGAGTTCGAGTCCGGTCTTCTGCACCGACTCGGACAATTATCTATTCTTTTTAAATAAGGCAGAAAAGGAAATAACTAATTTGTATTTAAGTATAATAAAAAATCGAATTATATAACATGTTAAACACACAGTCCAGCGGTGGACTGTGTGTTAGTTTAAGCCACATGTCCCGGGTTCGAGACCTGTGGAGCGCACCGTCCGAATTGATTTAAACTGTTTTTAAAATAAAATGATTTTCGGTTTAAACTAATTAATATATATATAATATAATTAAAATCAGATTTATAACGGGTTAGACACGTAGCTCAGTTGGTAGAGCTGCGTGCACGCGTACGGGAGGTCTCGGGTTCGAGCCTCACTCAGCGCACTTGTATTCCGAAGCGAACCGGTCAACGGTCAGTCAACGGTCAACGGTCAGAAAAAAATAAATTTTTTATTTATTTTTATTTAATTATTTTAATTAAAAATCAATTAAAAATACTTAAAAATAACATTTTTAAGGTTAGAAAATAGCCTCAAACTCACAAAAATACACCCAACAATTCTACTAAAATAGATTAATAAAATTCGTTTACTTACCAAACCATAATGCGATTTATCTAGGTTAAATCTCACTCGTGGTTAAAACCACTTCGCGTGCATTCAACATCATCAACCGAACGCACCCACTGTGAGTGAATCTTACAACTCCCCCTTTTAAATTACACGTTTTGGGGTGTGTCATGTGTTATGAAAATAATTAACTTATTTATTTAAACTTGTGCCATACCACATCATGACCTAAACTTAGATTGGTTATATTGTTTTGATTACTTATTTCCTTTTGTAAATTATATGAAACTCAATCATTAGGCCCCTCAGTTCCTCGTGAGAGACGAGTTGAGCATCGCGTGCCTCTAAATGTTCCATTTTTGTTCATGTGTATATCATTGAGTTTATATTATTTGTAGTTGTGTCATTCATATTATCATGTTTATGCAATTCATTCATTAGGCCCCTCAGTTCCTCGTGAGAGACGAGTTGAGCATCGCATGCCTCTAATTGTTCCATTATTGTTCATGTGTGTTTCATTTAATATCTTATGATTGTTGATTAAGTTTACATCTATTTTTACTCATGTTTGGTTGTGCACATATTTCTTAATCAATTTAAATAAATTTGTTCAAATGTTTTCCATAGGATTCACTCGCCAACATTATGTTGATCCAAAAACCCTTTTACACATGATACAGGTGAACAGGTTGAAGCAAGGAAAACATAGGATATGCCTTAGAAGAGAACAAAGAAGTTTAGATTGTTAGTTAGAACATGTTGTAACATTTATTGTAAATTTCAATTTAATTTGTATTAAAGAATATGAAACGCATAATAAATGTCATGAGCTTTGATGATAACCCAATCATGCCCCGATCACCTTTTCCGCTGCGGGTCGGGGTGTGACAATAGCATGGCGTGTAGGCATACACTGGGTAATTGCTATATGCTTTCTATATGAAAGTTCAGAGTGGTGTGTCAGTCGATCAGGTCTCGGTTTCTGTACTCGGCTCCATATGTAAAAGCCTGACATGTAAATCTGTATACAATGTCATTTGTACTATCCCAAGTTATTTATAATAATGTGCCAAGTGCACCTTAATCCATTTTTGAAAGGATTTTGAAAATGAGTCGGTTGAGTGTATTTACCAGTGTAAACTAACGTATTTTCAAAGATTAAAATACATGTACAAGTACGAAATAGGCCAGAAGTTGCGGGGCGTTGACATTATGGAGTTGCGACCTTAGAAGTTGAGCCTGTAGAGTATGATATCATTTTGTGTATGTTTATTTCTGATCTGCATGTGGATCTTATTACAAGCCATATTGTATAATTGTGTTTCGAACTCTTGGACACTTTTGTTTTGTAATAGTTTATATTTTACTCCAAGCCTTCCGCTGTGTTACTCTGTGTTGTAATTGGTTATGATGATATCAACTATACGTCACGATGCTCCCCACCGGGGCAACCGGAATACACGTGGAAATCGGGGTGTGACAGGTTATCGGAGCCAAAGTTTGAGGGAATTCAATACTTGTCTTTAGTGTTTGATCTCAAACGACACAGTAACACATTCCTTAGACTTCCGAGTCTCGGCTATGTAACATTTGTCGAAAACGGGTTTTACCAAACCCGCTCCATTTGTAATCGAATATCAAGTTATAAATGTGTCGTTGCCTATTTATGTTTATTTTAATTTTTAATGATACATAATTAATAAACAAATTAAACCATAAAAGTTATAATTGATAAAAAGTATAAATAAAGTAATAAAAAATAAAATGGGGCTGCCGGGACTCGAACCCGGGTCAGCCAGGTTGTAAACTCCAAAGACTTAACACTCACACGCATAACCACTCCGCCACTTGTTTGTTTTCTGTCAAATCTAGGAAACAAATAAATCTTATAAACAAACATAGATTAACCGGTTGCGCCAACTGAAAACCGAAAACGGCTATTCAACCGTCTAAAACGTTTGAATAATCGCGAATTCAGGTTTATAACCGATGCACCGATGATTCTAATCAATTCAGACTTGAATTGACTTAAATTCTGATGATGATGGGTTTTATAACCGAAAATATCCCATAATCTAAATTACTGCAATCAAAGATCTTCTCGGGACTCAGAAACATTCCACAAACCTGCCATTTCACTTTCGTCATACTTTCAGTTCATCAGAAAAGTTTATTTTACTCGCCGGAAAATTCTGCAAGTTTGCCGGAAAACCGTATTCTTCATCAAAACAGTAAGTCTTTCAATACCGTCGTAGTCTATCAATTGTTAAGTTGTTTCTAACTCGGACCTATCAATTGAAATCGAATTCAGACGCTGCTATCGGATAATTCCAGTTTGCCGGAAAATTTCTAGAAATCTTTATTTTCATATGTGAATCGGTAAGGACATTCAAACACTCTGTTAACGTTTGTTTATCACTTCAATTCCACGATTAGCTAATCAAAACGGTTAATTGGCTTACTTAGTTGAAGTTCATAAAAACAGAGACCGATGCTTTGCCGGAATTCTGAAATAAATCGTTCACCGGTATGTTTACTTCTAATTATCGTCTCTGCCATTTCATATTAGTCTGTACAATGTTTATCAATCGAATTAAACAAGATATAATGGTGTAATCCGCTGTCTGTAAAAACTAGCGAGGAAGATGAACTGCACTAACAATATAAGGTTAATTAAAATTGGTATTTTAAACGGGTTAGACACACAGTCCAGTGGTGGACAGTGTGCAAATTATACGCACACGCCGCAAGTTCGATCCCTGATACACGCACCCTGTATGTAATAAAAATGTTTTATTTTTCTAACTGAACCGGGTTAATTCACGTTAGTTGTTAAGTATAATAAAAATTGGTATATTAACCAAGTTAGACACACAGTCCAGCGGTGGACTGTGTGTAACGTTAAAGCACAGGTCGCGGGTTCGAGACCTGTTAGTGGCACCGGTTCGATGAATTAAATGTTTTTGAAAATAAAAGAATTTGGATAAATTGAGTTAATATATAAGTATAATTAAAAACAAAATTATTTCGGGTTAGACACGTAGCTCAGTTGGTAGAGCTGAGTGCACACGTACGGGAGGTCTCGGGTTCGAGCCTCACCCAGCGCATTTCAATTACGCAATAAACCGGTCAAACAGTCAAAGTCAAAAAGTCAACGGTCAACCCAAAAAGTCAACGTATTTTTATATTTTTAATTATTTAATTTAATTTAAAAATCAATTAAAAATACTTAAAAATAATGTTTTTAAAGATAGGAAATAGCCTTAAACTCGTAAAAATATATCTAAAAATTTTATTAAAATCCTTAATAAAATCCACTCATTTACTATATTTTTCCGTTATTATTTAGGTTAGTTAATTCTCGTTGTTCCGCTCTTCCAATTCGTGCGCATCTCACTATCTCCAATCAAACGCACCCAATGTGAGTGAATCTTTATAAATTCCCCGTTTTAATCACGTTTTTGGGGTGTATCATGTGTCTTGCTACTTATTATACTTAAATTATTGTGCATACATCATATCATGGACAAATGTGTATTCAGTTTGATTCAATGGCTTGTGTGGTTATTGTTAGATTCAATTCATTACTTTCAGTACATGCAATTTCATAGGCCGCCGCTCCCCATTACATTATGAGCGTTGAGCATGTTCCCTATTACATTATGAGCGTGAACCTGGCGTGCCAACATACGATCGGCTCCGTTTGATTGAGCCTTGATCACACAGACATTTATCATTTTCAGTACATGCAATACGATCGGCTCCGTTTGATTGAGCATTGATCGCACAGTTTCATTCATGTTATATATTTATGCAAGTTGATATGTTACGGTATGCTGTTGGTATGTTATTATATGTTATAATTTGTGGTTAACATTGTTGCTGATTAATTATTTATCATTTGCTCACTTATGATTATGCATAATTTTTCCTTGATAAAATAACAAGAAAATCAATTATAAATGTTTATCTAACAAGGTTCACTCGCCAACTTATGTTGACCCAAAAACCCTCATTTTTACACATGATACAGGTGAACCAGCTGCAGCCAGAAACACATAGGATTGGCCTAGAAGAATAAAATGGTTTAGAGCTTGGAATTGTTTAGTTGGTTATTTTCTTTGTATTTGTATGGACATGTTTGGATATTTGAGAATGTAATTTTGATTTAAATAAATGTGAAACATAATAGTAATATCATGAGCTTTGGTGATAACCCAATTATGCCCCGACTCTTATTCCGCTGCGGGTCGGGGTGTGACAGGCTATGACCTACGAATTTTTCATTTCTTATTTTATTATTGTAATGCTCCGTATTTTCGCGTTTATTTATTTAACGAGTAAATATTTAATTATTTATTAATTATTACTTATTTTCTTTAATTTATTTATATAAATTATTTATTTGATTAAATATTTAATATTCTTTATTATTTAAACCTTATTTATTGTTTATTCATTTATTTAATCATTTATTTATGTATTTATTTAATTATTATTTATTAATAATTATTTAGCAATTAAAAGAATCAAAATTTTAAAGTGAAGTTAACTTAGTTCACTAAGCTAGTGTAATATGTAACTTAACTAAACCAGGTTATCAACTAGAAAGACTTAAAAGTGCATTTTATAAACTATATATTACAGGGACCAGTTGTGCATTTTTATGAAACTGTAGTGCAGGGACTGTTTGCGCATATATTGAAAGTTAACATTAAAAAACCAAAAAAAAAATCAAGAAACAAAACATGAGACCGTGGGGTTCGAAACCCGGGTCTCCTTGATAACCAAACACGCATTACACCACCGGGCCATAAGCCCCATTTTATAAGTTGAATCTGTTTAATTATTATCAACTCCTTCGCGCACTTGCTTTCTTCAGTTTTGGCGCCCAGAAACGCGAAACCAGCTCGCTCTCCTGTCTTTCCACGTTCCCACCATTAAATCGGTTATACAAACCGATTCGATTCACTCCCCAGCACATCTATATAAATATCAAGCTGTTACACTCGATTTCACTCTCATACGCATCACCCTCTCAACTCGCACACACACTCTCTGTTCATTTAAACATTGCCGCTGTCACCGTCATAAGTCGTCGGAAACCTGCTGTATACGTCGGAGTGCCGCCGGAGAAGACAACCGGGTCACATCGGAACTCGGTTCGACCTTTTCGCTCCGTATAAATTCCTTGTTTTCCCTACTCTCGTTTTACAGAATTATTATCGGTTCATTCGTAACAGTAAATGTATATACAAATTGTATGTAACTTGCATTTTTTTTAAATGATGAAGAAGATGACCGCCTGATTAGTGTTTATATCTGATAAAAACACCAAACTGGGCTATAGCCCAGTGGTGTTGATGCGATGTCGCTTAATCCGTGGTCGCCGGTTCAATCCCTGCAGCGTCCGGTTTATTCGCTGTGTTCGGTCTCCTCCGCTGCTGCCTTCTGTTTGGCCGGCCACCCCTATTGGCCCTTTTTTTTTATTTGATTATGATATTTTTGGACCTGATTAATTCTTTTGGGTTAAATCTGTTGGGCCAAGGTAAGATGTAAAAGCAGTTTTTATAAATATCAATTTATTAACTTTAAATAGTGTCGTTATTATTATTATTATTATTATTATTATTATTATTATTATTATTATTATTATTAATTATTATTACTATCATAATCTTATTATTTTTATAAATATTGTTATGACTATTACCAAAATTATTATTTCTAACACTAAGATATTATTATTATTATTACTAGTATTAATTAAATTATTATTGGTATTAATATTATAAATCTCATTATTCCAGTTAGTAAAATACCACTATTTTATTTTTATCATTTTAATTATCAATAATTGTAATCGAAAGCGAATCATTAAATGTCTCCTATAAAATAGCTAGTTGACTTTATGAACAATACTCAACCCTATCAATATATCCAATAACGAACTTATATTCTATTCTAGATTAATCGTTTTTACGAATCATTACTCGTGCGAATTCCAAGAATCTTATACGCAACCTAAGGTGAGTATACTCCATCCCCTTTTTGTTTTATCACTTTTGGGGTGCAACATGTATTCTATATCAAGACACTTGACACTTGAAATTTATTTGAAACATACTCTATCCATTTAAACATGAAACATGAAACTTGTGATACTTGAGACTTTGATGCTATGTGAACGTTTAATCCTTGTGTGTAGTTCCGCCTTAACAATGGTAGTACTATGCATATGCTATAGGGGTAATGCACCTCCCCGTTAGTTTTTGGGGTATTGTTAGGATGAGACATGTATACCTCCCGTTAAATTTGGGAAAGGCACTTAACGCATTGGGAACTTGGGCTATCACTTGGACTGCGTTAGCTAGCATGGTGAAACTTGTTATATGTTTTCGTGTTGGATATGAGTCTTTTTATTCTACTATGCTATATATCAAACTTGTATACTCGCTCAACATATTTGTTGATATAAAATTTAATACATGTTGTAGGTTGATAGCGAAGATGAAGTAAAGAAACGTGTTAGGATGGACTCTTAGAAACACACCTTAAGAAACTTTTGTTATGTGTTGATTATTTATTTGAGACTTGTATTGAATCTTGGTTATTTATGAAAAATGATTTAAATATATTGTCGCAAATAGTGTTATGATGCTTTTGAACGATTTGGTCGTCTCATCCCGATTTTTCGCCATCGGTTGGGGTGTGATAATTATATTGCCTTGTTTTGTGTTTTAACTTATTTTGAAGCAGGAATCATGCCGCCTAAATTTTCGAGAGGAGCAAAAAGAAAAGGACTAATGAGGAGTGGATCCCCAAAACAAGGGCCTTCCAAAGCACCCATGTACAACCCCTACGAAGGTTCGGACGATTCCTCGTTACCATGGGAGCCATACCCGAACTTACCTCATGAATACTCACCACCGTCAGACTCCCATCATTCGCAACATTCGCACCATACCCAACAACCCCAACATTCCCATTCATCTCAAGAATACTATAACACCGACATACGCATTCGTCCCTTTCGGTAACTCCTCCAGAAGATTCTCCGGAACCAATGAAGGAAGATTCTGACCCTGTAATGCCAGCAACAGGATCAATGGGTCACCCCATTGACATATCCAGCGGTTCTAACTCGTACAATGGAACCCCTCATCACTACACCGACAGCCACGAGGAAAGGTGGGGACAATATGTATTCTACAATACCCCTTCTATCCATAACACCCCATCCTACCACGACTCACCTTCATACCACACTCCACCACAAGAACCACCAGTGGAGCAGCCACTACCACCTCCACCTCCAAGAAGACGTGGAGCGTGCATGTCAATGAGCCTAGGACCGAGAGTAGGGTCACTCTCACCTAACCATTACCCTATTATTCCCGAGGACCCACAAATGGTGGGCCCTCTCATACCTCACCATTTGTGGAACAGTTTCCACAACCAACTGTTGAGCCTGAGCAACAACCACAAATTCTTATAAGTGAGCCACCACCACTATCACCATCAGGTTTTGATAACCCTATTCCTTCTTTTCAAACCTGCCTGGATATAACCCATTCGAACCCTCTACTTGGCCAGAGCATAGCCACAGTCATAATATACCTCTTAATGACCCATATCTAGAAATGGCCATGAATGCTCACTATCCTAACCCATATCCTTATCAACCAGGTGGATATTCTTATTATAATTATCAACATCCGGTTGCACCATCGCAACCCCAATCTCAAGCGCAATCGCAGTAACCACCACCAACAATGGAAGTTCTTACTGAAACAATAGAAAAGGTCAAGGAACTTCAGGAACAAACAGCTAAAGACAACAAGAAGAATAACAAGCTGTTGAAAAGGCTAGTAAAGAAGCTAAGAGGGAAAAAGGATTAAAGTTCATAACTATCTTTGTATTTGTTATTTTAATTAAGTCCATGCGTGGACAAGTCTTATTTAGGCCCTGCGTGGACATTTTAATTATTTCAAGTATAGTCCTTGTGAGGACAATTTTCCTTTATTTAAGTCATATTCATGGACTCTATTGTATCGCATTACTATTATTAATGAAATTTTTGGAATTTTAATTATGTATTCCTTTCCGGAAATTGTTCAAGCGATCGTCTCGATTTTGATTCGCTATTTATGATCTGCGAAATGTTTCCAAAAGATCCTCTTGATGATTTACGCTCGCCAAGTGATTAGGTAACATGAATTGGCAAAACGGTAGTTCTATGGCTTCTACCTTGATAGTTAAGGTTGAGATTTCCCTTCTATCCATGGGTGGTGAACTACGTTCTGAACCCCCTAGTCTGCCTGATCTAGACTAGTTATTTAAATCATGTTAAGAGTTTCGTTCTAAAAAGTTAATATATTTAAGATATTAACCTCTTGGTAAGTGTGACTTGAGGAACCACACGAGCCATCTAAGTAAAGGACTACGTCCAAACCTTCTTGATCTATTTTAATTATGATCAATCATCAGTGCGTTGATTATTTTACTTATCACC
The DNA here is from genome assembly GCA_947069175.1 of Scalesia atractyloides. NCBI lineage: Eukaryota > Viridiplantae > Streptophyta > Magnoliopsida > Asterales > Asteraceae > Scalesia > Scalesia atractyloides. The sequence goes on along the minus strand of CAMTDV010000024.1, from coordinate 7,490,956 downwards.
CATTAGTGGTGTAATACTTTCGAGTTACATTTATTTCCATTTAGTGACAAACGACAGATGTAGCCTACGACCCCCTATCTCGAGGTAGTAAAACTATGTTCGAACCTCGAATCTTTGCGATCCTTTAGTGATCTTAGCGTTTTGTAATTTAAGTCTTTTGACTAAGCCTTTGGTGCTATCTTTATGTCCTTAGAGACAGGCCTTCGTGCTATGCTTAAACACCCCCATAAAATCGACAAGTTTATATAGCTTTATTATGCTAATACCATACATTGCAAGTCATCAAGCATGTATGACTAATTTAAATTTATCTTATTAATATTATAGTCTCATCAAGCAAGATGGCGGACACTAACGAAGTAAATAGTCAGAAAAAGGATGATAGCGTAAATATAGTTATGAATGAAGATGACTTCCAGGCTCGCATAGATGCAACCGTGGGAAAGGTAATGGAGAAAGCAATTGAAAATTTTTAAGTATCAAGCTCTATGCACTCTAGAACCTTAACAAGGACCAACTCAAAGCCTCCTCCCTCTGATAAGGAGGAAAGTTCTATACACTCCTCGAATGTGAGGAGTGAAGCAAAGAAGAAGGAGATTCGTGAAGAAGATAATACTCCCAAGGATAGATGCACACATAAGTATTTCACCTCGTGTAAGCCGCAAGACTTTAATGGTGAAAAGGGAGCTGTTGAAACTTGAGATGGTTAGATGAGATGGAAACAATAGTGGACATCAGTGGATGCACGGAGAAAGATGTTGTCAAGTTCGCTTCTCAGTCTTTCAAGGGCAATGCCCTGATTTGGTGGAAGGCTTTGATGCAATCATCTGGGAAGGTACATTTGTATAATTTGGGATGGCCCAAATTCATGGATCTGGTTAAGGACACCTACTGTCCGCCTCACGAGGTGGAGAAATAGAAATGAATTTCATATCTCTCACCATGAGGAATCTTGACTGTCGAAAGTATGTCACTGAATTTGATTCTTATTCCCGATTAGTGTCGTATCTGGTCACTCCTGAGCCTAAACGCATTGCGCGTTTCATCAATGGATTGGCTCCAGAAATAAGGAGTTTGGTTAAGGCTGTTTAGCCTAACACCTACAAATCAGCTATTGAGCTAGCTCTTTCTCTCACCCAACACTATGTGAGACGAATGTCAGAAAAATTAGAAAATGATGGGAAAAGGAAGAGAGGGGATGACCGAAGTCACCGGTTGAACAAGAATCGAAGGTTTGGATTCAATAGGAATCAACAGAGGTCGGATGACAGGCCTAAGTGTAGAAAGTGAAACCGACGACACTTTGGATCGTGTTGGGTCAACTCTCAGTCTAAACCTTGTGGAATTTGTAAGAAAACGGGGCATAAGGCCCTAGATTGCAAGGATCTGAAGGAAGCCATTTGTTACAATTGTGGCGAGAAGGGGCACATCAAACCTAACTGCCCCAAGTACAAGAAAGATGATGCTGCTAAGGATGATGGAGCGAAGAAAGGAAAAGCGTGTGCCTTCTAAATGAACGCTAAGGAGGCTGTGATCGACAACAATGTGATAACAGGTACGTTCCTTATAAATGATGTTTATGCTAGAGTTCTTTTTGATTCCGGAGCCGATAAATCTTTTGTAGATCATAAGTTTAGTTCCTTATTTAAATTACCTATAAGAACTCTAGACGTAACTTATAACGTAGAACTCGTTGATGGGATGATTGAGACCGCTTCTACGATTCTAGATGCATGTTCCATATCTATCAAGAATCATTCCATTCCTGTTTCACTTCTGCCCATGAAATTGGCATGATTCGATGTAGTTCTTGGTATGGATTGGTTTTCTAGTAACCAAGCCCATATAGCCTGTAACAGGAAACTCATCGAAATCAAAACCCCAACTGGAGATACACCGCTATACAAGGAGATCGTTATTATGGATTATCAGAAAAGGGATCACTACTCAAAGCATCGAAGTGTTTAAAGAAAGGTTGTGTCATTTATATGGCACAAGTGACCATTGACGAGCCAAAGCCAAAAATTGAGACTTGCCCGTTATCTCTGAGGTTACATATGTTTTCCCTGGAGATTTTCCTGGTCTGCCTCCAGACAGACAAGTGGAATTTAGAATTGAAATCATACCGGGAGCCGCCCCTGTTGCGAAAGCCCCATACCGACTGGCACCCACAGAAATGAAGGAATTGTGAACCCAGCTAGACGAATTACTGAAAAAGGGTTTTATCCAACCGAGCTCTTTGCCTTGGGGAGCTCCAATCTTGTTCGTGAAAAAGAAAGACGGTTCGATGCGGATGTGCATTGACTACTGTGAGCTGAATAAGCTAACTATCAAGAACCGCTGCCCATTACCCAGGATCAATGACTTATTTGATCAACTTCAAGGAGCAAGCTACTTTTCAAAGATTGATTTGAGATCTGGATACCATCAACTCAAGGTTCATACAGAAGATGTTCCGAAGACAACATTTAGAACGAGGTATGGACATTACGAGTTTTTAGTGATGCCATTTGGGCTCACTAATGCACCTGCGGCTTTTATTGACTTGATGAATAGGGTATGCAAACTGTACTTGGATAAGTTTGTCATTGTCTTCATAGACGATATACTCATCTACTCTCGCAGTCAGGCGGACCACGAGAAACATTTGAGGTGTATTCTGGAATTATTAAGACAAAAGCTCTACGCAAAATTTTCGAAATGTGAATTTTGGTTGCGTGAAGTTCAGTTCTTAAGACACGTTGTCAGTGAACATGGAATTCAAGTAGACCCCGCTAAGGTCGAGGCCGTTATGAACTGGCAAGCTCCTAAAACCCCTTCAGAGATCGGTAGCTTTTTGGGATTGGTAGGCTATTACAGAAGGTTTTATAGAAAATTTCTCAAGGATAGCTACTCCTTTGACTACTCTGACTCACAAGGATGTAAAATTTGTTTGGGGTCCAAAACAGCAGGAAGCTTTTGAAGTGTTGAAGCAAAAGCTGAGCAATGCTCCTGTGTTGACTCTACCAAAAGGTATTGAAGATTTCGTAGTTTACTGTGACGCTTCACATACAGGCATGGGATGTGTACTCATGCAACGGGGAAAAGTGATCGCTTATGCTTCAAGGCAATTAAAGATACACGAAATAAATTACACCACGCATGACTTGGAACTGGGTGCTGTGGTGTTTGCGCTGAAGCTATGGAGACATTACTTATATGGAACAAGTGTACTATATACACCGATCACAAGAGCCTTCAGCAATTGTTCAACCAGAAGGATCTGAATATGCGACATCGTCGGTGGATGGAGACACTGAACGACTATGATTGTGAGATCGGTTACCACCTAGGCAAGGCAAATGTGCTTGCCGATGCCTTGAGCCGTAAAGAAAGGGTTAAGCCTATTCGGGTTAATGCCAAAAGCATTGAAGTAAGAAATAATTTGAAAGATAGAATCTTGGAAGCCCAAAAGCAAGCATTATCAGAAGCAAATCTTCCCAGTGAAGAATTGGGAAAATAGTGGAGCAACTGATTTCAGGAAGTGACGGAATTCTTAGATTCTATGGGCGAATTTGGATTCCTGTCTTTAGAGGACTTAGGGATTTGATCCTCCAAGAAGCACACAGTTCTAGATACTCGATTCACCCGGGTGGTGATAAAATGTATAAGGATTTGAGACCCGATTATTGGTGGCCAGGATTGAAGAAATCGATAGCTACTTACGTAGCTAAATGCCTGACGTGTTCACAAGTTAAGGCCGACATCAGAAACCGTCAGGGTTACTGCAACCATTGGAAATTCCCATGTGGAAATGGGAATGCGTAACCATGGATTTTATTACTAAATTACCAAAGACGAAGCAAGGAAATGATACAATATGGGTAATTGTTGAAAGATTGACTAAGTCGGCCCATTTCCTACCTATTAATGAGACTTATAGCTCAAATAAACTAGCAAAGCTTTACGTGGATGAAATAGTATCCCTGCACGGCGTACCAGTATCTATTGTGTCAGGTAGGGACACAAGGTACACTTCTCATTTTTGGAAAGCTTTCCAGCAAGCCCTGGGCACCTGACTAAATTTTAGTACGGCATATCACTCGCAGACTGATGGGCAAAGCGAACGTACTATTCAAACGCTATAAGATATGTTGCGTGCATGCATTATCGACCTAGGTGGAAGTTGGGATAACCATTTACCACTTATAGAGTTTTCCTACAACAATAGCTACCATGCAAGTATTCAAGCCGCCCCGTTTGAAGCTTTATACAGGAGAAAGTGTAGGACGCCCGTTTGTTGGGCAGAAGTTGGGGAAGCTCAACTGACAGAACCAGAGATAGTTCTGGAGACGACAGATAAAATCTTGCAAATTCGAGATCGTCTCAAGGCTGCCAGGGATAGGCAGAAAAATTATGCAGCCCGAAGATGTAAACCTCTCAAGTTCCAGGTAGGGGAAAGGTCTTGCTAAAGGTATCGCCTTGGAAGGGAGTTATGCACTTTGGGAAGAAAGGCAAATTAAGTCCTAGGTACGTAGGACCATTTGAAATCATTGAACAAATTGGAGCTGTTGCTTACAAGTTGAAATTGCCAGAAAAGCTCAGTGGAATCCATGATGTGTTCCACATTTCCAATTTAAAGAATTGCTTGGCAGACGAGTCATTGGCTATGCCACACGACGATGTGTGGATTGATAAAAACCTGCGTTTCATTGAGAAACCCGTAGCAATCGAAGATCAGCATGTCAAAAAACTTCGTAGAAAGCATGTGCCGATCGTGAAAGTGAAGTGGGACGCTCATCGAGGTCCTGAATTCACGTGGGAGGTTGAGTCTGTTATACGGCAAAAGTACCCATACTTGTTTGATTGAAATCTCGGGGTCGAGATTTATTTTAAGGGGATAAGAATGTAACACCTTGTGTTTTTACGTTCAATATTTTTCCGACACGTGTCCCGGTAATCCTAGTGTGGCCACGTGCTAAAACATGAGGGACCAAAGTCGTTGAGTTACGTTAGTTATCCTCGTGACGCTTTGAAATAAAGTGGGAAGACTTAAATAAATTTTGAAAATTTTCAAGTTCTGAAGACCCCTTGTGGACAGCAAGGCCCTTGCCATACGGTCCGCAAGGCCAATTGATTCTGTGGGCTCCTGAGGTCCTTACGGACCGCAAGGCAAGGCTCATACGGTCCGTAAGGACCTGCCAGCGAGCAGAAACATGGCAGAGCCATGTTCTGCCACCTCTTGTCGCATTTTTTTTCCTTCCTTGCATGCTGGACACGTCTAGGGACACATGTTGACGTCCTTAAACACCTGGCAAACCTCTGGATCCTCCCTTGGCTACTTATGAGATGAATTTTTAGTTGCAACCATTATTTTCACCAACTTTAATTCATAAAAATCATCCTTGAGGAGCTTCTGGCCATTCTCAAGCATTCCAATCTGTTCTTACCACTCATTTGGACACAATGTAAGTGTTCAAATTCGTATTTAGTGATTTATTATAGCTTTTAGCCTAGAACAAAGTCTTTTCGTAATTACGCCTTGACCTTGTTCTAAATCCGTGAATACTCCGTCATTGTGCGTAACGAAAGTTCATATACGTTCATATTAATGGAGGTGTTAATCCCTCCAGAGGGCATCTCCAGATTTTCACGGATTCATGACCAATTGACGAGTCAACCGAAAAGTCAAATAAAGTCAAACAATCCAGTTTTATAAAAATCATAACTAATGATCTAGATGTTATAAAATATGTTTTGATGCACTAAAAACCTAAAAATAAGTATTAGAACATATGTCTTCAGATTCGGCTCGTCAAGTTTTGGTCTAGGCTCGGTTTGTAGCCAAAAGTCACAACAGTTGACTTTTGTTGACTTTCGCTTCTGGCCCGTTTTGAGCCACCTTTGCTACTAACTTTTGACCATTTTGAGACCATAATTATATATATAATGACCATCTAAAGTTTCGTCACTTGATCCCTTAGAAGTCTGAGTTTACATACAAGTTCCGCTAAAATTGTATGAACTATGCAAAAATGTCCTTTTGTGCAAATCTTGATTTTAAACACCCATGCATATAAATATAAGACATAAACTGATTTATAAACATTATTAAATTATGTTAGTGTCAAGAAGCTGATTATAATATAAAGCTTTCGCAAAGGACATGTTTATGACATTTAAATGGCCAAAATGCCCTTTTCGGCATTTTGGAAAGAATAAACAAGGTTTAATCATCAAGATGATATATTCACTGATGTAATAGGATAAGTAAAACTATTTGAGATGTTCATTCAGATTATAACCTGAATGAGGGCTTAAGATTCGTTAATTGCCGATAAATGACTATATTGCCCTTTTTCACGCAAAATGGTTTTAACCAAACTTTTTATAACCAAATCTTTTACCTACTGGTTAAACATGATAAATAACTTGTTTTGGATATATAAAGCAGGTCCTTACCTCAGTTTATCCTAAACAATCGAATATAATGGCATTTAGCGATTTTACGCCTTTCCGGCGCATATATGGTTTAAAACCATAACTATGAGCCAAGACTTGTTACCTACTGATTTATAAACTTATTTTTAACATATTAACAGTAAGTACAACTCCCGAACTCAGAATCCCAATTTTGGCTTCAAAGTTATGTGTGAAATTACTAAAACGCCCTTACGGGACATAGATTATTTCAAAAGCGTCAAACACACATATATTTGATATCCTACTGTTATAGTGTTATAAAACAAGTACTTTTACAGAACATTAACAACCTTGACATCAGATTCACTTTAAACATCATTTATAAACCTTATAATGAGCAAAATGCCCTTGTAAGGCATAATTCGGTTTTAAACATACCTCGGGCCTATCTTTTGCAATGCTACTGATCTTATATTCATATGGAACTTGTATATGACTCTCTTGATTACCCGGTTTCGCCTATGTGCATTCGGTTAAGCTTACGTAGCTAATTTACGTACTTAAACTGAAACGGGTTTAACTTTGTCATTCTTCTATCAAAATCCAGAATGTTGTTGGTTTACCCATATTAGACAAGTTGATAAAATTGTCGGGTCCAACTAACATCCTATTCCAGTCACCGCTTAATCTAGCGTATCATACCGTATCTTATTTTAGCGTACGACTAACCGGTCCAAGTCTAAGACTTAATTAAGGACCCGTTAGCATTCTAATATTGGTTATTAATTACCATCACTCCAGACTAAACGCCTTCCAGTAAGTTGTACCTGTACTTGCTTTGATCTGCGGCTGAGTTCTGACTTTTCGAAGACTTAACTTCAGGTAAATTCCCTTAACTTATTTTCCCTATACGGGCTTGGGATACGGTAAATTATTACCACTTGGTCGGGTATGGGATTATGTTTTATTCAGTTGTGATAACTAAGTAAAATCTTGCATAACCCGGTGTTGATATGTTTTGTCTGAAACTAAAACATTGGGGGTGGACTAGACCGTGTCCGGGATATCCTTGGCTCACTAAAGTACTAGTAGCCACGACAATATAGCATGGCGTGTAGGCATACACTGGGTAATTGCTATCTGCTTTCTATGTGAAAGTTCAGAGTGGTGTGTTAGTCTATCAGGTCTCAGTTTTTATACTCGGCTCCATATGTAAATGCCTGACATGTAAATCTGTATACAAGGTCATTTGTACTATCCCAACTTATTTATAATAATGTGCCAAGTGCACCTTAAACCATTTTTGAAAGGATTTTCAAAATGAGTCGGTTGAGTGTATTTACCAGTGTAAACTGACGTATTTTCAAAGATGAAAATACAGGTACAAGTATGAAATAGGCCAGAAGCTGCGGGGCGTTGACATTAAGGAGTTGCGACCTTAGAAATTGAGCCTGTAGAGTCTGTTATCATTTTGTGTATGTTTATTTCTGATCCGCATGTGGATCTTATTACAAGCCATATTGTATAATTGTGTTTCGAACTCTTGGACACTTTTGGTTTGTAATAGTTTATATTTTACTTCAAGCCTTCCGTTGTGTTATTCTGTGTTGTAATTGGTTATGATGATATCAATTGTACGTCACGATACTCTCTACCGGTCCCACCGGAATACACGTGGAAATCGGTGTGTGACAATAGGCCAGGTAGTTCTTCTGAGAGCACGTCTGGGTATTCAGAAATGATAGGTATATCTTTAATCTTTGGTTTGGGTTCATCAACGGTGACTTGTGCCATGTAGATGACACATCCCTTCGTCACACATCTAGATGCCTTAAGCAAAACTGCTTTATCAGGCAATCCAAAGTATTTGTCTCCATGAATGGTGAGGATTTTACCAGATGGGGATTTGATTTCAATGAGTTTCTTATCACAGGCAATGCGAGCTTGGTTATGCGATAACCAATCCATGCCTAAGACTACATCGAATCCCGCTAGATTCATAGGTAAAAGAGAGACAGGGATAGAATGATTCTTGATGGATATGAAGCATCCATCAAGAATGGAAGAAACAGTCTCTATGGTTCCATCAGCGGACTCTACGTTATAGGTTACGTCTAGAGTTCTTACGGGAAAGTTTAATAATTTACTAAACTTATGATCTACAAACGATTTATCAGCGCCCGAATCGAAAAGAACTCTAGCAAAAGCGTCGTTGATAAGGAACGTACCCGTTATAACATTGTTGTCATTCACGGCTTCCTTGGAATTCATTTGAAAGGCTCTAGAAGTGGCTTTCTTTGCCTCGGTGGTTTTGGCCTTACCCTCGGTATTTGCTTTAGCGCAGTTTGTCTTGATATGGCCCTTCTCACCACATCCAAAACATGTAGCATCCTTAATATTCCGGCACTCATGAGACCTATGCCCTGTTTTCTTGAAGATGTTGCATTGCTTCGGTTTCTGATCTAAGCGACACTGCCCATAGTGTTGTTTTCCACAAGTCTTGCACGTGGGTTTGTCGTTCGACTTCTGACTATCCTTGCTAAACCCATGTCTACCCTTTTTGTTGAACCTCCGGGAGTTATTATCCTCCCGTTTCCTCTTTCCATCAGTGTCAGCCTTAACTGACGTTTGTCTCACATAATCCCGTATGAGGGAGAGGGATAACTCCACAATGGACTTGTAGGTGCCAGGCTGCACTGCTTTAACCATACTACTGATTTCAGGAGCTAGCCCATTGATAAAGCGCGCAATGCGTTTGGGTTCCGGAGTAACTAGATAAGGCACTAGCCTGGAAAGAGAGTTGTAGCCGGTAACAAACTTCTGACAGTGCATGTTCTTCATAGTCAGATTTAGGAAATCTTACTCGATTTTCTCCACCTCATGAGGTGGGCAGTAAGTATCCTTCCCTAAATCTACAAACTTGGACCAACTCAAGTTGTAGAGGTGCACTTTGCCCATAGACTGAACTAGGGCTTTCCACCAGATAAGGGCATCACCCTTGATTGATTGAGACACGTATTTAACAACATTCTTATCAGCGCATCCGCTAATATCCACCACTATTTCCATTTCATCCAACCACCTTAAACCTTCCACTGCTCCTTCTTCTCCGTTAAAATCGCGGGGTCTACAAGACACGAAGTACTTGTAGGAGCATCCATCGTCGTCGACGTTTGGTTTCTTATGATGCTCATCACTCTTCACATTCGAAGAGTGTGCCTCACTCTTTTTCGGCTTTGAGTGGCTAGGCTGGGATTTGGGTTTAGAAACAGGTTTGGAGCGAGAAGCACTCGACTCGGGTTGACGTTCAGACCTATCCTTTAAAGCTTTGCCGACTTCTGCGGCAATAAGGTCTCTCAAGTCGTTCTTACTTATGATAATATTCTCATTAGCATCATCGGCATTGTGTTTGCTATTCACTTCGTTTGAATCCACCATTTTTGCAACTTACTTCTAAATATTGAGATGAATTCGGTTAGTTGCTATGGTGTACCTTTTTTTCATGACATGGTTCTATGACCATACAGAATTTAGATATCAAATGTGATATATTTATATACCTACGTCTCAAAGGACCATCATAGGTATTTATAGTTTGGACATAGTCCAGAATTTATCAGATAGTGCGTCAAGCGTCACTACTGTTATTATTGCACATTGGCTTTACACTACTATTGAGTGTTTGAACATTTTAGCCAGGATCTAACTTGATCACTTAAGCGATAGGGTGTGAACATTGTCATTTACCCAATTGATTAATGTGACAATATTTATCACGAGGATTTAAGAGTTTTCTCCATAAGAGAGTTAATATCAAGAAATGATAAATTTGGAAGTTGAACATTGTTCCCCTTTGCTAAACAGAAGGTTACTTCCGAAATTTTCATTTGCCAATTTAATTGATCAAAATTATTTGCTGATAGATCTTTGGATTAATTTAGCGGATCAATAAAACTTGAATAAAGTCATGATGATGATTGAATGAAATACATAACAAAGGAAGTTTTACTAAAAGAATGTTACATAATTGCCTAAATATAGGACTTTTGAAATAACAAAAGTAGTTCACGCAGGAACTTAACAGAAATTACAATGTCCTCGTAGGGACTTAAAAGAAAATAACAACGTCCTCGCGGGGACTTAAAAGAAAATAACAATGTCCTCGCAGGGACTTTTGGAATTTAATTACATATATGAAAATACAAATCTAGTCATCCTTCCTCCGTTTCACAGCTTTATACAGTTTCTTGATGAATTTGGTTGTTTTCTTCTCATACTTCTTAACTTGTTGCCTCATTTCTCAGACCTGATCTAAGGCCTCATTAATAGCCTCAAGTGGTGCTTGCGATTGAAGTTAAGGCTGAGGTGGTGGTTTCGGTTGAGGCGCAACTGGATACGGATACCCATAAGGTGGATATCTGGTAGCGGCATAAGGAGGTGGGTAACTAGGGTAAGCGGAATGATAAAGGTTATTATGAATGACTGCATCATAATAAGGATCTTGCTCTAAACCATGGTGGATGTAGTTATACAAACCCGGAGGGTCAACAGGGTTAAACCTTGATGGCCCAGTATAAGCAGGTATTGGGTTGGCAAAATCCAGCGGTGGTAAAGGTGGTTGAGGTTGAGGCTCAACAGCTGGTTGTGGTGGAGGTTCCACCACTGGCGAGGTATTCGAGGGCCCACCCATTTGCGGGTCCTTAGGAATATTCAGATAGGATGGTGGCAAAGGTGGTAGCGAACGCGACCTTTGACCATCACGCACCGACATGCGTGCTCCACGCCTTCGGCGTGGTTGTGATGATGACTCAGATGGTGGCTGAGGTTGATCCACCTGTTGCATATCTACATCCTCTTGGTGAGGATGTGGTGATGGGGCTTGATGTTCGGGAGTGCTATGGTAGGACGAAGTGTTAAAGAACACATATTGTGCCCATCTTTGTTCATAATCATCGGGACCTCGAAACGGAGATCCCGCCAAAGACTTCGAGCCGCTAGACAGCTCGATGGGATGACCATATGATCCGGTTTAGGGAAATTCCTCCGGATCAGAATCCTCCTCCATATGTGTTGGCGAGTCAACTGGAGGGGTTTCAGGTGAGGGTTGGTTAACGGGGTTGACAAAGTTGAAGTTAAAATATTCTTGGTGAGAATGGGAATGAGAATGGTGTGATTGGTGGGAATGGTGAGAATGGTAAGAGTGTTAGGAGTGTGATTGAGGTGGGGAGTATTCGTGTGAGATCGAATGTCTATATGGTTCAAAAGGAGACGAAGAATCTCCGGATCCTTCATAAGGATTGTGATCAGGCAAATCAGCTGCTCCGGCTAGAGAGGGTCTGAAAGGTGATCTGAAAGACGGTCCGGTCATAGAGGGTCCACCCCACATGGGTCCTTTTCCCTTTCCTCCGCGTCTAAATTTAGGCGGCATAATCCTGCTTCAAAATCAAGTTAGATAAAAATACAAGGCTAGAATAATAAGATGGAAACCTAGGTCAAAGTCTAGACTCGAAAGTCTAAGAGATATGTGTTAATATGTATTCCCGAGATTAAACACAAAAGGCTAGTGTTTAATTCACTCGAGACCTGGCTCTGATATCAACCTGTCACACCCCTAATTTCCACGTGTAACCTGGTGGGCCCGATTGGGGAATATCGTGACGTAAGTTGATATCATCATTACCAAACAATACAAATAAACACAGCGGAAGTCTGGATAATTACTATTACAAACGTTTGAATGTTCAAAGTTCAAAAAACTAATATACAACACTTGTAACTAGATCCACATGCGGATCGAAATGTGATTACAAAAAGGAAACTTGACAGACTAAGGCCTTCTAAGCAAAGGGTTGCAATTCCTCTTAAGCTTCCCCGAGTACTTCCAGCCTATTTACGTATACTTGTCACCTGCGCTTAGTCTTTTGAAAATACGTCAGTTTTCACTGTTAATACATTTAACCGACTCATTTTGAAAACATTTCGAAAACATTTAGTGTAAATGGTACTTTAGTTTAATAAATAACTTGGGATAAATAATTTTCATGTCATCAGTTTTACATGCCAATAATACATTTAGAGCCCGAAAACTATGCCGGGGTCATGATTAATCGACACGCCAAATTAACACCTTTAATAGGTCCACCCCTAATGGGTTATAATTTAATTTAGCATCTGACAGGTGTATTCCTACACCCCGTGCTTAGGTCGTGACCATTTGCAATTAAATGAGCCCAGGATATCCAGGACATGGTCGTTTTTACCTCCAAATGTTTAATATTAAGCAATACGAATTAAAATGGATTATTAGAATTCCTGACTCATTGGTCTTTGATCCCATATCCAACCATGCAGTATTAGTATACCGTATCCCAAGTCCGTATAAGGGAAAATAAGTTAAAGTATTTACTTGGCTTGCAAAGTCTTTAGTAAAAAAGAAACTAAGCCGAGCACAGCCGTAATCATAATAACTTTTCCGAAAAAAAATCTATTGGAAGTCTCTAGTCTGGAATGGATGGTATTATTAACCGATTAGTTAGCTAGCGGGTCTTCATTTAATCATTGACTTAGACCGGCTAACTTAAAATAAAGATAACGGTACGAAAACGCTAGATTAAGCGATGACCGGAAAAGAATGTATATTGGACCCGACAAGTACTAGGACTTGTATAATGTGGGTTACCATTTTACATTCTGGAATTTAGGAATATTTTGATAAGGTTAAACCCGTTTCGGTTAAATTAAGTAAACTAGTCACATAGGCTTAACAGTACACATATAAAAGGAACCGGGTAACCAGGTGAGTCCTATACAAGTTCCATATGCCATTGTGTTTAAAATATGTTAAGATATCAGTAAGTTATCAATATGTTGGCCCGTTATGGTTTAAAAATCAAATTATGCCTTAAAAGGGCAATTTGGCCATTTTACCACATAATAAACGGGTTTATATGTAAACTGAAGTTAAGGTCATAAACATTCTATAAAAACACTTATTTTATGATGTTATATCAGTAGGATATCAATTATATGTGTGGTTTATAGTTTAAGACCAAACTGTGTCCCGGAAGGGCATTTTGGTCATTTCACATATAATTCGATAACTTATTTGGGAATCTGAGTTTGGGACATGTACCTACTTTTAATAGGTTGAAAATATGTTTTGAAATCAGTAGGTACAAGCCTTAATACTCTAATATGGTTTTAAACCATATTATGCGCTGGAACGACGATTAAGTCGCTAAATGACGATTTAAATGGTATTTGAGTAAAACTGTTGTTGTGACCAGGTTTATATGACCAAAATATGTTAATGCATATTACATCAGCAAGTATAAGGTTTTGGTCCATTAAAATGTTTAAAACCCATTTTAAGTGCCGAATGGGCAATATAGTCATTTAAGGACATAATAGGCAAACTATGACTTAGACTAGTTTGCAACCTGAATGAATATCCCAAATAATCCTAATAATGATATTACATCAGTAGGTATTGAATTTTGATGTCAAAATCATGTTTAAACCATTTTAGGTGCCGAAAGGGCGATTTAGGCATATTTACGGATACTTGCATAATGACTCGGATTACTATATGATCATGTTCTATAACTCTAGAGGGTTATAGTATACTATAATATGGTCATAATGCAATTTAGAGACAAAAGCTAAGGTTGCTATATCGGGTCAGAACTGAAAGTCAAATCAAAAGTCAACTTTCGCGACTTTCGGTTGCGAACCGACCTTAGACCTGGAATTGACGAGCCGAACATGTTTCCACATGTTCTTATAATTGTTACCAAGTTATTAGGGTATCAAACAGATTTTATAAAACCTACATTGCTAGTTATGATTTTATTTCAAAACTGACTCGTTTGACTTTTTATTAACATAACTTTGACCCGTCAATTGACCAAGCAAACGTGGTAATCAGGAGGTGCCCTCTTGAGGGATCAACACCTACCTTATTACAATCACATAGCCATGTTCGTTACGAACATTGACTGGACCATAATGGTCTTAGCTCAAAGTCAAAGCGTTTTTACGTCAACGCTTTGACATTGGCTTAAAACTTAATAAAACTGAAAAGGAGGGCTAAGAACACTTACACAAGGTCCTTAGCACGAAATAAGACTAATTAGGAAGTCCCCAAGGATCAGGAACCTCCAGATAAGATGAGAGGAGATGAAATAGAAGTGAGCAAGTCCAAGTGATGCAATGCACCACCTATTTATACTTGAGGGCCAAGCATGGGATCATGACAGGTGTTGAGGCTTGTTTCCAGATGCAAACAAGTGTTTTGGGACGTGTCATGAGCAGGAGATGAGTGGCATTTGCGGCAAGCTGGCATTTCCAGCCTGCTGCCAAGTTTCTGTCGCTGGCGACCCCTTACGCACCGTAAGGGTTTAGCCTTGCTGTCCGTAAGGACCTCTAACGCCCACAGTATTTTAAATGGTTACGGACTGTAAGGTTTGAGCCTTGCGGTCCGTAACCGCCTTTCAGAAGATAAATTTTGGCAAATTTTCAAGATTGGTCCTCCGACTTTAATAAGTCGTCGTTCAGAGGTATAAATTAACATAACAACGCTTTTGGTCCCTCTCGGTCAATATGAGGCAACCAAGAATTAACGGGACATGTGTCAGAAATTTATTAGACGAAATTTTCGAGGTGTTACACATATTGACCAGGATCACGCCACCAATCACATCGAACTTTAAATATAAGGCATAGTAACTTCATCACCACAATATAATTAGTGGTTAAGAAAATAGTTCAAAAACAACGTTTGGAGTTATAGCGGAAGCATAAAGTTTAACAATTTAATAATCCAATTAATTGTTCAAGTTCATAGATTTTATTAGGAACCCAACAAAGGTTCAATGCAACCACTACACTCCTCCGCTGCAAGCTCCCAAGCTGTACCTACAGTCCCGCAAAGCATGTAGTAGATTGTCAACAATAAAGTTGGCGAGTTCACGGTTTTGCCAATTCTTATTATAAAACATAATTGTTAAATTTACTTGTTTATAAATCATGTTTGTCATGGCGAGCTACCCCATATGTAAGATACTAAACTGCATAATACCGAACACTTGCGGACGTCGTTGTTATTGCCCCATTTGTCAATGTCTATCATCATTGACGGTTTCCAAGGCCTACTAGTTCACGCCCTTCCTTCTCGGCATGGTGTGAGGTTGGTCAATACCTAATAGCGCTATCAACTAATATCCTGCTCACCAGGCCTGGTGATTAATCGGTATAGAAAGTGGGGACTTCTTGATAGAGTTTCGTTTAGTGCACTTGTGACATGAAATATAAATTAGTATTTTAGTAGTATTCCTTCCAGGAATACTAAGCAATCCCAAACCTGGGGAAAGTGTTGTTCTTTCGTTCCCAACCACCGGGATTACATGCTTTTAGTAGTGTGTGAACTCACCTTCGTTTTGCTCGGCAGATAGTTTACTTGGATTAGTTTTGGTCAACCACGTCCTATTATGGTTACCAATGTAGGTAAGGTTTAGGTACAAATAAGTCACGAATATCCTACACGTAACTAATACATAGCATGCATACCAAATCATCATGTAGAGTATTTGAGCTTAACCTAGCATATGAACAGTGAACAATTTAGGAAGTCCAAACATAGCATTCAACTTTGTGGCCCAATAAACAACGACCCAATAACTAGGTAAATTAGTCCAATCAGAACCATGCGGTCTCGACTCGAAAACAGAGGTTTCGAGTCGCAACCATGGGATTTCGAGTCTTAATCTAAGAGATCTCGAGTTGTGCATTTCTTAGTGGAAACACTTAGGTTTCGAGCCAGGCTTTGAGTCGAGATCAGGAGATCTCGAGTCGCAACCTAGCTGGTCTCGAGTCCCCTGATGCGTGTGTTGCCTGATTTTCGGGTTGTGGCTAAGTGGTCTCGAGTCGAAACCATACAATCTCGACTCGTAACCACTGATGGAATCTTTCTAGAACTTTCCAAATCAGTACTATCCAATCAGATTTCATGCTATTGTACTAACCAATCAGATTTCCTTAACATTTTTTTCAAATTCGTACAATCACCAAATTGGATCAAACACAGCAAATTTCAAATATTCTTAACACCTTCAAATAGTTCATCATCATCAGTAAGACAAGTCTAACCGGATTGACCCTAACACTATTTTAGTAATCATAATACCCACATTTATTTTACCTATGAGAATCCCTAACAATCAACCTTTTCAACAGAATCATGTGAAATCAACAAGCTATGCTATTTTACACCTAAACGGTCATCAAGCTAGTATTTTTAACACATCTTATCATCACGCATTATCAAATAAGAAGACAATGTTAAACATCTATACACAAGAAGCAAGTAAACACTCTTAGCATGTAATCTTATGGTGATGGTTCACTAACCGGGTTGATTAGGTGAGAGAAGGTGTAGAAAAATCAAGATATAAAGCTTCCAAAGTGGCGAGTTGGTGATGTCTTGAAGGCTGCCGTTGAAAAAAAAAGTGAGGAGGGTGATGTAGTGTGGTGTAGGGTTTTTAGTGAGAGAAAGTTAGAGGGAGAGAGAGGAGAGAATGTTGGAATTTTTTAGGGATTTGGAGGTGATGATTGTCTTATCCAAAGAAGGAATGTCGGCTGGATTTAAGGGTTTTATACCCTTCTCGAGACCGTGCACCCTTCTAGGGTTGATGGTTGGTTTCGAGTGGGCCGTAAGGAGTTGGGCCAGATCATGGGGGTGTATAACGCACTTGTTTGAAAGTAGAAAATCCCTAGTCGAGACCAGGAGGTCTCGAGTTGGAACCATAGTTTCCATTTGTGTTGAAACATACATTTGACACACCTGTATGTATATGTATATTTATTAGCTGACATAATTATTTTGCACATTATCATATGGTTTGCACATTGCACATAATACGCAACAATTACAACATAAGTTTTTCATTAAATAACTTCATATAATAATATCATATAATGCAATTACACAGGAAAACCCTAAGTGTCACATTATCCCCAAGTTTTAAGAACTTTCGTCCCGAAAGTTAGAGCGCAGCCACTGTCAAGCTAGTGTGAAGAAATGTTTTCGCGGGGTGTCACAATTTTCGTAGTTACAAGTAGTCTTATGGCGCAAAATGAAGCAATGGTTATTCAAACATACGTTTGTTCGTTAAATACACCTTTCGGTCTACTAGTTTCAAACGTTCATCAATTACACCTTCCAATCTACCAATGAAAGCACCCTTTACCGCATGTGCTTCATACATGTTTCATATGTTCTTCTTTTTTTATACTAACACGTTTATAAGTGCACATACATTCTATTATTGTAAAGATTTTATTCCATCATCCTGCTATATTTATTATATTCCATCATCCCTAGCTCCGTCTTTACCCATAATGTGCAATGGAATTGTCCCCAAATCAAGACAGATCTATTTTGAGTTCTGACTTAGTGCAACTCCTATATTTCAAAATAGATTATCGAAATCACCACTATACCAAGCACGACAACTTCTAGACCCAGATTTGTGGAACGAACGATTGTCTGTGACAGTGCTATAGAACGAATGGCGGCGTCGGCGGATCGGGATTTAGGGTTTTGACGGCGGCAACTTTTATGGTGCGATGGTTGTGCTGGTGCGATGAAAGAGCTTTGGGTTGTGGTGCTATAAGTGGCGGTGGCCCTTGATTGTATATAGAGAGAGAGACAGTTTGTAGAGGGAGAGAAAGTTGAGGGAATGAGAGAGAGTCTTGAGAAAGATAGAGAGATGAGTTTTTTGATTATTTATTTAAGTGTTTAAGGTAAAATGACCAAAATACCTTATGTAGGGTCCACTTGGTCAGATTTAACCATGAAAATAACTGAGTTAGGGCTAAAGAACATAACATGCAAGGGTTTGGAAGCATCGAGTACGTTTTTTTGTAAATATTGAAGACAAATGACACACTTTGCAATA
Source organism: Scalesia atractyloides (assembly GCA_947069175.1). Classification (NCBI taxonomy): domain Eukaryota; kingdom Viridiplantae; phylum Streptophyta; class Magnoliopsida; order Asterales; family Asteraceae; genus Scalesia; species Scalesia atractyloides. The sequence goes on along the minus strand of CAMTDV010000024.1, from coordinate 7,472,597 downwards.
CGGTGTCAACATAAAGGACGAGTTTTGTAATCTACACTTATTATTATCATCTTCGGTTACAATCTGAATTGAATTTGGCAGAGAAACATCATCTTGATTGTGATCAATTGTGATCAACTTCGGTTTCTATAGAGTCACTAGAGATCTTCTCGACTAACGGAAAACTTTGATTAAGAAACTTTTCAGTATGTTTCATAATAGAGTTAATTACTGTTTTCGTCTCTGTGGTTTGTCAAAAATCACTATTTCAGTCCATTAGTTCTAAAATTGCGATTTCAGTCCCTGTGGTTTCACTTTCGTAACCATTTCAGTCCCTGTGGTTTCACTTTAGTAACCACTTCAATCCATATATTCTGTAAGTACAGGGACTGAAATGGTTGCGAGGTGGACTGAAATGGTTATGAAAGTGAAACCACATGGACTGAAATCGCAATTTTTAAACTAATGGATTGAAATAGTGATTTTTGACAAACCACATGGACGAAAACAGTAATTAACTCTTCACAATATCTCTGAAAATAAATACATGTTTAATAAAGAGTTGATTTAAACACGATCTTTAAAAAAATAGTTAACTTGTTAACATGTATAACAGGTTCTTTTTAAAGAAAAATCATTTTAAAGATGAAAAAGTATTAAAAGTTGAAGTTAAATATTTTAATTTCCGTTCACTTTTAATAAAGAAGTTGAAAATAACTTTCTTTTTAAACTTTTATCAACAACAATTTTCTATTTGTAAGCTTTTTTGACCTCTTCGTAAACTTTTATCTACAACAATTTTCTTCTATTAGTAATAAGTTTAGCATGTTTATATGTAAAACCGATAGTATCAAACAAACAGCAAATGTAATATATTGGAAAGTTAGTAGAAACTCTTGTTGTGGCAACTCGATAAGTTTGACTCAATTTTGAATATACCTGATTATGCTATACATCAAGTGTCACCGACTAGTTGTTTGTTTGATATAGTATCTAAAATCAAATTATTCATTTAACAAACTAACAAGTTGCTATCATATAAAAACAACCTAGTTTTAGTTTTCAAAATCCCATTGCCTACTCAATTTTTATTGAATGTTAAGGCTACTTTATTTTACACCAATTTGATTCCTACTTTCATGCTACACTTTTCCTTTTCATTTTTTTTTTGTTTTCTCTATTTTGTTTTATTCTTAATTATGGGACTGTTTGGTAACTTCTTAATAATTAAGTATTAAACCAGAACTATTAAATGCTAAACCAGTAAAAAGTCTGAACCATTAAGAGCCAGTATAATGCTTAATCGTTCAGAGGCAAACGTCTAACCAATTCAAATTAGAGGTCTTAACTATTCAAACTCAATATAGTGTTTAATCATTCAGATGCAAACTCAATATTGGACCAGAACTATTAAGTGCTGAACCAGGTCTGAACCATTAAGAAATAAACAAAACAACCCTAAATTTAGTTAACTTTAAGTTGATTTTTACCTTTTATTCATAACTAAAATTAAGTTAAAAAAACCAATGAACCAAATACTTTTTGAGCATTTTACGACTAAAACTTTTAGTTTTTTATTCATTTGCTATAGTGAACGTATTGAAACCGAACGAGTTTACATATTTTAGACACACTATGTAATTATTTTAAACATCTATATTATATTGACCATAACTTGAAATAGTTAAACGACTTTTGTTAAATTCATAATGGTTACATTCAACATGTAAATAACTAACAATTTAGAAGTGTTTTTAAAATAGATTAAGTGATGTTAAAATCATACGGGGGCATAATAGTAAAACATGTTTTTTTAATTTTCCGTTTCTTTTTTAATAAGAGGGGTAGGGACGCTCCACTAGTGATGGAATTCCATCAGTCACAACATCCAATCAAGTTCCGCTACGTCATCGAACTTGATTCCATCACTAGCTAGTGATGGATTTTACTAATAGTGCCCATCATAATAATGGATTTAACTCGAAACCCTAACTTTTTTACAAAACAAACAATCAGACATATCAAAAGAGGAAGAAGAGAGAGAGAGACGCGAAGAAGACCACAACACATGGTCACCACAACGCGTTTTGGCCACCACGCGTGGTCACCTTGGGTGGCGGCGGTGTTCCACGCGTGGTCACCCGGCCACAATGGGCTACCACGGAGCGCCCCGATCCCCCTTATGCTATAGATAATATACATTTTTATGTAATTTTATTTTTATTTAGTTTAATTTCTAAAATAAAAACTAAATAAGCAAACGTGTTTAGTTTTTTACTCGATATATTCCGAAATTAAACTAAACTGAAAATAGAGTGCTTTTAAGTATCTTAGCTTAAACGAGTGTCGGTACTATGACGATAGAGTTGATTAAACTAAGTCGATATCGGTATTATCGTTACTGGTCCTTGTATTTGTTTTATATTTTTGATCGATGTAAAACACGTATCGGTATATTTTTGGGCATCTCACGACTTTGGTTTTTTAGTTTTCTCTTTCGATTGCTATCGGTATATTTTTGGGCATCCCATATAGCGCTATAGAATCCTACTAGTTTATATAGATTAAATATATAAGAGCTACTTGACTAAAATATAAAAAATATTGAGTAAATTACACGGTTTGTCCTTTAACTTTACACCAACTTGTATCGTTTGTCCTTTATCTTTAGAAATTACAGCGAGTGTCCTTTATTTGAAATTTTTGCACACAGCATGTCCTTTATACTAACCTCTATCTATTTTCATAGTTACATCAATCATGTGCCTTCACATGAGGGGCAAAACCGCTATTTCGTCATTTTTATTTAATTTACGTGTATTGTTCTTAAAAACATCTCATGTTTTAACTTTTTTAATAGTAATGCGCATGTTTAGTATTATTTTTTTATTTTTTATAAAACAAAAATAGCGAAATTTAATAATATAATTGTAAAAAAGTTGGTATGTTTTTAGGCTATTTTTTGTAGTTTTCTCATACAACTAACTTTCAAAACTCCTAATGAACAATCATTATATATATATATATATATATATATATATATATATATATATATATATATATGTGTGTGTGTGTGTGTGTGTGTGAGAGAGAGAGAGAGAGAGAGAGAGAGATACTTTTATCATTTATTTATGTATATTTTTTTTTTTGGGGGGGGGGGTGTGGGGGTCGGTTACGGAATTTATGTTTTTCGTTGTAATGTTATGTGTAATATTTTTTTATATAACAAAAATAACGAAATTTAATAAAATAATTGTAAAAAAGTTAGTATGTTTTTAGGCTATTTTTGGTAGTTTTTTAGTTTCTCATTTAAACTAACTTTCAAAACTCCTAATAAATAATCATTATATAAATGTGTGTGTGTGTGTGTGATATTTTTATCATTTATTTATGTATTTTTTATTCGATACATGTTAAAAGTAATTTACATATGTGTAATAACCAAATTATATATATGCATTAAGTAATTACATATATGTAAAAAATTAGTTCACATATGTGGAATATAAAATCAGTATAAAGGACATGCGATGTGTAAAAGTTTCTAATAAAGGACAATCGGTGTAATTTCTAAAGATAAAAGACAAACGATGCAAGTTAGTGCAAAGTTGAACAACAAACCATGCAATTTACTCAAAAATATTTTTATATATTATTGTCTGTGAAATAATATAAGAGCTACTTGACTAAAATATAAAAATTATTTTTTTATATTATTGTCTGAAATAATAAGACGGGAACAAAAAAGGTGTACCTTTTAGTGACATGACTAATCACATACCACAAATAAAACCAAAAAACAAAATCAGAGAGGAATTCCGTACCCCAGCTTTGAATGCATTCAAAAAGTATTTTACTATTTTAACCTTTGTTTTCTAATTATTCACGTCAGAGATCCGGTAGACACTAGAAAAGTATACATCTTAATTATCATTCACTTAATTTGAGGAATGGTCCTAGCGTTAGGAAATCGATTACATTATATAAAATAACTATTTTCTCATTCACTTAACACAAAATCGTAACATGTTTGATCCTTTTTGCTCGGTTTTGTTGATGTCGTCATCAAATTACGAGTATATGAAAATGGAACCTCTTTCCCCTCTGTTATCAACGTGTTTCATTAATTTTTCTATGAATGTTTTGCGCTTTCGATGATTACATGGACTCTAACTTAAAAGGAGCCTTAAAGGGCCCTTCAATCCATTCAAAAACGAAATCCTACCACCACCATGACGGTGGTAGCAAGCTACTTTATTCTAATTACATCATCAAGTTTAACCAGCTGCCTTTTTAAACAGACACTAATAATATTTTACTTTGAATGTGTTGATAGCTAAACATTCTCGTTTGTGTTAAGCTGATAGAGTCTAGAAGTTGTTCGGACCTTATTAATTTAGCAAATAATTTTGACCTTAGCAATAAAGTTTGGAGGTTGTTATGATCACCCTACTATTAAGAGAGACCAATATAAGCAAAATAATACGACCATGATAGTACACGATGCATTGAATGTATTCCATGTTATAATGGAGAAAAATGATGGTGGTAGCAGACTCGAAGAATTTATTTTACTAGATGTTTTTATTAACCTAATTTGAGAAGCTATTAACTTTTACTAAAGTGATTATGTGTGGTCTTCTCTTATCTAGGGGTGTGAATTTCTTGCATAAAAGAAAAACACGAAATTCAAGTGATTTGGGTTTAGTCTAAATGTGTTTGAGTCAGTTTCAGTTCGAATCTGTGAACAAATTAAACTAAATGAGTTGTGTTTGTGTCTAACCCAACAGGTTCGCGAGTTGACTCGTTTAAGCCATTTATCTATCTTTTATGAAATATGTTTTATATACTAACTTAAACCATTTAGCTACTTTTATATTATGCCAAAACTTAAAAGTTCAATAGATAAATTGCAAAGATTAAACATAACTGCTTTAAAAAATAAAAATAATATGTACATCGAGAATGTAATTAGCATGCAAAAAATAACATTTTCAAGTTAAGCGGGTCGTCTTCATGTCAACCTGGATTGGTCATGTTCGGGATTCATGCGTGTTACACGATTTTTCATGTACGGGTTCTTGTCGGGCTCAACCCATGAACATGACCGGATTAGCAGCCTTATCCACAGTGTCCCTCTTCGGTAAAATGTACCACAAACACGCATTGTAAGGCTAACACATACGCATTATATTGATAACATTGATCGCTAAATTAGCAAAGTAAAAAACACTTTCTAGACATTTATAACTTACTAGAAGTTAACAAGATATGAATACTAACAACATGCTAATTATAAATATATTGTAAAAGCCAACAGAAATGTTTGATGGTTTGTATATAGTGTTATAAAATCTTACATCATAGTAACAAAGTGCAAAGTGAGACAGCTTCTAGCAACAAATTTCTCACCGTCTAGATACTCTCTTTATAATGTAGTTGTTAAGATATCAAGAGGACAATAAAACTCATAACACATAGATAGAGCAACTTTAAATTTATTAAACTAGCAAAGAGGCTCAATATATGAGCCCCAAATTAGATGAAGATGACACCTTAATTTTTCCACAAGATGCATTAAAACATGCAACTATGGCATGGCACCAACCGTACCCTAACCTTCCACACAACACCACAAAGGTTTGTTATGATGACCCTCATAGGTATTATAGCACTGATGAATAACGATATCTCTCTGTATATATTTAGATGAGTTATAAATTTATGTATAGATGTGTCTAAACTTTAAATATTAAACACCAAATCTCAAGTATTGTGTGGTCATTTCCGCCTTAGATACACGAATAAAATGCTGATACATTAATTGGCGGGTATTTGTGTACGCCAAGATATATTGGAATACGACGTATATACGAACAAAACTAGATACACGACTATGGATCCACGTATCTTATAACACATATGTAATTGTTATATGATATAACTATAAAAATATATTGCAATGGAAAAAATAATGGATAATTTCCAGATTTTCTCTATTTTAATTTATTTATTATTATATTAACATCAATAGAATCAGGGTACTATCTTCGAAAAGTAATAATAAATTGGAAGGTGATGAAGAAAGTAATGTGTAGACACAGGCAGCAAAGGCGTGCATGCAATATATATAATGTGTAGTACTGCTGTCGTAAAACCTTTTCTTGTATAAAGCCTGTTTATCTGTTGTTTTTAATGTTGTATTTACAGAATTATATTGATTTAACTTTTGATGGTAATTTTAGTTAGAAATTCAGTTTACGAAATTATCTCTTTCAACTGAAGTTCAAAATGTCAAAAAAAAAAAAGCAAATAAAAACATATTTCAAGGGATTTATCAATGTATATAAAAGAAATGGCAAAAATGATAGCATAACTTCTTTAGGTTCGATGAAGTTTTAGAAATAACAAATTATTAATGTGTTTATGATATGAACGGCAAAAATCAAAACAATTAACCTTTTCATTTTCGCATTGCTCAGAAAAATCAAGTTAATTAGTTGCCTCTCAATTTCCTTCTTCTAATTTCAAACTTATAAATAATATCTACCTTTCAAGTTTCATGGAAGATCTTTGGGTATGACAAAGTCAAACTTATAAATAATATCTACCTTTGGAAGATCTTTAGATATCTATTCCTTTGTTTTTTTAATCTAAAACTCGAGAGATCATTAGAGAAAGATGAAAAAAATTTGTACCAAAAAGTGGACGAAGGGTGCAAGTACACATATTTATCTCTTATCTCAATTTATAATGGGTGTACATATTTGCATATTAAACTCTAGCTTTATATACGTTGCGTATAGCCATCTTTTTCAAATTTCAAGAGAATCTCTGATGTCATGTGGGAATTTGTCCCTTTATATACTCCGTGTATAAGCCTACACGCAGTGAATATAAAGGGTGGTTTTTTTAAGAAACATTGTTATACGTTATTTATCGTTTTACCAAAAACTTTTATAATAAGTAATTTAAAAAAAATAATAAATAAAAACATTTTTAAGTATTCTATCGTATAGTATAGTATAACATAGGTCTCGTATAGGCCTATAGATGTAGTATCGTATCATATAGTGTAGTATAAATTTCGTATAGGAATATACGTGTAATATAATATTGTATTCTATCGTCTCGTATCGTATTGTATAGTGTAGTATAAGTCTTGTATAGGTCCCGTATAGGAGGTCCCACATAAGCCTATAGGTATAGTATAAGTCCCGTATAGGACTATAGGTGTAGTTAAGGTCCCGTCTATACTATACTATACTATACTATACTATACTATACTATACTATACTATACTATACTATACTATACTATACTATACTATACTATACTATACTATACTATACTATACTATACTACACTACACTACACTACACTATACTAGACTACACTATACTATACTACACTACACTACACTACACTACACTCTACTATACTATACTATACTACACTACACTACACTACACTACACTACACTACACTACACTCTACTATATTATACTATACTATACTACACTACACTACACTACACTATACTACACTACACTAAACTCTACTATACTATACTATACTATACTATACTATACTACACTACACTATTACACTACACTACACTATCCTATGTTATGCTATGCTACACTATACTACACTACACTATATACACTATCCTATGTTATGCTATGCTACACTATACTACACTACACTATACTATACTATGCTATGCTATGCTATGCTATGCTATGCTATGCTATACTATACTACACTATACTATCCTATACTATACTATACTACACTATACTATACTATAGTATATTATACTATACTATACTACACTACACTACACTATACTATACTATACTATATTATACTATACTATACTACAACTATACTATACTATACTATACTATACTATACTATACTATACTATATATACTATACTATACTATATATACTATACTATACTATACTATACTATACTATACTATACTACACTACACTACACTACACTACACTGCACTACACTATACTATACTACACATATACGTGACTTAAGTTATACTACGTTATACGATACGAGGCCTATACGGGGGACCTATACTATACTATACGATACTACACCTATACACCTACACGAGACCTATACGGGACCTATACTACACTACACGATACGATACGATATGATACGATATCACACATATAGGAACCTATACGAGACTTATACTATACACTATACGATATGCTACGATACGATGCCATACGATACAACATTTGTATAGGCCTATAGGCATATACAAGACCTATATGGGACCTATACAATACTTATACTACATGATTCGATACGATAAGATATGATACCATACTACACCTATAGTCCAATACGAGACTTATACAACACTATGCGATACAATACTACATCCATAGGCCTATACGATACCTATACTATATGATACTTAAAAATTTTATTTTTAAACTACCTTTTATAGAACATTTCTAAAACGCTAAATAATGTATAAACTTGTATCCTATAAAAAACACTCTTTATATACGCCGCTTATATGCCTATAAACAGCGTATATAAAGGGTCAAAAACCTATTTTACCCTGCTTTGGGTTGCGTATAGCCCCTAAACCAGGGGTAAAATGGTCTTTTTTCCTATATGCAACATATATAAAGGGTCAAAAGACCATTTTACCCCTAGATTGGGGGCTATACGCAGACTTTATAACGTATAGTGTGTTTTTTGACCCTTTATATATGTCACGTATATGCCTATACACGACGTATATAAAGGTGTTTTTTTAAACGAAGCATTTTTATACATTATCCATTGTTTTAGCAAAGTTCAATAATAAGTACTTTAATAATAATATAATAAAAAACATTGTTAAGTATCGTATCGTATAGTATAAGTCTTGTATAGGGTTTTTTTTACAAACATTTTTATACAATATATGCTTTTAGCAAACTTTTATAATAAGTAAGTTTTTAAAAATACAAATAAAAAACATTGTTAAGTATTCCATCGTGTAGTTTAATATAGGTTTCATATAGGCCTATTGATGTAATATCGTATCATATAATGTAGTATACGTCTCGTATAAGCCTATACGTGTAGTATAATATCATAGGCCTATTCGTGTAGTACAATATCATATCCTATGGTATCGTATCGTATAATGTAGAATAGGTCATGTATCATATGGTGTAGTATAAGTCTTGTATATGTCCCGCATACCGGTTATGTATCGTATCGTATCGTATCGCATCGTATAGTATAGTATAAATCTTGTATAGGTCCATTATAGGTCCTGTATATTCCTACTATACTATACTACACGTTTACGGGACTTAAGTTATACTACGCTATACAATACCATACTACATCTATACTTCTATACGAGTCCTATACGATACATATAATATACGAAACTACACCTATATGCCTATATGAGGCCTATATGAGACCTATACTACACTATACGATACGATATCACACTTATAGGCTTATACGAGGTCAATACAGGATCTATACTACACCTATACGATATGATATTTGTAATAACGTATATAAATTCTTAATGTTGTATAAAAATGTTTGTAAGAAGTACTTATTTTATTTATTTATTTAAAATAGAAAACTTATTTTTTTATAAAACTTTTCTAAAACAATTAATATTGTATAAAATGTTTGTAAAGAAAAAAAAAAAAAATGACCCTTTATATACGCCACATATAGGCCTATACGCTGCGTATAGACCTATACGCAGTGTATATAAACCCTAAAGTGTTCAAATAGACACTTGTGGTGTGCCAATAGTTTTAACCTTTATAATCTCTAACCTAATATTGAGGGGGGAGATTGAGTACGCATAGGAATTGACCTATTAAATGTGTGAAATACTTAGGGGCTGTTTGACAACTTCTAAATGGTTAAATGTTGAATCAGTAAGAGTGCTAACTAGTAAGAGGTCTGAACCGTTAAGAGCCAGTATAATGCTTAATTGTTCAGAGGCAAATGTCTGACCAATTCAGATTAGATGTTTTAACCATTCAAACTCAGTATAATGTTTAATCATTCAGAGGCAAATGTCTGAACCATTCAACATCTGCATGCAAAGCAAACAGTCTGAACCAAGTGTTGAATCAGTAAGAAGTCTGAACTATTAAGAGCCTCATTAAGAGCTAAACAAACTGCCCCTTAGTTTAATATATTGCCATCACATGAATTTTGCTCTTAATGAGCTCTTAGTAGTTCAGAGTTATTACTGTTATAGTTCAGACCTTTTACTGATTCAACAATTAGTTTGCTATATTGCCATCACATGAGAAACAAGATTAATTAAAAGTGGTTATCCTAAAAATTAAAATAGCATTCTAGATTTTTTTCAATTTTAACCAAAGAAAACTGAGGTTAGAAATTCATTATTAACATTTTAGGGCAAATCTTTTTTAGGGAATCTTTCGCCCATACAAACTGCGCATTTAATGGTTATTATACTTTAAAATATGGAGTTTTTACAATTCGGGAAGGTGTAATAATGCTATGGGTGTGTTTTTTTCTTTCTTTTATCCTTCACTTCAGCGTCACGTCACTCGTTCCTTCCACCTCTTCCTCATTCCCCCTATTCAGGGTGTGGTCCTCTTTCCTCAGAGTAAATTACAAGTTTTGTCTTTTATGTTTAGACCATTTTGCAGGCGCTGTCCTTTAGCGCAAAAGTTTGTAAGTTTTGTGCTTTATGTTTCAAAATATTGCACGTTTTAACCTTTGGGTCAAACCCAGTTAGATTTTTTAGTTAAATATGGTAATGTGCCTCGCACATGAGGGTATTCTTGTCATTTTACCTCACTATGTACTATTGAGTAAATAACTTGATATTTAAAGGACTACTTGTGTAAGAAATAAAAAAATAAAGTACAAATATTAAAAAAACTGAATCTCTTTGTGTCTCTCTCTCCCTCTCTCTTCTCTCTATCACACATTCTTCTCTCTCTCTTCACCAACTACCCCACCGCCTCCCACCACCACCTCCACCTCCCACCACCAACACCAACACCAACACTAACACCCACCGCCGCAACCTCCCGCCACTGTCACACCCCAACCCAGAGCGGAATAAAAGTCGGGGCATGATTGGGTTATCACCAAAGCTCATGATATTTACTAAGAAGTTTCATATTTATTAAATTCAAATTACAAACTTAAATATCCAATAAACAAAATTCATACAAATACAAAGGAAACCAAATCTAAATGTTTATTCCAACACAATAACTTGTTTATTCTTCTAGGCCATCCTAAGTGTTCCTTTCCTCAACTGGATCACCTGTATCATGTGTAAAACAGGGGGGATTTTGGGTCAACAAAAGTTGAAGAGTGAACCTTGATAAAACATTTTTCATAATTGCATGTTATATTTATTAAGGAAAATTCGTGCATAAATCACATGTGAGCAAATATATATAATTGTAAACAATCACAAATCACATTGAATGAATATATGACATGAATGATGATGTATTTGAGATCAAGGCTCAATCAAACGGAGCCGATCTAATGAGGCACCTGATGCTCAACCCGTATCCCACGAGGAACTGATGGGCCTAATGAAATGTGTGCACTGAAATGATAAATTTAATCCACATATAAATCACACAACAACCAATACACATTTGATCACAAAATGATATAAGCACAAGTGTTTAGATAAAATAAAGGAATAGTACGACACATGATACACCCCAAAATGTGATTAAAACGGGGAATTTGTAGAGATTCACTCACCTTGGGTGCGTATTCTTGAGTGGTAAAGAGAGCGCACGATTTAGAATTTAACCGACGAAGGAAACTAACCTAAATAATAACGTAATAATTCGAGAAATAATAAATTTTTAATTGAAATTAACATTTTCAATTAGTGCTTTTTATTAAATTTTTAGATCTATTTTTGTGAAATTAATACCAATTTTTAGGCTTTAAAAACCTTATTTTTAAGTATTTTAATTAATTTTTAGTGAAAATAATAAAGGATTTGAATATAAAAAAAAATTACCCTTTTTAGGGGTTTGACCGGTTCGACCGGTTTGATCGCGGGAGTTATTGGCAGCGTGTGAGGTTCGAACTTGTGACCTCTCGGTTGCGTGCACGCAGCTCTTCCAACTGAGCTACGTGTCTAACCCGTTAGATCTTTGATTTTTATTATATTTATATACTGTTTACCTTAATTCAGAAATCATTTAATTAAAAAGGTTTTAGAATCAATTAAACAGGTGTGCGTTCTGAGGCTCGAACCCGCGTCTGCAAGTTGTTTTGCACCCAGCCCAACCAGTTGGGCTGGGTGTCTAACCTGCTCAGAATAGAATTTTTATTATACTTAACCACTTACCGCAGGTTAATTTGTTTATTTGCAAAAACAGTTGATTAAGTTCAGAAAGTCGGCCATGTGATAGGATTCAAACCCGGTATAGATAGTATGAAATGCACACAGTCCACCACTGGACTGTGTGTCTAACCCGTTTTAAAAGACCAAGTTTGATTATTTATAATCTGAATCTTTTTCATCCTACATTAAACCCAGTACTGAACTCGATTATGTCAGATTAAAATGATGTTATTGCTGTGCTGGTTATACATTAATCATGTTAATAACAAATTGGCAGGAATGCTGAAAGATTTACCGATGATTGAAATGTTCCGGCGAGCAGAGCTTATCTTTCCGGCGAATAGAACTTAGCTTCCGGCGAACAGAACAAAGGTTTTGAGCAGAGTGATTTCGTGAACGATTGGAAGTGTGACCTTGGAATGATTGGTAGATAGTATTTATGGGCAGAGGCGGTCTTCATCTTAGTTTGAATTTTTCAGTTACGATCTCTATGATTATGAATGAAAAAGCTTTAAGGTTTCGGTTATAACTGATGTTTGTCATTAGTTGTATCCGTTTTTCAATCGCAAAGAAGACGTTAACCCTTAAATTTCGTGATTTGATCTTGACAACAATTTCAGAACTGAAGCTTGCTATTTGCAGTTTTTGTTCTTAGTTCTGCTATATAGGTTGTTTGTTGGTGTTTGGTGTGTATGCATACGCGGGAGACCCGGGTTCGAAACCCGGTCATTCCTTTAAATTATTTTATTTTCATTTACTAAATTTTATATTTTCATTTACTTAATTTTATCATTATTTATTAATTATGATTTTTTTTCAATTCTACAATATTTATTATTTATGAAATATTTAAATCAACCGGCTCTAATAAAACACGCATCGAACTTTTAACTGAACATTTGATTAATAAACTAAGCGGGTTTTGAACCCGTTTTTCATAAATGTTACAGTATCCCCTACTTTTAGAAATTTCGTCCCGAAATTTAAGTAGTAGTGGTAACCGGAAAGAGGTGCGGGTACTTTTCGCGCATTGAGTCTTCACGTTCCCAAGTAAACTCGGGCCCTCGTTTTGACTCCCAACGTACCCTGACAATTGGAATACGACTCCGCCTTAAACGCTTCTCACCGAAATCCATGATTTCCACATGTCTTTCAACGAAGTGCATTGATTCATCAACTTGAATGTCTTCTAGAGGGATATGGAGGTTTTCGTCGGAGAGGCACTTTTTCAAATTTGATATGTGGAACGTGGGATGAATTCTGTTGAGTTCTTCTGGTAGGTCAAGCTTGTAGGCTACAGGTCCTACTCTTTCGAATATCTTGAAAGGTCCTACGTAGCGTGGTGCTAGCTTGCCCTTTTGGCCAAAACGAACCACTCCCTTCCATGGTGATACTTTCAAAAGTACTCGATCACCAACACAAAACTCCAAAGGCTTTCGTCGTTTGTCAGCATAACTCTTTTGACGACTTTGAGCTGCTAGAAGATTGTTTCGAATTTGAAGGATTTTGTCGGTTGTTTCTTGAATTAATTCAGGTCCGGTGATTTGCGCTTCACCAATTTCGTGCCAACATACTGGAGATCGGCACTTACGACCATATAAAGCTTCGAAAGGAGCCATGCCGATACTTGAATGATAGCTATTGTTGTACGAAAACTCAACTAATGGTAGGTGAACGTCCCAGTTCCCCTTGAAGTCTATGACACATGCTCGTAGCATGTCTTCAAGGGTTTGGATGGTACATTCAGATTGACCGTCAGTTTGAGGGTGAAAGGCGGTACTGAGGTCTAACCGTGTACCCAAAGCGGTTTGTACGGCTCGCCATGTTCGTGAAGTGAAACGACCATCACGGTCTGAAATGATGCTTAATGGTACACCATGACGGCTTACGATCTCGCTGATGTAGATACGAGCTAACTTCTCGCTCTTGAAGTCCTCGTGAATCGGAATGAAATGAGATGACTTTGTAAGACGATCGATTATTACCCATATGGTGTCATACCCACTAGAGGTGCGAGGTAACCCGGTAATGAAGTCCATGGTTATGTTTTCCCACTTCCATACAGGTATTTCGGGTTGGACTAGGAGTCCTGAAGGTCTTTGATGTTCAGCTTTCACTTTGGAACAGGTAAGGCATTTGGAAACAAAAACAGCGATGTCCTTTTTCATGCCAGGCCACTAGTAGGTGTATCGTAGGTCTTGATACATCTTATCAGCTCCTGGGTGTACAGAGTATCGTGTTTTGTGTGCCTCATTCATGAGGAAACAACGAAGGTTATCGTGATCAGGAATCCATATGCGGTTTAAATAGTATAGAATATCGTCGGATTTGGTTTCTATTTTGAGTTCAGCTCCACATGACAGCTCATCGCGTACGTCTTTTTCTGTTACAAAAACACGTTGAGTTGCCCGAATTCGATCTTTGATGTCGGTTATGATTTGCGAACATAGAAGACGAATAGAGTTCGCATAACCTTTTCGACTGAGCGCATCGGCCACCACATTTGCCTTGCCAGGATGGTACTGAATTTCACAGTCGTAGTCGTTGAGAAGTTCGACCCATCTTCGTTGCCTCATATTCAACTCTTTCTGGTTGAAGATATGTTGGAGACTCTTGTGGTCAGTGTATATTTCACACTTGGTACCGTAGAGGTAATGTCTCCATATCTTGAGAGCGAACACAACGGCTCCAAGTTCCAGGTCATGGGTGGTATAATTCTTCTCATGGACTTTGAGTTGCCTAGAGGCATAGGCTATCACTTTTCCTCTTTGCATCAATACACAACCTAGTCCTTGCCCTGATACGTCGCAATAAACCACAAAGTCATCGCAACCCTTAGGGAGTGTAAGGACAGGTGCGTCACAAAGCTTTTGCTTTAAAGTTTGGAAGGCCTCCTCTTGCTTAGGTCCCCAAATGAAGGGTTTTCCTTTGTGAGTCAAGGCCGTGAGTGGTACGGCGATACGTGAAAAATTGGCAGTGAAGCGTCGGTAATAACCAGCCAAGCCGAGAAAAGACCTAACTTCGGTGGGGATACGTGGCGCTTGCCATTCTTGTACTGCCTTGATTTTTGAAGGATCGACATGAATCCCTTTGTTATTGACGACATGACCAAGGAATTGTACTTCTTCTAACCAGAATTCGCATTTTGAGAACTTAGCGTAAAGCTTTTCAGACCTTAAGAGTGTAAGTATGTGTCGAAGGTGTCGCTCATGATCGGATTTTGACTTGGAGTAGATAAGAATGTCGTCGATGAAGACTATGACGAAACGGTCGAGGTAGGGTTTGCATACTCTATTCATTAAATCCATGAAGACAGCGGGGGCGTTGGTTAAACCGAAGGGCATAACCATGAACTCGTAATGACCATAACGAGTTCGGAAGGCAGTTTTTGTAATATCTTCTTCGCGCACTCTAAGCTGATGATAACCAGAACGAAGGTCTATTTTGGAAAAACAGGTGGCGCCTTGAAGTTGGTCTAGAAGGTCATCAATACGAGGTAGTGGATAGCGATTCTTAACCGTCAACTTGTTGAGTTCTCTATAATCAATGCACATGCGAAACGTTCCATCTTTCTTCTTCACAAAAAGAACAGGCGCACCCCAAGGCGATGAGCTAGGACGTATGAATCCTTTGTCAGTCAACTCTTGCTGTTGACTGGCCAACTCTTGCATCTCGGATGGGGCTAACCTATAAGGAGACTTTGCGACCGGTGTAGCGCCGGGCACAAGATCAATTCGAAATTCGACTTCTCTCACAGGAGGAAGTCCTGAAACGTCGTCGGGAAAAAACTTGCGGGAATTCCTTCACAATTGGAATATCTTCGAGCTTCTTCTCCTTGTCTCCCTTCTTGACGCGTGAGCTAGAAATGCGACGTAGTTTTTGCGAAGATAACTTCGGCTTGTAGGCAGGACATCAATTTGAGTCCTTTCGAAGGGGTTTCCCCAAAGATACGTAGCGTCTGACCGTCTGCGAGAGGAATACGAATGAATTTTTGGTGACACACCACTTCAGCGTGATGCTGGCTGAGCCAGTCCATACCGATTGTAACATCGAAACTTCCCAACTTCATAGGAATGAGGTCAATTGAGAAATCGTGATTGTTTAGAGTGAGAGTACAATCGCGTATAATAGAATTTAATGAAACGGGTTTTCCGTCAGCAACTTCCACCGTCAGAGATTCAACGAGATCAGCACGAGGTTGATCGAGGATAGATTCGAATTCTAAAGACACAAAGCTCTTATCCGCACCAGTATCGAATAATATAGTTGCATAGCTACCATTGATGAGAAACGTACCGTTGACCACATTGTTGTCAGCCCTGGCTTGGTTGGCGTTGATATTGAAAGCTCTTCCTCTGGCGGGTGGAGGAGCTTGGTTAGCTTGGTTTACTGTGTTTGCTTGAGCTTGGGCATGGATGATGTTCACTAGGCGTGGACAAGTGTTCCTGAAGTGGTTTGGGTCCCCACAATTGAAACAGGCTCGCATGGGTTGCATAATGGGGTAGTTGGGTTGGTAGTAAGGTTGGGCTGCGTGTTGTGCAGGTGGTAGAAGTAAGGGTTGTTGGGCTTGGCCCACCATTTGATTTTGGGTTTGGGTTGGAGGTTGACTGCGGTTTAATCGCTGAAGGGTACGACAGGTTTGGATGGTGTGGCCCGCACGACCACAGCTGGTGCAATGTTGGCAGGGGTTTTCTGGAGGATGATGGTATTGACAACGGTTACACTTTGGGTGTGGGCCAGTGTATGGCCTTTTGAATGGTGCGGCTGGAGGGGCAACTTGAGTGATTGGTGCGGCAGTGATGGGAGGGTTGGTTTGGGTGACGGCAAAGTTCTTGCCATTTCGCTTCCTCTTACCAGCAAACTTCGAGGATGAACCTGGGTGGTTTGGAATTGGGGGCTCAATGGGTGTTTTCTTCTTCTCCTCTTTGAATTTGCCGTTTCGAATGCGATTTTCAGTGAGTTCCGTAGCTAACTCCATTGTGGCTTCAAGTGTTGCAGGCGAAGTGCTTAAAACTGAATCTTGGATTTTCGAGGGAAGGCCTCGAATATAGTGTTCGACTAAGCGGTATAAAGGGGTGAACAAATTGGGGATCATCTGGTTCAATTCGAGAAATCTCTTATTGTATGAAGTGTGGTCTCCTTCCTTTTGTTTCAATGCGTGAAACTCGTCTTCTAGTTTTTTTATTTCGCTTCTTAGACAGAAGCGTCTCGTCATGATTTCCCTTAACTCTTCCCATGTTAAGGCCATGGCATCTTAAACACCTCGCTTACCCTTTTCCGTGTTCCACCAGGTAAGGGCTACCCCAAACAACCTTCCAATCGCGTAACGTACCTTACGGTCCTCGGGACAGTCGCAATTGAGAAAAGTGTTTTCCATCTCCTCAAACCAGTGAAGGAGAGCGGTGACACCTTCAGTCCCTTCATAATTTGGGGGATCGCAGGATTTGAAGTGTTTGTAGGTGCATTTGGGGGTTTTGGGCGGAGGGTTGGCGACGCTTTGGTCTTCTTGGTTGGGAGGGTTGATGGGATTAGCGGTGAGGGCTTGTTGAACTTGTATCACGATGTCAGGAAGTACTGCGGCCATTTGTTTAGCAATTTGCGTGGCCAAGCGTTCGACTTTCCTGACCTTCTACCTCCACGTAATTGCCTAGCCGACATCTACAGGAACATATGTAGGAAGATTGTGAGTTCAAGAATTTCCTAGGTGTCATGTGTCGTAAAATAAAAAAATGAAAACAACATAGCTGAAAATAATTTAACTACATCCATAGGATGTCTTGGGTTTGCTTATGTTTGGGCCTCCAAGTGTCCCCCATACCATTGCCTGTGTAGTCATGTGGGCCCCCATGACTATTGGGCTTGGTAGGATTCACATTGGTGTCGGCGGGTTAACACTCGCACCACCCGAATGAAAATCGTAAAACATGATTGCGAAATGCATGGTAGGAGGGTGTCCAGGTGTAGACACAATGACAACTCAAAGTGGGGTTAGCTCACACGACGTTTGGTATAGCATACTTTGCCCTAATAGGTCCTTGTACTCTCATCGTTAGTCCCCAGGTAGGCAAACTGGTCCTTTATTTTGGATTTATATGAATGCCAAGCCTAGACAGGACGTTCCGACTACCTGTACTCATACCTTTCCAGTTACTACATGCCCGTCGTGAAAACTCACTTTGATGTGATTTTAAAAATACGAAAACATTGCAAAAATCATGGAAATCGTGAGGTGTGTGCTTTCATAGATATGACATGTTATGAGGATATGAACTATGATGAGCATTGCATATTAACATGTACTTGTGAGAGTGCTTGCATAATATTGGGTGTGAAGATAAACATGAAACATATAAACATCATGAATTTTGCATGTAACACATAAACAATTAAAATTTAATCAACTATAGTATAGGCTCTAAGGGTCTAATAACCTATCATATATCCCTATAGCCACAAGCTCTGATACCAATCTGTCACACCCTAACCCGCAGCAGAATAAAAGTCGAGGCATTATTGGGTTATCACTAAAGCTCGTGATATTTACTAAGAAGTTTCATATTTATTAAATTCAAATTACAAACTTAAATATCTAATAAACAAAATTCATACAAATACAAAGGAAACCAAATCTAAATGTTTATTCCAACGCAATAACTTGTTTATTCTTCTAGGCTATCCTAAGTGTTTCTTTCTTCAACTGGATCACCTATATCATGTGTAAAGCAGGGGGGTTTTGGGTCAACAAAAGTTGGCGAGTGAACCTTGATAAAACATTTTTCATAATTGCATGTTTTATTTATTAAGGAAAATTCGTTCATAAATCACATGTGAGCAAATATATATAATTGTAAACAATCACAAATCACATTGAATGAATATATGACATGAATGATGATGTATTTGAGATCAAGGCTCAATCAAATGGAGCCGATCTAATGAGGCACCTGATGCTCAACCCGTATCCCACGGGGAACTGATGGCCTAATGAAATGCGTGCACTAAAATGATAAATTTAATCCACATATAAATCACACAACAACCAATACACATTTGATCACAAAATGATATAAGCACAAGTGTTTAGATAAAATAAAGGAATAGTACGACACAAGATACACCCCAAAACGTGATTAAAACGGGGAATTTGTAGAGATTCACTCACCTTGGGTGCGTATTCTTGAGTGGTAAAGAGAGCGCACGATTTAGAATTTAACCGACGAAGGAAACTAACCTAAATAATAACGTAATAATTCGATAAATAATAAATTTTTAATTGAAATTAACATTTTCAATTAGTGCTTTTTATTAAATTTTTAGATCTATTTTTGTGAAATTAATACCAATTTTTAGGCTTTAAAAACCTTATTTTTAAGTATTTTAATTAATTTTTAGTGAAAATAATAAAGGATTTGAATATAAAAAAATTACCCTTTTTAGGGGTTTGACAGGTTCGACCGGTTTGACCGCGGGAGTTATTGGCAGCGTGTGAGGTTCGAACTTGTGACCTCTCGGTTGCGTGCACGCAGCTCTTCCAACTTAGCTACGTGTCTAACCCGTTAGATCTTTGATTTTTATTATATTTACATACTGTTTACCTTAATTCAGAAATCATTTAATTAAAAAGGTTTTAGAATCAATTAAACCGGTGTGCGTTCTGAGGCTCGAACCCGCGTCTGCAAGTTGTTTTGCACCCAGCCTAACCAGTTGGGCTGGGTGTCTAACCTGCTCAGAATAGAATTTTTATTATACTTAACCACTTACCGCAGGTTAATTTGTTTATTTGCAAAAACAGTTGATTAAGTTCAGAAAGTCGGCCATGTGATAGGATTCGAACCCGGTATAGATAGTATGAAATGCACACAGTCCACCACTGGATTGTGTGTCTAACCCGTTTTAAAAGACCAAGTTTGATTATTTATAATTTGAATAACTTCGTCTTTTTCATCCTACATTAAACCCAGTACTGAACTCGATTATGTCAGATTAAAATGATGTTATTGTTGTGCTGGTTATAAATTAATCATGTTAATAACAAATTGGCAGGAATGCTGAAAGATTTACCGATGATTGAAATGTTCCGGCGAGCAGAGCTTATCTTTCCGGCGAACAGAACAAAGGTTTTGAGCAGAGTGATTTCGTGAACGATTGGAAGTGTGACCTTGGAATGATTGGTAGATAGTATTTATGGGCAGAGGCGGTCTTCATCTTGGTTTGAATTTTTCAGTTACGATCTATATGATTATGAATGAAAAAGCTTTAAGGTTTCGGTTATAACTGATGTTTGTCATTAGTTGTATCCATTTTTCAATCGCAAAGAAGACGTTAACCCTTAAATTTCGTGATTTGATCTTGACAACAATTTCAGAACTGAAGCTTGCTATTTGCAGTTTTTGTTCTTAGTTCTGCTATATAGGTTGTTTGTTTCTGATTCAAATCACCAAAGTGTGTGTGGAGTAGTGGTGTTTTGTGTGTATGCATACGCGGGATACCCGGGTGGGTTCGAAACCTGGTCACTCCTTTAAATTATTTTATTTTCATTTACTAAATTTTATATTTTCATTTACTTAATTTTATCATTATTTATTAATTATGATTTTTTTCAATTCTACAATATTTATTATTTATGAAATATTTTAATCAACCGGCTCTAATAAAACACGCATCGACCTTTTAACTGAACATTTGATTAATAAACGAAGCGGGTTTTGAACCCGTTTTTCATAAATGTTATAGCCACTATCCTTCAGCCGCCACCACAATCGTTTTTATATTTTCTAAACCCTAATTCCCAATCACACAATTCGTTTACAGGCAACATTCTTTATTTACTTTTTGCATTCATCTTGTGTTTTTTGGTACTGTGGGTTGAATCTGTGATGATATCCTTAAGGCTTGTTTCTCATGAACATTCACAGTGGCTGTCTGATTGAGCTTTCGTCTTCGCCAACCTTGAGAGCTCATGCTGCTCTTTCATTCCATGGATGTCTGAGATCCCACCCTTTTATTCATAAATTCATCATTTTTTTAATTGGGGAACGTCTCCCCCTTTTTGCAAATTTTATATTGCTTCAGGGATGGAGTGATATCCCCTGAGATTCAATTCACCTTATCACTTTGTCACCAAATTCATTGGTATATGTTTCACTAATTTACAATTTGCTGATCATTAAGGGGTAGAATATATGGTTTCTTTTGTTGTTTATTTAAAGGAACTGGTGTTGATATCTTTAAGGATTGTTTCTTAGAAACATTCGCAGTGGGTGAAAGATAGTGTTTGAAATTTAGGTAAATTGTAGTTGGGTGTTGGTGGTGGGAGGTAGTGGTGGAAGACGGTGGTAGTGGGTGAAGAGAGAGAGAGGAGGGAGAGGAGAACGTCTAGAGAGAGAAGAGAGATGGAAAGAGAGTCAGAGAGAGATTCAGGTTTTCTAATATTTATCCTTTATTTTTTATTTCTTACACCATTAGTCCCTTAAATATCAAGTTATTTACTCAAGAATGCATAAGGAGGTAAAATGACAAGAATATCCTCATTTGTAATACACATGACCATATTTAAGTAAAAATTCTAACTGAGTTTGGCTTAAAGTTTACAACGTGCAAGATTTTAAAACATAAAACACAAAACTTGCAAACTTTGGCACTAAAGGACACCGCCTGCAAAGTGATGTAAACATAAAGGACAAAACTTGTAATTTACTACTTTCCTTACATTTTTCCCTTAAATTTTTTTAATACTAATCCATAAAATAAAAAAAATTCTTTAAAATTTAAAAAAAAATGACAATGTTTTTTTAAAAAATGATATAATTTAATAAAAATAGTACTACGATACATTTCCTCCTAGCCATTTCTTCGAAATCTTGTTTTTCATATTTTACGTCACCGCACGATCTCGTTCTGGTTGGCTTTCGATGTCGGTTCTCATGGTTCGAAACCCTTCAGCCTTGTGTTATTGTAGTTCCATTTTGAGTCATTTCCTATCCAACTGCAGCCTCTTCATTTCCCTCGCCGCGACTTCTTCCTTTTCTTTTTCTCTCTTTTCGTACTTCTTCGCTTGATTATCCTTAAACTTGTTGAAGTTTAGAAGAGGTTTATCAATTTTTGATAAATCCCTTGAGGTCATTCCCTTCGAACCAGAAGTCTTTTCGGTCGCTGTTTTTTTGGCGCAGTCCCTTCTAACTCAGGTTCATCGTTTATGTTAATAGTACACGATGCATCAGAAGCACTAGCATTATAACTACCTGATGCACTCATTTTAGGTCTTTTAGGTTGTGATACCTCATTAAGCACCACTTTCCACTTCTCACATTTTTTCAATGTCTCATACGGCCTCATGTATGAGACGCCGAATGTTTTTTATTGTATTGTTAAGTAGCCGTCGACAAAACACTTTCATCATTTGCACCACTTGAACGATTGTTCCATGTCAGAGCCAAAGCCACGTCATTTCCCCGACCCCTTCCCCTTTTCCCACACAAGGGTGTTACCCATTCAAAGACCAACTTGTTACGAAAGTAGAACATCAAGAACAGCTAGTTGTGTACTTTCTTTAATTTAATGACCCAATACATAACTTATCATACAACATATAGACAAAAGTTTAAGATAGGGACCTAATTAAATTGTAGAGAGATACAAGAATTTGGCTACTGTCTCTTTCCTCTAGTCTCCCACCAACACTCTTTTTAGCTCTTTATCTTGTGCTCATAAGTCATAAGCCCCCACAACCAGATCCAACTTGGTTGTTAATCTGTCAATTCATATCTATACATCATCTCAAATCAATCAGTCAATCATAACATCCCCACACATTAGATTTTAATTCAATACAACCAAACAAATATGTCTGTCGACCTCTCCACTGCCACCTTACCACCACCACCGCCACCGCCCCTTCACCACTCCGCCGATCAGCTATGCTATGTCCACTGCAGCCACTGCGACACCGTCCTCGCCGTAAACATCTTCTTTATATACACTTACTTATCCATCTTTCTTGCTCTTGATTATTTTAGAACAACAAACTAAACTATTATCCCAACAAAAACAAAGAAAAAAAACTAGCATGGAGCCAGATACACCGTAAAAAACACAGAAAATAACCAGCCAAACAAATTACGCGATATGTTAATCTTGATTAGTTCACACAATTTTTTTTTAATTTCTTTCTCTTGATTAATTTTCTTTTTTGGAACGATAAACTTACACACCCTAAATTTTAGGTACTAGAAGTTTAGAACGCTCACTTGGGGGCAACAGCTTACTGCACTCCTTGATACTGCGCGGTTACAAGCGCTTTGGTTACTCGTGAATAATTAGGGTTTTGTTTTTATGATACTTATAGGTCGGTGTTCCTTGCACAAGCTTGTTCAAGACGGTGACTGTCCGGTGTGGCCACTGCAGCTACCTCCTGCCGGTCACCATGTGTGGAACGATGCTACCACCGCCGGCGGTCAGCCAGTTTCAGTTTGGTCACTCTAGTTTCATTTCTCCGGCCACCCATGGTCATCAGGTAAAAGATTCATCAAGGTTTAATCTTTTTCAAAAATAAAG
Organism: Scalesia atractyloides; assembly: GCA_947069175.1. Taxonomy (NCBI): domain Eukaryota; kingdom Viridiplantae; phylum Streptophyta; class Magnoliopsida; order Asterales; family Asteraceae; genus Scalesia; species Scalesia atractyloides. The sequence continues at coordinate 7,448,679 of CAMTDV010000024.1, read as the reverse complement.
AAGGGTTTGGTTTCTTATGATTCATGTGGCAGCTGGATGATCAAATTCCAAATGGGAGCTCAAGTTTTATGATGAATCAGAATTTTACAAATGATGTTTCTGTCACAGCTCATAGAGGATTATTCAGTGATCTTCCAAAGCCCCCAGTGATTAATCGACGTAAGATCATATCCTAAGTATTTAATTTCTTGTAAATATTGCCTCATTTCTTTAATAAATAAATACATATATTAATATATATACATACCTATTCATACATGAAGAAATAAGAAATAAAAATTAGAATCTTGACTTGTTATTTTATATTAGGGTTTCTTCCTCTTAACCTAATTTATTTTAAATTTAATAATAATAAATAGAGGGTTATAGATATATGTGAATATATATCCATATAAAACCCTTAAAGTATGTTTTGAATTGGACAAAGCTATGAACCCTACATCAACTGAATTCATGATGTTTTAAAAATCACCTTGAAAGCTTTCTTTTTCAGAAGTTCCTCACATTTCGATGTCCTCATGGTTTAAAATCAAAAGCAGTTTTGTTTTCTTTCTCTTTCTAATTTCCACTCATCTAGTCATCTTTTATAAGTTAGCAAACTATCTTTTAACTTGTTATCTCTTTTACACCCTCAAATGGGCATCTATTAGTTATATAGTTTACTTTTTGCATTTAGATATTGTTGAAAATAAAGTGATTATTGAGCAATTTTTCAAAAGTTTAATTTTTTATTCATTTATAAATGTTTTTTTTCCGGGGTTATCTCTAGATTCTAACATCTTCTATTTAACTTACCCGATCCCATGTGGCAATACACGGAGTGGCCGAGTATGACACCCCTCCCCCTAAATTGAAGCATGAGCCCAAAGCTTCAAGCTTCATAAAAAATCCAGCACATAATAAACTTATTGTCACCAACTTCTTTAAGAAAATTAAAACCCGAGGTTTACAACTCCAGGTTATGTTCAATTGAAATATAAAATCCTATATTACGCCCCTCCTTGTTTTAGGAAAAAAAATGGAATTGATCGTAGTAATTAATTTAGTATTCATATTAAAAAAATTAAGGTGATTGTCGTTTCAATTATTTGAAATAATATTGTATTTTCATCTATATCTCAAATGAACCATAACTATTGAGCTATAACAAACAGAAATATATATAAGAAATATTGTGTAGTGATAAAGTGTCTGCTTTTAATTTATTTCAATATAGAAAGCTTAAATAACGTAAGATGTAGGAATATGAATATTTTAAAGTATGTTTGTTTACCGTTAAAAATATCAAAAACTATCCGGGTTATTCACCTTAGTGAATTACATTTAAAAATGTAAAATTATAAAATGTTACCTAAAATGGTCAAAGGAGCCGAAACTAACCAAATTATAACTGAATACATACTACTAACTATAAAATCAATTTGTTCGAATATTATTTTGTATTTTCAAGTAACATTATTTTATTATCATACCCTACATATAAATGATATCCAAGAAATAAAAAAAATTACGTATCTACCAACCACATTTATCTTTTGATCATTATCCAACACATCTGAGTATCTGACTGCCTGGTGTACCACCTCTTTCATCGCCAAAATGAGATGTACGAGTAAGATTTTTAGAGGATTTTTCTTTTTTTGTTGAATCTATGTGGGCCGTCAATGGATGAAAAATACAAATCTTACCCAATTGGAGTGTTTGAAATACTTGTATTTACAATTTAAAAATTATATTATATTAAAAAAATATACAAATTTTATATTTTGTTTATAGAATATTTATTTAAATTTAAAGAAGAATATACAAAAACTGATAGTCCAATTCTAGTTAGATAATTCATTCGATATTCAATCCCCATGTGTCTTCTTATTAGTATGTATTTCTATTTCTATTTCATTTGAGTACTTTAATTAGGGTTGCAAATTACTTTTTGATGAGCTAGAATTAGACTTGATCACTTTAACATTGTTCCCATACCTCATGTGGCTTAATGAAGCAAGCTTGATTCGATCTTTGGTATAGTTCAACTTGATTAAGCTCGAACAACTGTAAAAAGTTTGATTTGTATTTGATATGAGTTATATGTGTCTTCAAAATAGTAATAATAAATGGAGATGATTCGTTACAATTACAGGCTTAAACCTCTATATGTTTAAAGTTTGTTTATTTATACCCTGTTGATTTTACTCTACATTCATGAGTTTGATTAGTTTATGACTATACTTGAGTTTCTATTTTAAGTTTCTATTGTGAAAGTCTCTTATTATTAATCAAGGAAACAAAAAAAATCATATTAATCTAAGAACATACTTGAATGTCCTCTTTGAAATATAAAATTAGAAACATAACAAATAATCAGTTGAAATAAGTAGATTACCCTTTAAATCAAATTTTGGGTGATTAGTATTCATAACTATACTTAACAATCAAACTAATATTATTATGCATAAACTTTTACTACCTACCCTAACCCACATCTCACATTCTCATCCAAAACTATCACTAGCTTCACCCTCTCTAAACCATCGTGGCATTGCTAACTACACAAAACCATCGGTCACCATGGATCCTTATTTTCTCACCCTCCGTCTAGGCCACAATATGTCTTTGCATGATTGAATATGATGTGTGTGATTGTTATGGTTTTAAAGTTGTAATTCCGGAAGGTAATGATGTGAAGGACTAGTTAGAATTTGGGCGATTTGTTAGATTACATGATACGGTTTTTGCTATTTGATTTATTTACATTTTGTGTATCCACATTTTTTTTCTAGTGTATTTGTATGAAATCAGTTAAGGTTTTCATAGTTAGGTTCATCATTTTCTTATTGATGGGTGGTTTGGTGGCTTATGGTAGTTTGTGATGTAGATGGGTGGCAAAGGTGGTTTTGATTACCATGTTTTGTGGGTGTAGATAGATGTAGGCGATCAAGATGTCAAATGGAAATTAAGAATAGTGGTTTGAGTGGATTGAACGATGATGGTGTGATCTGGTGGATGTGAATGGAGGTGCATAGTGAGCAAAGTTGTTAAAAGCAAATCAATTGGTAGGACTAGTTGTACCATGATAGTGGTGTGAGGTGGATGTTAACGTTGGTAGTATGGCTACTTCGAAACAGTTTCGTTTTTAAAATATTGATAGTCAGACCGTGGTGGTGTAGAGACGCTATAGAAACAACTAACGAATAAGAGAAAACTGATAATAATAACAATAATAATAAGGGAAAATGTCACAGAATAGTAACCAAGTTTCAAAAGTGTTCTAACTAAGTCACTCGTATCGTTTTTGTCCCAATTAGATAACTTAACATTCAAATCGAGTCATGTCCTTTTTTCCATGTGTCAAGAGAAAAATGGAGCATAAGATGTTAGGGTCGGATTATATTAATATATGAAATTCTATTTATTAAAAATAAAAACACTTTAGTTACATTAAAAATTGAAAAAACAAGTTAAAATCCACGTCATCACTGGACGTTAGCATCAAATGAAAGGGAAAAAAGAAACAAAAATTCACATCACTACGGTTACCTGTGAAATGGATGAAAAACCCTTAATTTTAATAAAAAATGAATGTTGAGTGACCTGATTAGACACTTTTGAAACTTGAGTGACCTAATTGGAACACTTTTAAAACTTAGTTACTATTCTACAAAGTTACCCATAATAATAACTACAATAATAACAACAACAATAATAATAATAATAATAATAAGTAACGAAGAAATGATTGCTGGTAAGAAGTAGGGGTGCTTAAACGAATCTTATTTTGAATTTGCGAGTTATTCGAATCAATATAAGATAAAATATCTAATATAATGCGGCATATATTCGGAACAACCATATTCGTTAGTTACTTATATAATTTAGTTAGTTATATTTATTTTTTTATATAAAATCCTAAATTGTAGAAAACTTCCCCTCCAAAACTTTGGATTGTCAAAGATGCTACATTGCAACCCAAGTTCTTTATTTATTAGTTAGGATTGATAGATGTATATAGAAAGAGAGATAGAGAGGAGGGATGTGTGAATATTAACTCAAAAAAATAATAAAAATAAAGTGGCATTAAATCATATTATATATACACACATAATATCATACATAAATTTCAAATTCGAAGTTCGAATCGAAAATCTATATACACACGTAATATTAGAGAAATGATCAAATAGGAAGTTTAATCTTGCTAGAACGATAGGAAGTAATCTTAGCCATCCATGTGGCAAAATACAAATACAAGTGGAAAGGGTATTTTGATCTAATCTCCATCAACATCACCTAGCACCCTCCCCTAGCACCCTCCCTCCTGCACACCAGTATTTTCTCTAATCTCAAACCCATCTCCCCACCACTTCACTACTCCACCGCCACCACCCACGCCACCACTCTCACCTCCTCCTCGCCTTCGGTGACCGTCAAGCCGTCTCCTCGATCTTTGCGCAAATCGTCTGAATCTGAATCATCGACGCAAATCACGCCGGCGTTATCTGCGACAACGGTACAACCGTCGCACGGGCACGACTGCCTCTGAATCTCATCGGAGAACGGAAATGACGTTGGAGGATATTTGAAGTTAGTGGTGAAATCTGTAGTTAGAGAATATCGAGTTTGAATGGGTAGTTGGCATTTTGAAGAGTTTTAGAAGATGAATGATGATGGAGGTAAATGGTGAATGAAATTGTTGACAGGTGAGCTAATTAGGAGATGAGGAGAGGAGATATTGATAAGATTTCTTATTGCGTTTTACATATTTTGTTGTGTTTTGTGATTTGTGGCTGTGCTTCTTTTTGGAAAATGGAAAACTGAAATGAGCATAATAGGGTTTTTTTAGAAACTCAAATGAATATAATAAATATCATGAAAAGCATTGCGTTTTACGTCTGTTACTGTATTTATGTTTTGGGATTTTGAAAAGTAATATGAAATTATATTTTAAAGATTCCATCTTTATTGTTTTCTATATTTTGTGTTTGTTAAATACAATAACTCATTACATTTTATAAAAACTTATTTTTGGTTTATTGCGTTTTAAAAAAAAATACTTTTGATTTTGTGTTTTTTGTCTGTTTCGTTTTAGAAGGAATACTTTGTTTTGTGTTTTTGATTCATTGCGTTTTAAAAAGAACATTTTTTTGTATTTTTAGTCCAATGTGTTTTACAAAAAAAACACTTTATTTTGTATTTTTAGACCATTGCGTTTTATAAAAAACAAATTTTTTGTGTTTTTAATCTATTACGTTTTAGAAAAAAATTATTTTTTTATGTTTTTAGTCCATTGCGTTTTTATAAATAACACTTTGTTTTGCGTTTTTGATCCAATGCGTTTTAGAAAAGACTTTTTTTATGTTGTTTGCCCATTGCGTTATAGAAAGAACACTTTCTCTTGTGTTTTTAGTCCATTGCGTTTTAAAAGGAACATTTTTTTGTGTTTTTGATCCATTGCGTTTTAGAAAAAAAAATCTTTCTTTTGTGTTTTTTGTTTATTGCGTTTTAGAAATAACTTTTTTTTTGTGTTTTTAGTCCACAACGTTTTAGAAAAAACATTTTTTTTGTGTTTTTAGTCAATTGCGTTTTAGAAAAAATCAAATTTTTTGTGTTTTTTGTTTATTGCGTTTTACGTTTTTGGGTTATCGAAAACTTTTTTTTTCAAAAGTATAGCAATAGTGTGCTCGTTTTAAAGATAAAAAAACGCTTGTTTTTATGGTGCAATTTTTATAAAAAATATTGTCATATGAAAAAGTTATTAATGTTTTAAAAACGATGGGGAATTGAAGGAGAGAAATTATTGACTTGAATAGACTATAATGCCCTTAAACTAACTCATGCGCCTCTTTATTTTGTTCCATCTCAAACCATTTAATCTTAATCATTGATTACTTAATAATGGTTCAGATTACTTCCTAGCCTTTCTACCCAAATAAACTTCCTAGTATATCCTAACCCCGTAATATTATACATAAATTTCTAATTTAAAGTTCGAATTGAAACAAATAGAATCACAAATTTAAAATTCGATTTTTGACATCGAATTCGATTTTAAAAATTTGAATCAAATTTCGAATAGGTGATTTTTTACTCGAATCGATTTTTGTTTTTCGAATCCGGTTCAAACAATGAACAACCTAATAAGAAAAGAGTAGTGTGAAAATGTGGGTAAAGATATATATTTAACGTGTTAAAAAAATATATGTAGTTGTGTACCAATTTTCATAAGGTCATCTGTAATTGTTAATGCTAGGGATGAGCTCGGTACCAACTAGTACTGATATCGAAAATTTCAAAAAGTTGGTATCAGTACGGAAATCCTAAACAATGGGTACCAATACGGTACGGTACGGTTCGATAGTGCTACTAGTACGGACTGATATTTGAATGTAAATACTGGTACTGTACCAGTACCGAAAACGCAAAATGTCGGTACCGAAAATATTTCGCTTCGGGAAGTTCGGTACCAGTTCCGAACCGGTACCCAGTACCTTTACTCATCCCTAGATAATGCCCCAAGGGGCATTTTCCGCTTCGTAAGTATCAAACCGCTCATTCAAAAAATGTTTAATAGTTCAAGCCTTTTTATACTCTTTCAATCATTATTTTTCAATTTTTTTTCTCCTTATTTGACGTTATACTAGAAATGTCTCTTTTTCTTTCTTCATGCCCCTATAACGTCCAAGTTGGTATTGTGAGGTGTTATAAAACCTCTATAATATTCATTACGCATGTTGTGTTTTGTGTCCGGGCTGTGATTACGTTCATAATATATAACATAATATATAACAATGGGTATAATGTCATGTTTATTCTATAAAAAAAAAGATAAAGATAAAAGGCTGTTGAAAAATCGATTCCAAACATATTTCCAGACAAGATTGTTGAGGTGACAGTATAGATTTTCCTGTCAAATCAGTAATAATATTTTTTCAATTATTAAAGAAAATAAAACAAGGTATTTATTAAGTTATCGATGTTATGGTTTTGGTTAACCAGCACCGGAGAAGAGGCAAAGAATCCCCTCGGCCTACAACCGATTCATCAAGTAAGGTTTTCTTTTATTTTCTTTTTATCTATTTTTTTATAACAAGTGTGTAGACATATACTAAAAGGTGTTTAAAATGTTTTTTTTTAAATTAAAAAACTATAGTAATAGCATGTTCAAATTATAAAGAGAATATAATATTCGTTTTTATGATGTATTTTTTTTAAATTAGCATATAAAACGTTATAGTCATTCAAAAAATCATGGGGAAAAGTTTATTTAAAAGACAACAGTATGTGTTAGAGGATTAATCTATTTTAACTTTTATAATTACCTAAACTTTTAAATTTATATAAAATTATCTTTTTGTTCTTATTTGTGTTGTAGTATAATTTAGATATATATAAAATCAATGAACTACTCTGAGAAAAATGAAAAATGCAGGGAAGAAATTCAAAGGATCAAAGCCCGAAATCCTGAGATCAGTCACAGAGAAGCGTTTAGTGCTGCGGCTAAAAATGTATTGTTTATCCTTCTCTTTTTTGTTATTCTCCACATCGTCATTTAGTTATTTTACTTTGTGGCACTTAACCTTAAAATACAGAGGCAGTTTAAAGAAAAATAATCTAGACGGTTTAATACATATATAAACTTTATTAAGAATATATAGTTTTTTTTTATTTGGGGTATCAAAATATTGCATGCATTACAAGTGGATAAAAATTTGACCATGTTTCATAAGGGGGTTGTCATTGACAATGGTGCTCTTTCAAAAGGAAGCTAGCGGGATGTTTAAAGAGGTCGCCATTGACAATGAAGATCTCTCCAAAAAGGTCGCCATTGGCAAGAGAGATTGTCAATAGTAGTAGCTATGACCCCTTTGTAACACATTACCAGAAATTTATCCCTTGTGTGGCAAGCAATATGAGAGTACCCCAAAATACAACTTAATCTAGTATGTCTACTAAAATATGTAAGCTTATGTGTGAGTTTTGAAATTTATCCTTTTATAACGTTGTGTAACTCAAACTAATACTGTGATAATGTAAAAGTTATTTACTATCGTATTTAAAATATGAAACCTTTAAATAGGATTACATTTTTCTTCGTAATCAATAAGGGGGTTATCTTTTTTAGATAAAATAAGGGGTTATCTTTTTTACATAAAATTCTAATGTTTTTTTATGTTTGCTTGTCCTATAAAGTAGTTAAAATATGATTTTTTTTTCATGTTTATAATATTTTAAACTAGTTATTTTATATAAATTTTTATACTATAATAAAAGTCTAATAATTTATGTGGAAATCTAAATTTTTTTAATAAATTATTGTTTTATTAACCATATTTGTTCCAACTTCTTTTAACGTTGGTTGTACATATAACATATACAGTGTTCAGTTATTGAACAAATGGTCTTAATTCTTAACATACAAAATACCCTTAACGTGAGAAGTGAAGTAGAGAACTTTTATTTTATTTTTTTGAAATTTTTTCCCTCTCTTATTAATCATTTACTTTAATCCTAGAATAAAAAAAATCGTGATTCTACACTAGTAGAGTAATTATGTAATGTTGTAAAGTAGTTATAATTACTCTACAAACTTAGAGTAATTATAATTACTCTACAAAATTACATAATTACTCAAGTACTGGAAAATCATGATTTTTTTTATTGCAATTAAACATTATTCTTAAGTAGATGAAAAAAAATCATCATGATCATTTTGTATGTTTAAGACATATTTGTATTTTATCTTTACACTACATATACATACACACAAGTTATAAGCATCTTTTATTGTAAGATTTTTATATACAGAAAAAAATATATACAAAAATTTTATGTGTACATCATCATGATCATGATAAATGTTATATAGAAACTGATTTTACATTTTTAATAACTCAAACAAGATACAAAACAATCTTTACCATAGAAGTATAAAAATATAAATTATTTGAATTAAAGCAAAGTATAAAACTTTCTTCATGTTAGCTTTGGTAATATATATATAGCAAAAACATTTATGTAAATTTAAAAATATACATAAAAAATAACTAATTAAATGTACATGCAGTGGGCTCACTTTCCACACATTCGCTTTGGTCTCGTGGCTGATAAGACTACTGCTGCTGTCAAAAAGGCCAGCATGCACCAACAGGTACATGACTATACCTGCTACATGCAAATCATTTTGATTTTGATTCTCATTTTGACTTTGAGGTTCTTTTTTCTTTTTTTTTTATGGCAAATTTAGATCACTAATAGACTGGGCCGGCTCAACCATTTTGATGGCACAAAGTAACTTACAAACTTGAGGCCTTTTTTCAAAAAAAAAAAAAAAAAAAAAATCACACATGTTGTAGACTTGCAGTTCCACTTCATGAGAATTTTGGGTGCAGTGTATAATAGACAAGAAAAGTCCCCTGACAAACCATACGTGATCTGCTCTCCCATCCGATAAAGCAAGCCTATTCAAAACTAAATGCACACACCTAATGAACCAAAAGCAAAACACATACTCTGTTGCTAAGCCTATTTAAAACTAATGCCTTGTAAAACAATATAATCCACAAGTAATCATGTAAATTAGCAAGGTATATCACAGAACACATATTTCAATTATGTTTCAAAATACAAGTATCAAAGTATATCACAAACTTAATTAGGGAATTAGGGCTGGCTAGTATCTCACAGATTTCAGCAGATTCGTAATGAGTTATAGTGATTAGTGTACCTTAACTTTGAATTAAAGGCCTTCAATGTGGATTCAGAAACCTTCAATTCCGTCAAAAGGCCTTCAAGTTCGTCACCATGGATGCCTTTAAATTTGAACATAGAGTGAATGAATGGTGATTGTGGGAGAAAAGTAGAGAATGATTTCAAACTTATAAGATGATTTCGAACAGATAGTATCATAGAATATTCCATCTTCTTGTAATTGCAAACAATAATAATGAACCGCCCTAGTCTCTTGCCACAGAACCTTTGTTCGACTGTTCCTCTCCCTCCTGTCCCCATTCTCATGCCACCAGCGAAACCATCTGATTTTAACTTTTGTTTATCATAGAATTTTCATTCTTCTTATTAAGTACTAACTACTATTAGGAGTTCAATACATGTGGTTTTTAAATATAACTTACAAATTTTACAAAAATATACAACACGGATGTGTTTGGCTGATTGATCAATAGACTACTTTGACCTCCGCTTGGTTCTGCCTTGTTTGTGAGTAGTTCTTTATGTAATTTTAGTGATCTAACGATGAGTTAAATCAACGCAGGGAACCGAACATGGTTTAATGACAGAAAGCTTATTTGTTGCTGCAAATGTTGGTCTCTCTCCATATAATTATTAGCTATCTTTTGGATTACTTTCAAAACGCTAATCAATTTGCATGGTTTATTTGCTTGTACCTTATATAAAGTTTAATATGTACTTTAAATAAACCATAATCTAGTGTATTAGATTTTTTTTTATCACTTGTTTGTTACACGGTTGTTTAAGAGCAAGGTGAGTCGAGTCAATCTCAACTTAGGCTTGAACTCTAAAAATTACTAGCCACGTTGGCTCGTTACCTTCAGTCCAAGTTGGAAGTTGAAACCTTATTCGGTGAGTGTTCAATGTTAGAAAAAAAACATAATATTAGAAAAATCATTGGACTAGTATTCACATCATTTCCATGTTTAAGGGATTATGACAAGCAATGAAGATTGCCCGTTGGACACCATCCAGAAGTTTTCTAGCCTTATTATTACCTTCTCTAAGTTTTGTATTCATCTATTTATTAAATAGACCTTTTGTTCAGTGTAAAAATATAACAATCATTTCAATTATTTTAAACCTTTCAATTGTTAAGATTCAACTCGAGCCAACTCTTAACTTGGTATGTTAACTTGTTTGTTTTTAAATTTGATTAACCATTTTATATGTTTTTATACAAGTCTTAGATAGTACGTTAAGAACAATCTTAAATTGTAAAGTCGCAATAATAGAGATTTAAACCACAACTATACAAGGAAAATCTAGGATGTAAATTCATTGAGCAAGCTCAACTGGTTGCAAGTTTATACGAGCCAATCATCTCGTTGCTCGCTTTATCGGTTTCCATGGCATCACCATCATCTTCAGAATGATCATCATCACTCACATCTTCAATAATAATCGTCTCCAATGGCGTTTCTCCTTCATCAACTCCATCTTCAACAGTCTTGCAAAAAAAACATAAAAAAAAACACTGAAGATGCGATTCAGCTGTTTGTGATCTCATATTACAATTGATTTGCTTACCTTGGTGTATAAAAGGTCTAGACAATTTGATAGTTGAACCACGTAATTGAAGATTGAAATTCGAGATTCAATAAGCTACAAAAAATTTAAATTAATAAATTTATTATCAATAAGACTAGTGGGTGAAATAGGCTGGTTGCATAACATGTCATTTCTAGCACTTTTGTCTACAGTCTAAAAAATGTTTTAAATATGATTACAACCTATAACAGGAAAAAGTCTCTCTGCCTAAACAGAGATATTTACATTTAATTAATAATACAAGTGATTGCAAGATAAAAAGGAAAACAATAAATACAATTAACAAAAATTATTTGACAGGGAATAAATCTTGTGGTTGAGAGAAATCAACGGGATTGTTGTTGTCTATTATCTCCCCTCAAGCGAAACGGTGGCGAACTAACACGAAGTAATTCCCGAAAATGTTCAAACTGGGGTTTTGGCAAACTTTTGGTGAAGATGTCGGCCAGTTGAAGCTTGTTAGGAACACGCCAGACATAACGAGCTCACGAAGAAAATGGTAATCCAAGTCAATTTGTTTAGCCCGTTTATGAGAGACGGGATTTTGACTCATGAATAAGGCACTTCGGTTGTCACAAAGAAGCGTAGGTCTATTCGGTGGAAGGGCATGAAGCTCTCGTAATAAATGGATGATCCAAATTATTTCAGCAGCGGTATTAGCCATAGCCCGGTATTCTGACTCACAACTGGACCTAGAGACGGTGGGTTGTTTCTTGGCGCTCCATGAAACAAGGTTGCCTCCCAAAAGAAATAGAATACCCATAGGTTGATCTACGCGTTTCAATACATCTAGCCCAATCTGCATCGGAGTAACCCAAGATAGTAATATGCTTAGGACGTTGAAACACAAGACCGTGTGATATTGTCCCCTTAACGTATCTTAGTATCCGTTTAACGAGCTGAAAGTGATGTTCGGTTGGAGCATGCAAAAATTGACAGGCTTGGTTAACTGCGTATGCAAGATCAGGTCGGGTAATGGTCAAGTATTGTAAGGCACCAACGATGGAGCGATAAAAGGTAGGATTGGAGTATGGTGTACCGTTGGTCGTGAAAGAGTCAGTTGTCGCAAGAGGAGTGGGGACGGGTTGGCATCAACAAGCCCGGCACGAGTAAGGATATCATGTGCATATGTAGCTTGGCTAAGAAATAAGCCACTGTCCGTGTGAACAATCTCCAATCCTAAAAAATATTTCAAGGAGCCCAAATCCTTGATGGCAAACTCATTATGCAACGATTAATGAAATTAGTGAACATAACGGGTTTATTTCCGGTTAGGATAAGATCGTCCACATACACGAGAAGGTACATGAGACAGTCTCCGTGACTGAAAACGAATAAGGACGTGTCGGCTCGACTACATGAAAAACCATAAGTAACAAGAAACGAGCTTAATCGTTGAAACCATGCTGGCAGTGCTTGTTTTAACCCATAAAGAGCTTTGTTTAACTTACACACATGGTTAGGAAATTTTGATTCAATGAAGCGCAATGGTTGTTCCATATAAACCGTTTCGGTTAGGGAACCATTTAAAAAGGCATTGTTCACATCCAATAGATGTAGTGGCCAATTGTTGATGACGGCTAACGACAAAACGACTCGAACAGTTGAAGCTTTTACAACTGGGCTGAAGGTGTGAGAAAAGTCAAGACCGGGTATTTGAGAGAAACCTTGTGCGACTAGTCGAGCTTTGTGTCGATCAACATAACCATCCGAGTGATATTTAGTATGAAAAACCCACTTGGAACCAACTATATTGGATGACGAGGGGCGAGGCACGAGGGTCCAAGTATGGTTCCATTGAAGAGCATTGAGTTCTTCATGCATAGCATTCATCCAATGAGGATGTTTAGAGGCGGTGCGAAAACCTTTAGGATCGGAAGCAGCAAACAAGGCCGCAAAAAGACCATGATGCATGACAGGAGCAAGATTGGCACGATGCTTGGGATTTGGTTTGAAGACACCAACTTTGGACCGGGTAACCATCGGGTGAGCCGAGGATGTTTGTGGTGGATTGATGGATATATTAGATGGAGATGAGGTTGTCGGAGATGAGGTATCGGACTCAGGAACATATATGGTCGGAACCGTATCAATTGGTATACTGGGATAGGTGTCGATGGTGGCCGAAGGTGACATGAAGTAGGAAGGTGGGGTTGAGTTAGGTGTTGTAGAAATGGATGATGGAGTTGCTTGAGATGTAGTATCAGAAGGTGCATGAGCTGAAATCTCATGCACGTGGTTATCATCATTACACATGGAACAAGCTGAAGGTTGGGTGGATGGAGTAGTGGGTGGATTTTGTGGTAATTCCTCTTGATAGGTTGAGAGGTCAAGGGTGGTTAAATCAGAAGAGGAAAGGGACCCTGCAAATGGAAAATAATTTTCATCAAAACGTGCATGGCGGGTTACGTACATGCGAGAAGTTTTTGGGTCTAAGCATTTGTAACCTTTATATTGAGTGGCATAACCCATGAAGATACAAGGAATGCTTCGTGGGGCTAATTTATGCGGGACATAGTCACGAAGATACGGGTAAACACGACACCCGAATACCCGAAAGTTGGTGTAGGTGGGTGTTGTAGAAAATAAAACTTCAAATGGTGATTTGTTGTTTAACACTCCGGATGGTAAACGATTAATGATATGTGTGGCGGTGCAAAAGGCATTAACCCAAAAGGTAACCGGGATACGAGCGTGAAAGAGCATGGCTAGTCCGTTTCTACTATGTGGCGGTGTTTCCTCTCGGCTCGACCATTTTGAAGAGCCGTGTAGAGACAAGACAAACATGGAACGTGCCATTGTCATCGAAAATTGTTTGAACATGTTGATTGACAAATTCTGTACCACCGTCACTTTTGAATACTTTAACTTTCGTGAGAATTGTGTTTGCACAAGATGTAGGAAAGTTGGTAAGACGGAGTAAAAACCATTTTTTGTTTTGAGCGGATAAAGCCATGAAAACCGTGAGTGGTCATCAACAAAAACAAAATAGTATTTATATACATCACTACTCATAACGGGCGAAGTACCCCACAAATCACAATGAACGGATTTGATGCATGCTTTTCATTTAAATCAAAAGGCATTTTATGAGCCTTTGCAAGTTGGCATGGGGAACAAATATTAGGCTTAGGCAAAATAGAAGTAAACGACAAACAACCAAGTTTTTTTAAAAGAGAAATAGTATCAAATGCAACATGGCCTAAGCGATTATGCCATATTTCAAAAGACGCTTTATTGGAAGAAATTGAAGCAACAAGAGTAAGATTCCCATCCCGTAGCACATAGAGACCGTTTTCACACTGACCTTGAGCTAGTGGTTGGCTTGTTTTCTGGTCCTGAATAGTAAAGAAACGTTGCGAGAATAAGACATCAACAAGATAATCATTGGTTAATTGACTTATAGATAGAAGATTTTTGGTTAAGTTGGGAACAACTAAAACCTTTTTTAAGGATAGGTGTTTGTTTAAAGAATATTGTCATGTATGAGAAATGGATAAGGAATGACCATCACCAAAGGCCACTCTAGAGTTACCCGTATAAGGTGCGATGGAATGAAGATTACCAGTAGAGTCGGCCATATGACCAGTGGCACCGGTGTCCGCTACCCAATCTGGTTCACCCGTAGTGACATGGCACTGGGCCTGAAAAGCTTGAGCAATGTTTGCATCGGTGTTGGATGCAAAAGAGGACAAGCGCGGACACTTGTTTGCATAATGCCCATCGGTTCTACACAACTGACAATGGGGCGGTTTGCGAGGACCACGAGAGTATGACTGGGAGCCACGGGAGAAGGAAGGTGATTTGGCTTTGCTTGTAGATGAACCCGAGCCACGAGACCGATTGTGATGAGCCGTTAAGGCAACAGGGGACGGTGTGGGTGGATGAAGGGTTTGTAAAAACTGCTCATGGCTCTCTGCCTTGGTTACTAAATCCCGGAAGGCAAGCAAATCACGATTAGTACGAATGGCCATGGAGAAGTTTTCAAATGAGGAGCCAAGACCACACAGGAACCAGTGAGTTTTGTCGGTGTCTAATACGGGATGGCCAATAGCCGCCAACTGGTCACATATGGCTTTGAATTTCCGGCCAAACTCGGTAACAGAAGCCAAGCCTTTGATGAGTTGCCGGAGGCTGTCACGAAGAAGATGCATTCTTTCGATGGAGGTGTTACTGTAGGCAACCTCCAGAGCTAATAGGAAAAAGTCTCTCTGCCTAAAGAGAGATATTTACATTTAATTTATAATACAAGTGATTACAAGATAAAAAGGAAAACAATAAATACAATTAATACAAATTATTTGACAAGGAATAAATCTTGTGATTGAGAGAAATCAACGGGATTGTTGTTGTCTATTACAATCATGGGCGGAGCTTTGTTTGGGTCCATTTCCTTTTCGCTTCGTAGTGTAAATTTTATATGTATTGACCCCCCCCCCTCATTTAAAAGTTCAAGCTCCTCCATAGATTATAATAATACGAAGTTATTGAATAAAGTAGTTTAGTAAGTTTTTGAGCAACTTCTAAACCTGACCCATATCTTTATATCCTAATATTAATTAATATCCATTTGAGAATTGTTAAAAACATCACATAATCCAGATCCAACTATTCATTTTACTGATTCCGCGTAGAATAATAAAATTAGCTACAAGAGAAAAAATTAAACAGTATATAAATTCTGCCCTATAAATCATAACTTCTGTAAAGGATATGAAAAAAATGTTACTTATCAAAGAAAATAGTAATATGCCTATCTTAAAATCACACTTTTTACACATTTTGAGAAGTTAATTACCTGTTATTGGACAAACGCGAAGTACATGACTCAAAGGACATATTTGTTGGAATAAGAGATCAAAAGTCGCTTGAAGTGTATTCATATGCTTATAAGTTATAACCTCTTGAAGCATTTCATCTAACAAAATAAATTATGCCTTAGATTATATAATTCCAGTGCTAATGTTTAATATATTTATTAAACACATAAGGTAGACAGAGTTGATGGATGAACACAACCTGGTAAAAATTTACTATTTTGACCCGAACCGTCCTTACCAGGATAAATGTGGACCTATTTTGACCCACACAAAAATATTACTCTAGATAAAATGTACCCACTTTGACATTCTGACCACACTGAAAATTACCTGTTTAACTGCACTACAAGATTTACCCGTTACACAACCCACCCATTTTTCAAATTCGAATTTTCAAGCAACTGAAAGTCACAAATGTAGGCACCACCTGGATTGGGTCATAGATATGAGAGATTCAAGAAGCTTGAATACATCAGATAGATTCAAGTGATAAACCGAGTTTGTAAATTGTAATAACCTGCAAACATCGCTGTTGTCGATTATATTTATGCTAGCCAAGTTGTCACCGATTGTTGGTTCATTGTTATCAATTTGAATCTTGTCGTTTGGATCTCCATGATCTGCATCAACATTGAAATTTAATATATTTAGGAGATTAAATTGAATATATTTCAAGGTTTTGCAGGAGTTCGATCATAGTTTGTTATATTTAAACAATTAATATAGCCAAATTCTCATATTCATGATCATTACGTGTTTGAATGTGTTTAGATGTTTAAATTTGATAAATTTTTCAGTTCAAGAAAATGAGATCTAACATAGAAAAGAGAAACACTATGCACAGCAAGATGTCTGAGATGTTGAATTCGTATGGTGGGTTAACGGGTCAAAAACAAATAGTCTAATACGAGTCTGGTTGACCAAAAACACTTTTGTCTAAAAATTTTACGAATAATGGCGTCGAATAAAAAAAAAACCATTCACTTTCAATTAATAATGGCTTTTCTTTTTTAATAATATCCTTTAGAATATTCTATGAAAAATTATTGTCCTTTATCTTAACAGCATTTTGCAGACTGTGTCCTTTTAAACGAATTTAGACAGGTTTTGTCCTTTACAAGGAATTTTGTTGCACGTCTTGTCCTTTAGCCCTAACTCCGTTAGAGTTTCTTGTTAAATCTGGTTACCCAAGGGTATTTTAGTCTTTTTCTTTTTCTTTTTCTTTTTTCTTTTACTTTATTTATATATTTTACTCTATTTCTAATAAACAAAATATATTTTGTTAGAGTAAACTTCCGTTTTGCTCTCTGTGGTTTGGTCACTTTAGTGGTTCTGCTCCAATTCTTTAAAAATAGTCATTTTCCTCTAATAGTTTGCTATGTTTTTTCCATTTTGCTCCCCGCCTCTAACTCTATCCAAATTGTTTATTAACTGAAAGGGCGTTTTAGTAATTTTATAAATGTAAGTATTAAATTATTTGTTATTAGTTCCTAAAATCAATTTGTTTATTGATAATAAATATAAAAAATAAAATAAAAGCATAACTATTTATTTATTATTAATATACACTTTAATATTTGAATAAATATAAGAAAACCATTCAGTTCATCATCCCTTCCCTTTATCCCTCTGCATTCTTCCTGTAACAAGCACTATCACCATCCCTCTATCTACTTCTTGTAACAACCACCATCATCATTCACCTTTACCCCCTCTCTCCCTCAAACAAAACATCTTCTTCATGGGTTTCGGTCACCACCACAGTACTTTCGGTAAACCGCCACCACCACCTCGCCAACCACTACTTTGATTCAGGCCTATGAAGCCACAAAAACCGCTACTGCTCTACTACCGGAGTGGGTCTTGCAAACTGGAACTCAACTATTTGGGGGTTGAAGCCATGTGAAAAAACATATCTTATGGTGATATTGGATTTCTTAGATGGTTGTCGGCGTTGAAGATTGTGGCCGAAAGGTTAGGTGGAGGTTGTGGTATTAGGGGTTAAGGCGGCGGCTAGGGTTTTGGTTTTAAGATGGTGATTGTTGTCCATTGGGGTGTAGATTTAGGTTGGATGTAACATGGAAATGGTTTTGGGTTTAGGTTATGGAAGATTTTGCTGTTGGTGGTGAAGTACAGCGGTGGTTTGTGATGGTTGGCTGGGTTCTAGTGAGGTGGTGGTCGTCCGCGGTGATGACGGGCTGATGGTGGTCGGGTAAGGTTGGTGGTGTTGGTCCGATGGGGAGCTGCTTCAAGGTGGTGGTCAGGTGGGGGCCGTGCACGGTGGTGGTGAGGCGATGACGGTTTGGTGGAGGTGGTTTTGGTGAGAGAGAAAGAGAGAGGGTAGAGATAGAAGAGATGATCAGTAGTTTACAAGTTTATGGGTTTTGTTGCATTTTATAATTATATATAATATAATATAATCTTTATTTATCTATAGTTTTACTAAAATACCCTTAGTTTTATATTTGAAGTTACTAAAATGCCCTTTCAGTTAACAAATAATTTGGATGGAGTTAGAGGCGGGGAGCAAAATGGAAAAACAGAGCAAACTATTGGAGGAAAATGGCTATTTTTAAAGGATTGGGGCAAAACCGTTAAAGTGACCAAACCACAGGGAGCAAAACAAAAGTTTACTCTTTTTGTTATATAAAACCCACCTCAACCAGTTTCTCTCTCTCTCTCTCGTCTCTCTTCAATCTCTCTCTACAACCCCACCACACACCACCACTGTAACCCACCCCCGCCACCACACATCTACCAGCCTTTATCTACCACCATCACCATCTCCCACCTCCCACCACCACAACCATCAAAACTGAACCAAAATCATAATCGCCCACACATCTACCACCAAAACTGAACCATAAGCCTCAACTGAGCATCAATCGATGCCAATTTCTCCAAATTTCGAGTAGCCATTACACACGCCACACTTCAATTTTCCCCAATCCTGAATAATTAAACAAAAACAACCCATTTGAGTAAAATTTACCCAACTGAAATTAACCAAACATTTATGTTGTCGCCCCACCCCCACCCAAGCACCACCGTTGTAACGCACGACTTTTCGTACCTTCCATGCTTGGAAAACATCCCTCATTTTTTTATTTTATTTTTAGAAACCTTGTTGTAATCCACTTCAGTTTCCATTTGTAATTTGGGACTATTGATCAGAATGAGAACGAACTATTTTAATCATGTTTGAGCATTGTATTATCCAAGATTCTTGATTTGTTATACGCAGTGAAATTTGAAACTCGTTAAACTAAATTAATTTAACTCATTACGAATATAATTACTTGTTCGTTATCTAAATTAATTAATTAAATTAATTAAACTTTTTTTACAATTTAAAAAGTTAATTTTTTTATATATATAATAATTTAGTCGATTAGGAAGTTTAAGGGTGGAATGTTATAAAAATAATAAAGTTAAGGGTCTAATTAGTAATTTACTGATTTTAGAACTTCAGGGACCATTTATGTACATAATTATAAGTAATATAATACTTTTAATTAAAAAATAATAATAACAAAACCGATTACCGCGGGACTGGAACCCGGGTCACACGGTTCATCTTACACGCGCACAACCACTCCGCCAAACATTCTCATTTGCTTAAACCAGGAACTTAATTTATCTAAACACTCGCTGAAAGGAACCTGGCCGCGACCGGACCCCTCCAGCAGCGAAATTAAGCGGGTTTTTGTGTTTGTTTGGTTTTTAAACTTGTCTTAAGCATTAAATAGCTCAACCACAACCTACCCTAACCCTTCCCTATAAAACCAAAGCATAATCCAAGCCTTTTTACACTTTGCAAAACATCAAAACACTCTCAAATCTCCTTCCATTCAGCTGAGAATCAAGAATTCGAGCAGAATTACCACCTCTTACAAAAGTGAGCATATCTCACTCATTTCTTAACCTTTTTCATCTATTTTTTTTCCCACTTGCTTGGATTAACCTTAAGAACATCTCCATGGGTTTTTCATGAAAAACCAAGCTTTGGAATGTCCTGAAAAAGCCTCCAAAGTGGACTGTTAAACTATGTCAAACTTGAGTCTAACTCATCTCAAACCTATGTCCTAATGCTCATAATCAATTTAATGGTTAGTTGGGCTTAAAAACAAGGCTGAGACATTTAAATTAGAGGTTTAATCCTCACAAATATTCTGTTTTGTTTAAGTTTTTACCCACAAGTAGTGAACAAGCTTGAAGCTTGGTGTTTATGTGATTAAGGTTAGCTTGGGCTATCCTATATTAAAGTCCACCACTACTTGGTGTTTTCCTTAGATTGGTTATGTTATATTTTGTCTCTTGTACATATTCATGACCCTCCTTGTTGCCTATGGCAACATGTGTAGTGAAACTATAGAGATCTTAAATGGATGGTTCAATCCTCCTACCTCCTACTTGACTTATATCTATAATATAATCTATATAAAATACCTAAAACCGAACCCTTGATGTTTACCAAATAGCTATTCATCAAGTTATTAAGTTTATTCACCGAAGTGTTTAGTTCCGCGTTACGGTTCTAATAGGTGTTACACCTATGAAATCATACTAACCCTTATGGGTTCTTATAGTGTCAAAAACAAGTGCTAGACCTAGGTGACTACCTTATTATATGTATACTTGTTCATACTTTACATTCCAAATTCCAAGTCCTCCATTATCAATCCAATACTCGCACCTTTGTTTACCCCTTGTAGGGTAACCTCGGTGTTCCCTCCATCAAACTCCAACAACTCGCGGGAATCTTCTTAGGAAGCTTTGCAAAACCGTGAGCATATCCCTTTTTACTTTTTACACTTTGGGTGCAACATGTACATTATACAAAAAATCACACGACACATAAACTATTTTAATCTCTATCCATGCTTAACATGAAACTACTTGATGCTTGTTAGACTTGTATGTTATGTAAACTATTTGTGCTGATATATGCTTCATTAACTTTGCTAGCCTACCTTAACAATTATAGCGCTATAGGATAACGCACCGGGGTATTGTTAAGTTAAACATGTTAACCTCCCGCTACTCTATTGGGATAGGCTATCTTAATGCGTTGGTGTAACGCCCCGTGTTTTCATACTTTCTATTTATAGCTAGCTCGTATTGTATTTCTATTTTCGGAAGGCATTGTATCTCGTATTCGAATTTTAGTTGTAAACGTTGTATTCTGAGACTTGAATCATAATGAAAACTCGCATTTATTCATGTAATGTTGATCGTAATCATTTTACACTTGTACTTATTCATACACTTAAACATGTGGTCATACTCATGATACTCATACTCGTAATCGTGTGACGACTTGCAAACATAATATTATACTTATTCGAGACCTAAACATGGTAGTCATACCTAATCATATTCATTTTATACTTACACATATGTTACAACATGTTATATATACTTATAATACCTTAATATTTCATAAAATGTCCTTAAAAGCATTCTAAACCCGTCACCTTTGGACAAAACAAGCAAAAACAACATTCTCACCCGGACCAGGTCCTTACGGACCCCAAGGGGAAATCCTTACGGTCCGTAAGGCATGCTGGGCGGG
This sequence comes from Scalesia atractyloides, assembly GCA_947069175.1. Taxonomy (NCBI): domain Eukaryota; kingdom Viridiplantae; phylum Streptophyta; class Magnoliopsida; order Asterales; family Asteraceae; genus Scalesia; species Scalesia atractyloides. Next base: position 7,426,992 of record CAMTDV010000024.1, on the reverse strand, counting down.
CAGAATGTGTTTTGGCTCGCGAATTAAGCACGGATCCCACCCAAACTCGTCTCCCCAATCACCTTTAACCCCATGTAAACACCTCCCATCGACCCTAAACTCATCCCTATAAATCCCAACACTTCTCCAAGTAGTTTTCCACTTTCACAACTCTCAAATCTCACTAAAATCACTCTCAAATCATCTCAAGTTCTTGCAACATCAGAATTTTTGGGCAGATTCACTCTCTTGCACAAAAGTGAGCATAACTTGCTCATTTCTTAACGGAATCACTTGATTCTTCTTTCTAAATACTTGGATAATCTTTAGGTTGAATCCAAGAGTTCTCCATGGAGAATCCAGACCTGGAAATGCCCCTAAAATGTCCCAAAACTTTCTGTTTGTCTTTAAAACTTTTCAAAACTTGTTAATCTTCATCCAACTTGAGCTAAACTCATCTCAAACCTATGTCCTAATGCTTACAACACTACTCGTGGTTGGTTAGGCTTAAAAACAAGGTTGAGAAATTCAAAGTAGAGGATTTATCCTCACAAAAATTCTGTTTTCATGGAGCTTTAAGCTCACAAGTGATGCCAAACCAAGAGCTTGATGATAGTGTGTCCACCTTGGTTAGCTTGGGCTATCCTAACACTTTAGGACCACATCACTTGATGATTTTCATCATTATACCAAGTTAGTTTGCTAGTTTGAAAGTGTCACAATCCCCTCTAGCCTTTGACGTGTGTCAAAGTGTGCTCACCAGGTTGTATTTCACTTGGCTACTTGGTATCATGGTGACACACTGATATGTCAATAAATATACATATTATTAATACGTATTATCCCCATTTTATATATTTTTTGTTACAAATTCAATTGAATCGACACTTAATTGTGTTTTATTTGAATAATGTAGTTTTGGAAAGCTTGTTGGTGATTCGTTGTGGAAAACTCAAGAAAAAATGAAGTTTGTGGAAATTTTGCCAAGACACAGCTGTGTTGGTTATCTGAGTAAGATGGCACACAGCCGTGTCAGCCTTGACCACACACCCTGATCTCAGCAGCAAGTAACAACGGTTCACACAGCCGTGTCACTTGACAACACAGTTGTGTGCGGCTCCAGATCTGATATAACCTAATTTTTAGCTCCCATTTCATTTGTCCAACTTTGGGGGGCCAAACCCTACTTCTCCCAAGTCCCAACAGTCGGTTCCAAACATCTCTTGAACAATTTGAACCCAAGATTGAAGATCAAGCACTCCAAGGGAAGATCTAACTTCATACAACCTACTTTAACTCATTTTGGTTTGAAAAACTCTAGATCTACCATGTTTTCTTCCATGTTTATGAGTATGGTTGTGGTTTTTGTTAGCCTTATGGGCTAAACATTTGGGTTGTCTAAACCATGTTGAAACTATTGTTAAGGTGATGATTTGGAAGAATTTGTAATGACATGTTTATGTTAATCTTCATGATAATGTTCTATTGATGTTGTTTGATTTTATATGCATGCTTAAAGTTGGATTTCATGAATGTTTGATTGTTATTTACTCATGACATGTTGGAAAACCCATGTGTAGATTATGATTGTTGAATCTTGCTACTAGTTAGTTTGATTCGAGGCATGAGACTAGGAATGGTAATTGTTAACATGAAATGGATGAAGATTTGAGCATGTGTATTTGATCTTGCACTTGGATTTGGAAAGATCATAATAGTGTTAATGTGAATTCTAGAGTATGTTAGTTGTGTAAGATTGATGATTTAGGCCAAAATTGTTATCTAGCATGACCATGCTCATGGTTCATATCAAGAACAACATTAGGATACTATCTAATTAAAAGCACTTTTAGGTGATTAATGTGTTTTTCATATTAGTTTTCCTTAAATTGTCGAGTTACTAGTTTGTCAAACTAGTAACTCTTGTCTAAAGATTAACATTAACTTACAAACGAGCTTAAAAAGAATGATTTTTAGGTGATTAGAATGTTATTTCATTCTACATTTTCTGAAGAAATTAGAAAACTAGGCGACCTTGACCGGGACTTAGTTACTTGAGAGTTTGTGTCATCATTGGTGCTTCCCATAGATCGTTACATGAACATTAGTGGATATTCGATTTAGGCAACTTCTCGTTAGATATCGTTAAATTTCGTTAACTAAGAATTTTATTATTTTGCATGATAATTTAGAATACCCAACTTATTGATTGAAACGGCTTTAGAGTAACAAAGCTTTAGTATCAGAAGCTACCGTGTCCATGGATCGATACTTGGTTCGTACCATTACTATACTACATATACGATAGGTACACTTGCCTATGTGTGTGGTTTAGTGTTGAGTTGAAAATCATTTCTATAAAGTTAAAACCGAATTGTGTGAAAAATCATTATTAAAAATATAGATAATTCATGCACATCATACACCTTACATTCTTGTCGTTCACATTCTTGTTCTAGTACCCTCCTTGTTACCTATGGTGACTTGTGTAGTGGTGAACATCATATGAGGTTCCAAAGTGGATGGTTAATCCTCCCACCTCCTACTTGACTTACATGATACTAAGAGGTACAAAAGTGGATGGTTCATCCTCCCACCCCCTACATGATTATATAACTATATATACATTTACGGACTATAATATAATCCTTAAAACCAAACCCTTGATAATGACTAAATAAGCATCTATCAAGTTAATAAGTTTATCACTATGTGTGTAATTCCTTGTCACGATTCTAATAGGTCTTGAACCTATGAAACCACATACAATCCTTAGGGATTATTATAGTGTCAAAGACAAGTGCTAATACCTTAGTGACTATTGTCTTATCTTATACTTTGTCATATTTTGAATCTTAAAACCGAATATCCCATCATCATCCCCAAAACTGTAACGCTTCGCTTTTTGCAACTTTCTATTTTTAGAAAGGACGAATCGGAATCCTATTTTCGGAATTTTGTCGTCTTATAATTGTATCTCATTTTCGAATCGTTGTAAATCCGAGACTTGATTGTAATGAAATTTATATTTTATGCGAGATAGACATTATATATACACTGATTTATGCATACATTCATTACATGATTTCTAAACATGAATTAAATTGTATATCCTTATTGTGTATTCTAATTCCTACACGCTTCATTCACACGAGACACTTGATTATTTCAATCGCAAAAAGTATAATTATGAAATCTACACTTGTTACCATCTTAGGAATTTTAAAACTTTAAAACCCGCTCTTTTCGCTAATAAAACTCTAACTTATGAGCTTCATACTCCCGAATAACTTGTCACATGATAATACATGTTATGTACATAATACATAACATCTATTAACCTAATATATAACATTAAATAACAAAAAATAAGAAAAAGATAAAAAATGGCAGCCCCTATTATTCAGCTTTGGGCTGGGTTTAGTGGACTAGTTTCAACTCTAAACTCCCCCAAATCTTGTCCAAATCCCAACCCACTTAAACCCTAATCCCTTCCCTATATAACAAAAACTTCCCCACTCCTTATACCACTTTTGCAAGCCTCCAAACACTTCAAAAACTCTCCTAAACTTAGCTGAGTTTCAGCCACGTTTTTTAGAGTTCCAGCCATAAAAAGTGAGTTTTATCTCACTTCCACTTCAATTTTCTTCTTGTTTCTTCTTCTATAACACTTGTATAACCTCTAGGAAGGTTCTCACAATTTTTCTTGGGCAAATTAAGGTGAAACCTCACCATTTTTTTGGTCCAAAGTGCACCTAAAATTCTGCTCATTTTCATCTTTTGATTCTTCATGTTTTGGAAGAAAACTCATGTTTTCTTCATACATTCCTATGTCCTAATGCTCATAATCACGTGTATTGTTAGTTGGGCTTAAAAACAAGGGTGTGACATTCAAATTTAGAGGATTTATCCTCATAAACTTTCTGTTTTCATAGAGCTTTAAGCTCACAAGTGATGCAAGTCTTGAACTTGTTCATGTGTGTCTACCTTGTTTAGCTTGGGCTATCCTAACTCTAAGACCACACATCACTTGATGATTTTCATCATTATCCCAAGTTAGTTTGCTAGCTTGAAAGTGTCACAACCCCATCTAGCCTTTGACACGTGTCAAAGTGTGCTCACCGGGTTGTATTTCACTTGGCTAATTGGTATCATGGTGACACATTTTACATTCTTGTCATTTACATTCTTGTTCATATTATTGTTCTAAGACCCTGCTTGTTACCTATGGTAACTTGTGTATTGGTGAACATCGTACGAGGTTCCAAAGTGGATGGTTAATCCTCCCACCTCCTACTTGACTTACATGACACCAAGAGGTACCAAAGTGGATGGTTAATCCTCCCACCTCCTACATGATTATATAACTATATATGTATCTATGGACTATAATATAATCCTTAAAACCGAACCCTTGATAGTGACTAAGTAATCACCTATCAAGTTAATAAGTTTATCACTAATGTGTATAGTTCCTTGTCACGATTCTTATAGGTCTTGAACCTATGAAAACACATTCAATCCTTATGGATTACTATAGTCTTAAAGACAAGTGCTAATACCTTAGTGATTATTTTCGTATTATATACTTTGTCATATTTTGAATCTTAAATCCGAATGTTCCATCATCATCCCAAAATACTCATACGCCTTTGTTTTCCTCTTATAGGATAACTCGGTGTTCATCCCATCAAAACAACTACCTTCACGGACTTGCCAAGTTAGAAGACCTAGCAAAACCGTGAGTACACTCGATCCACTTTCGTTTATAACACTTTTGGGTGTAACATGTTTTCCATAATCACAACACATAATCGTTTACATTGATGCTTATAACTTGGACATTCTTTATGTAATACCTTAGTCATTAACTAATTTAGCCTTCGTTTGACATGTATAGCGCTATAGGAAGTAACGCATCCCCCTCCTCATGAAATCTAGAGGCCATGTTAAAATATCGTGTTTGCGTTAAGGGTTTGACTAGTAGTATTGCATGCCTTATATATGCACTTGTAAAATCATAGTTGCCATGAGGATTTGTTTAAACTTTATTCATATACGTATGCTATGCTTAAACTTGTGTACTCGCCTTTGCTTTTGCATTGAATTGTTATTTTAAAACATGTTACAGGTTGTTGGAGATGATGATATGAAATCAAAATAGCAAGGACGATAGATACACACTTAGACGTTTAGGTTTAATATTGTTGTATCAAATTTTGTCACATTAATGTTGTTATTTGAATTTCCCTTGTGTTGTAATGACTTTTGCTATGAAATGAAATTTGGATTTAATTAATTATTGTCATGTTTAGTTTCTGTAGGTCCGTGATCAGGCGGTTCTAGATGAAAGTTAGTGCGTAAACGTAAACCGATTCGATAGAATGTTATTAACAGAATGGAGTAGAAGTAGAATGCAGCGGAAGTCTTCATTCATATCGAAAGAGTATACATCTTTAAGTCCAGCTGCCGGAGTTCCTGGAGAGAATCCGGCAGCATCTCCCCGTAGGGATGGCAAAAACTTAAATGAAAAATGAACAACACACCTATATATAGGGTAACAAGTTCGCCCGGAGTGTGCATGGACAAGTTCGGGCAAACTTGTCCTTCACATGTCAAGTTCGGGCGAACTTGTTCCCATTTACACTATAATCTCCGTATTTTGGTCGTGTGTTCGATTCTAACCTATACAATATTCAACACACGCTCAATCTAGCCTATTCGACAAGTGACGAACACAAAATGCATCAACAGATTCCCCCTTGTTCGTTACTGTCGAAGCTTGATCTTGATCTTCAAAACTCTGAGCCATGTTTGAATATTCTGCAACTTCAATCAAGGTGTCTGCCGATTTCCTCGAGACGCGTCAACAGATTCCCCCTAAATTGATGACCGAGTGTGCATTATCAACTTTCAATTCCGCTGAAATCTCCGGTTCAGATCTTTGGTTGCACAGTTTCCGACCTCCTCTGATTTGCTTGACTGACAAATTTTCTTGAATAACCACCAACTTGAAGCTAATCAATGTAGCAGCTTCTCCATTACGACGATAACCGCATCCGAGTTTGGTTTTTGAATAAGCGTTGAGCATCGAGAGTTTATTCCGCACACTCCCAAAAATATCAAAAACTCAACTGGCAATTGATAGAAACTTAGAATCACCGCATCGGAAAACTTCAAATCAATGAATACCCTTGAAAATCTGAAATCCCGATTTCCGTAATCGCAGTTAAGCACCCTTCAGAAAGATTTGATTAGCAAATCGGTAAGCTGCTCAATCAACAAATCTTCATCGGGAACAGATAATATGGTAACACATCAAATCTGAGAAACATACGTTCGTAATCAAAATCACATTCTTGCTTTTCAGTCACAATAACATATATATAGCTATCTCCGCTGAACCTGGCGCCTTGAAACTACAAAAATCCCTATTTCCAGTTTACCCAATCAAAACAGTTCATTTGCTTTGCAGAATTAATGATAAGCAGTCGTGTATGCGCCAACCCCACATCGGAGATCAGGACCTAAATCCTACATCCCTTAAGCATCAACCTATATCATAATCTGAAAACTCTGAACTTCTTGTGATCACGGAATCCCAAATATATTGTCTCTTTCGTCAGCAACCGGTAGACTTGTGTCTGGAAGGTCCGATCCCATAAATCATCTTCTTTAATCATGGTACCACGTACAACCCGGGGCAACTGAAACTACAGAGCATCCTTATCTCCTGGCGGTTAGTCCAGTCAATAATTCATGTGCAAAGCAGAGTTAAAGATAGGCAATCGTGTGTGCTTCCAAACCATACGCGCGACTCAAGTGTCAATCCACAACCATGACCGCAGAATCTGATAAATAACTCCTCCAAGACTCAGTTATGAAACCACTCGCTTTCAAACTAGACATCAATTTGAAATACCCAATGAATCTCAATCCTTTGTATTTCCCGATAATCTGCAATCGGTAACCACCCGGATACTATTGCAGCAGTCATGAATTTCAAAAATGCCGGAATCTTCATATATCGTAAAAATTTTATTCCCCCTTTTTTTTGCAAATTCTGACCAAACTGAAATTTTCACTGAAATTTCCCTTAAAATCCGGAACTTTCAGTATTTAACAAATGCGGATTTAACGTTTAGGCCCATTACTAGTCATGACACTCAAATGATCAACATTCTGCACCAGTATCAATGACTATCCCGTTATTTTCAAAATTTTGTGACCATATCACCAAATCTGTACTCTAAAGCTCTAGACGGTGTCCCCGAACATCTCGGTTCGGTCATTGAAAACTCGAAAAATTTTCTATCGCAAAATTTTTTCTAGACACTCATCCCATAAATACGATCAACAGAATTTTTCCATGCCCTTTTTTAGGGCTCCTGGACAAGTTCGGGCGAACTTGTCCACAATGTCACCAAGTGTCAAGTTCGGGCGAACTTGGTTGGCCAACACCAAGTCGGGCGAACTTGGTTAATATGATACAAGTTCGGGCGAACTTGATCAATGTGTTACAAGTTCAGGCGAACTTGATCAAAATGATACAAGTTCGGGCAAACTTGATCTTTAACAATCAGCCTTTTTTTCACATTTTTTGATCCAGAATCCTTATTTCTTCGAATTTCGAGATGATTCCACCATAGTTCTGGTTGAAAATGGTTTTCTAACAATCCTATCCGTTCAATTTTACTTTTTATCCGTGGATTGTATGGTTATTTGATTATTTACGTCTAAAACCCCTCCTAATGTCCATAAATGTCTAAATTCATGAGCGTAGGTGATAACCGTAGCTCTGATACCAATTGTAGGTCCGTTGAAAGGATCGTTCGGGCACTAATTTGGCGAACCTAAGGTAAACGTGTGGAATCCGTTTGCATAGGCGACACTGGATACAAGTTCTTTAATGTTTAATCACTGTTTGATTGATATTTAGACATTACAGATCCTGGAAACACTTGGACAGAGCTTCACCTCTGTCGTGACAAAATCTCTGAATCTTACAAATGAGAAACCAAAGAATCCTATATATAGTAGTACAAGTTCGCCCGGAATGAGACATGACCAAGTTCGGGCGAACTTGTTCATGTGCTCTACAAGTTCGGGCGAACTTGTCTTATATCACATATAAACTTAATGTTTCGCTCCAAAACATAGACTCGACGTAATACGATGACGTAGGCAACAGACATATGCATCAACAGACTCCCCCTTGGATGTTGCCTTAATCATCATTCTTCAATTAAGTTCCTGAGTCTTTAATGTTCTCTTGATCTTTATTTCTTGAATAACTTTAACTTCCTTGATCTTCATAGCATCTACAATCATTTTCTCTTTTCTTTTCGAGCTTGTCTTGATAAAACTTTAATCACCATGCTCCCCCTTGCTTTGAGCTTTCTGGTATCTTCAATCAACGTGTTTTATCCAGCTCCCCCTTAAAATCAACTTCCTGTTTCAAAGTTCCTCTAACATTCAAATAAACATTTCAGATTCAAACTTTGAAATCTCTAAATACAAACATATCAAATTTTAATCTTCTTATCAGTTTTAAACCCGCTCAGTTAATCAAGTCCAAATTAATGACCTTGAATATCTGATTTATGTATCAAGTTTAACTTAATGATCTTGATTAACCGTTTTGACACTAAACTGACATATTTATTCAAATGTAAGTTTCAACTTAATGAACTTTTAAACTTTTCAGATCAATTTTCAAAAGTTTTTAGATTTTGTTCAGCAACTTTAGATTTTGAATATCAGCTTTTCATCTTCAGTGGTCGAAACTAAAAGATAATATAATCTTTTTGTTTTTATGTAATGAATATCATACTCTAACTATGTATAAACATATTTACAAACATATTTTTGTTAAGTTTGTGTTTAAAAGATCATATCAGATTTTAAGACATATCACAAGTACCATTGACCTCTTCATGACACTAAGTTTTAAACAAATTTACCTAGATTGTCGATATATTTGTCCTCTTAAACTTCAACACATTTCTCAATTGTTCCAAGATGCGTTATGTAGAATTAAGAAACTTGACTTAACTATGGTTCCCATCTCAGAATATACTCCCGCATCAAGATTCCCTAGATTTCATCTTACATGTGAGTATAGCGTAATTGATATCTGTATATGGGTTGTGCGAGTTCTTGAGAGCTCAGGTTAGTACCACCGTACTGACAAAGAGATGAAGGCTCGACTTTAGAGTAATGTTCCAAAATGGAATCTTTTTTGTACTGCAATTGTAGTATCTTTCGATATTTTCAATTGAATGCAGTTTTAGGGGATTTTTGCAAAAGCATTATAGAAGTTATAGGCCATTGCTTACGCAATCAGAAGAACTTGTATAATACCCCAGATATTAATCATCTATAAAGACCTCGTATCTTAGAATCAGGCAATCTCTCAAACGAAATTTCGGAGTACTAAGTCCATATATCCGAGAGATGTTAATCCACAAGATTAAGCAGTTGTAAAACTTAGTTTATATCTCAGAAACAATTTACTGAACGTGTAAAGCCTATCGACACATCCACAGTAAGACTTGTTTATCACTTTTAAACTTTACAAATCCTTAGTGTACTGTGATAGTCCACTGATGTACTATCATTTCCTTTTATCCACAAAACTCTTTTTGTCTTTTTCAATGTTTTTGTACTTTTCGTATTTAATATGTTTTTGGATTTTCTGAAAATTTTTTCTCCCCATAAAATTCAAAAACATATTTTTGGAATTTTTTATTTATAAAAAAACATTGACAAACCGATGAGAATCTCTTCAATTTTTCATCCATTACTGCTTCACAATTTTTCTTTTTAAGCACTCTCCCCCTCATGATGACAAAAACCTTGACACTATTTGTGTTTATAAAACATTTTCCTCCATGATTTTTGTTTGTTCAGCAGTGAGGGTACTGTGAAATTTTTCAAATTTTCTTCAAAAATTTGTAAAATTTTCAAGTAAACGTTATTAAAACATGTTTTCGAAAAATTTTCTACAAAAATTTTTCAAAAATTGTAAAGTAAAAGTTATTTGAAAATGTATAAGGCCTTTATATAGAACTTGATAACCCGGCCCGTTTTCATTGTGTGCCACGGAACTCCATTCTCAGTAATTTACTTTCTTCTTAGAAGTTCCTACACAAAAATTCAAACAATTAGTTGAATAGTGACATCCAAGCCTTTGCAGTCTTAGGCGTTGTTTCTTCAACCTTAATTTTGATTTTCTTTACACAATCAGGTTTATTTTCGACTTTCTCAAGTTTCGGAAAGTATTCTAAACTTTCAATTTTCATTGATTGTGTGATTTCTTTTTCTTTCACCAACCATAATTGATTTTTCATTAAAGCTTTCTTGAAATACAATGTAGAAACTTTTTGTTCATTAATATTTGAGGATTCACCAGTTTCAAAATTTGAAAACTTAGTAATAACTGGTTTCACCTTATTTGTAGTTTCTGTACATTGTTTCCAAACCTGAGTTGGTACTTTCAAATCTTCAAAAATTTTCTTATCAATATGAACAGGTTTAGGATTAATTTGAAAACATTTTCTAGCAATGTGTCCAGTTACTCCACATTTATGACACTTCATGTTCTCACATCGATCTTTTCTATCAAACCATACACTCAAATCATAACATTTATTTGATATGTGGTAGCCATCTTTCCTGCTTCTTCTGTAGCTTTGATTTGACGTTGAAGCACTGTGGTCCGACCTGCACCACTTATTCACAAACTTTTGTGAGTTTCTATAATGATTGAATGGTCGTACCGATGAGCTTTTATGTTTCTTTTGAAAAATTTTAGAACTTTGTTTTTCCTTTTGTTTTCGTACTCCATTCTGCTTAGAAGGTTTTTGTGTTGAGCATTCACCTTTTTCAGTAGATTTTAGAACAGTTTCCTGAAATTTTTCTTTTAGTTTTAAAATATTTCATTTTTCTCATTTTTATCATCGGTATTATCATCACAATTCTCAATCATGACATTGTCATAATTTGCGACATTGTCACTTTTGGAATTTTCTTTTTATTAACATTGATCGGTTTTGGACATATATGATCTAACTTTAATGAGAAAGTCACAAAACCTTTCAATAATTTTTCTGAATTAACAGCTTTATTTTTAACAGTCTCAACTTATTTTTCAAGTTGAGCAATTTTCTCAATATGAGAATTTATTGCTTTCTGATTTTCTATTAATTTTTCAAAAACATTTTTTTCATTTTTAAACATTTTTATTTCATTTTGAAAATCTACTACCATTTGTAATTTTTTATTTTCTAAAATTTTTATTTTGTTTTCAAAATTCTTTTCATTTTCTTTTATTTTTTTATTTTCTAATGTCAAACTCTCAATCTCACTCAAGAGTTTGGCATTATCTGCCTAATAGATATCTACATCATAAACTGGACAGACTGGTTAGAACTTGAAAATCTATTTGTAGATGTACTTGAAAGTTGAGCTTCACAGTTTTTAACCACTACATTCTCTTCTCTCTTCACCTGATCATTCCTTTGATTATTGACAAGTTCAGATTTATTTAGCAATTCCACTTCATATTTCTCTAACTTGTCAATGAAAGTGGAAAGCTTGAAAAATTGCCAACTTGGACTTTCCTTTAGTACGTTTAAATATTTTGTCCATTCACCTTTCGGAAGAGCATCGGCCAATTTGTCAATATACTCTTCTTCTGTCTTATCAAGACCATGCCTTCTCATCTGCACTTTCAAATGACAAAATCGCTTTATCATTTGTTTCATCGTTTCGCCTTTCAGCATCGTGAAGATGTCAAACTCTTTCATGATTAGAACTTTCTTACTCTTAATCATCTCCACACTATCCAAATATTTAGCATGTGTGGCATTCCACAACTTCTGTGTTCTATCACATTCTGGTAATAGAATCAAGATATCTTCATTTATCGATTGTTGTAACAAGCTGATCATCTTCTTCTCATGAACATTTTGGTAGAAGAAATTTGCTCGTTTCCAGTTCTCGAATTTTTCTTTCCAGCTTTCATACTCACCCATACTCATCAACTTTGGCGGCTTCACGGACCCCGTTTCATTTTCTAAATTTATCTGTCCCTCAAAAACACTTGAAAAATGATTAGCCAATAGACAATTTTAGTAAAATTTGACTTCTTAATCGACAATATTAACGTATCGGTTCGCTAAAAACGTTTAAAATTTTTCCGAAAACTGGTTTTGCCAGATTAGAGCTTTAAACTTGTCTCATCGATACGAATTTAACGATATATGATGTCCGAGACGTTTTTCTGAATTTTCATTCCTTTTTTTTGGAAACCTTGGACAAGTTCAGGCGAACTTGTCACAGCTTGTGAAAATCAGCTACTTAACAAGTTCGGGCGAACTTGTTAAGATTTTATGAAAATCTCTCCCTAAGAACAAGTTCGAGCGAACTTGTGAAAATTTCAAGAGATTTATCAAGTTCGGGCGGACTTTTACTAGATTTTCAACAAGATTTGATCAAGTTCGAGCGAACTTGAGTAAATTTGAAGAATTATCTAGCAAGTTCGAGCGGACTTGATACAAATCAGTGAAAAATCAATGAAGTTCGGGCGAACTTGATGAAAAATGTGAATTTTTCAGTCAAGTTCGAGCGAACATGTGTTTTCAAACATGGTTTTTTCAAATTTTCGACATGAATTCATTTGTTTTAAGCTCTCATCTTTTCAAGGGTTTTACTATTATGGATTTTACGTATTATACTTGAAAATCAGTCAATTTTGTCCGTGTCCAAGAAAAGTTTAAAATAAAAGAAATGAGTAGAAGATGTGAAGTTCTATGTCCAATATCTTCAAATTAGGCCAATCCTGCTCTGAAAGAAATTGTAGGCCCGTGATCAGGCGATTCTAGACGGAAGTTAGTGCGTAAACGTAAACCGATTCGGTAGAATGTTATTAACAGAATGGAGTATAAGTAGAATGTAGCGGAAGTCTTCATTCATACCGAAAGAATATACATCTTTAAGTCCAGCTGCCGGATTTCCTGGAGAGAAACCAGCATCTCCCCGTAGGGATGGCAAAAACTTAAATGAAAAATGAACAACACACCTATATATAGGGTACCAAGTTCGCCCGGAGTGTGCATGGACAAGTTCGGGCGAACTTGTCCTTCACATGTCAAGTTCGGGCGAACTTGTTCCCATTTACACTATAATCTCCGTATTTTGGTCGTTTGTTTGATTCTAACCTATACAATATTCAACACACGCTCAATCTAGCCTATTCGACAAGTGACGAACACAAAATGCAACAACAGTTTTATCAGCAATGAGCAATCTATTTCGTCCCGCCTCAATGTTTCCGCCATCGGTTGGGGTGTGACAAAAACACTCATAGGCCTTCGTTTTCCTCTTGTAGGATAACTCGGCGTTCATCCCATCAAAACAACTATCTTTACGGACTTGGCAAGTTAGAATACTTAGCAAAACCATGAGTACACTCGACCCACTTTCGTTTATAATACTTTTGGGTGTAACATGTTTTCCTATACAAAATCACAACACTTAAACTTTATGAAATGTACAAACAATCATATATCCATGAATACTTGAATCGCTACATTGATGCTCATATCTTGGACATTCTTTATGTAATACCTTAGTCATTAACTATTTTAGCCTTTGTTTGATATGTATAGCGCTATAGGAAGTAACACATCCCCCTCCTCATGAAATTTAGAGGCCATGTTATAATATCGTGATTGCGTTAAGGGTTTGACTAGTATTATTGCATGCCTTGTATATGCTCTTGTAAAAATCATAGTTGCCATGAGGATTTGTTTAAACTTTATACTTATACATATGCTATGCTTAAACTTGTGTACTCGCATTTGCTTTTGCATTGAATTGTTATTTTAAAACATGTTACAGGTTGATGGAGATGATGCTATGAAATCAAAGTAGCAAGGACGATAGATACACATTTAGACGTTTAGGTTTAATATTGTTGTATCAAATTTTGTTATATCTATGTTGTTGTATTTGAATTTCTCTTGTAATGTATGACAATTTATGTATGAAATGAAATCCGGTTTAATTAATTATTGTCACAATTAGTTTTATGAGCAATGAGCAATCTATTTCGTCCCGCCTTGATGTTACCGCCATCGGTTGGGGTGTGACAGATTGGTATCAGAGCCATAACTATAGGGAATTGGGTTAGAATTGTCATGTTTGACCTAGTCTATAGTTTAAGTGTCCATTTTTTACCATTCTTGTCTTATGCTTCAAAATTTATTCTTCCTCATTGCTTCTTCCTTATCTTTTGGTCTTAAAAATTTACATAACGTCTTTCCTAAGACGTCTACATAATACACTTGAAGACTTGAAGACACTCATGACGCAAACGAGGCGATTTGCACCAAAATAGGTCCAATGACTTACAATTTTTGGTGAAATCCCTCATTCCGCGTATTCGATTTTTCACGAAGTTATACCATCAAGTTATGAGTGATATCCACATCTTGATGGAAACTTCCATTTCATACTCTAGTGGATCTTACAAACGAGTCGGAATATGCTCCTCGTTTAGTAAGAAACAACCACACTTAGGGTACGAAATCGTCAAGTTAGGGGTGAAACCCGCACCTTGTCGATTAAGTCCCGTTCCTCGATTTTCAATCTCGCCAAATTTCGATTTTCTAATCGATTAGAGACGTGTAGTAACTGGAAGGGTAAAATACCGTTAGTCGCTCCTCGATGAGAGTTTTTAACCTATAGGCCAAAGCACGTTTCTCTAATTAGAAAGGATCTTCGATTCACTTTGGAATTGTCGACGTTTCTCTACCCGAAACAATCCCATGTTTTATTGAGCCAATATTTTATGTTAACTCAATTATTGAGTGATTTTTTACTTGTTACCTTATTCATTTCGAATCGTTACACAACTCGCACGTTTATCGCAATAAAAAACAATACTAATTCTCGTGAACACACTAAATTTATACTCCTTATTCGCATTCATACGTGATTATACATGTCATACTTGATAAAATCATGCAATCTTATGTGAACCATACTTGAACCTTATACATGCAAAACTTGTTTTCTTTATTATGATCAAGTCTCATCCCCTTTTTTTCTTCCATGTTGAACCTCTAGATGAACTCCCCAATCTCAAACAAGAATTCCAAGAGGTCCAACAAGGGGTCCAACAGCAATAACAACAACAATGAAGACTCCATATCCAAACAAGAACTCGTCGGTTTTGTCGCCGAGCAAATGCCCGATCAAATGGCCCGTGTCATCCCTGATATCGTTAGCCAACTTCAACCCATCAACACCGAAACACCCAAATCCTCTGCCGATTCGAAAATCGACAACCCCAAAACGCCCTACCAATTCAAGCATTTCATGGCCATGATCAATTGGTTTGACGCGATGGAGCTTACCTTTCTACAGGGCGGGTGCCCTGATGAACTTCGAACCCTCAACGCTACCGGGGTCTTTCGCCAGAGAGCCCTCGAGTGGTGGACTCGGAACGCAACAAGCGTGGCAACGAAGCAGCCCACGCTCTAACTTGGGACAAGCTTAAGCAGCTCATGAGGGATCAGTTCTGTCATCCCCACGAGACCTAGAAGCTCGAGAACGAATTCTGGAATCTCACGCAGCAAGGGAGCGACGCTGAGGGACTTATCGCTCGTTTCAAACAGTTGAGTATCATCTGTCCTGGACAGGTGGATACGGTCCCCAAGGCGATAGCTAAGCTCATTCGTTTGCTTTCGCCTATGATTATGAACCATGTAGCCGCCACGCCCCAAAACCATCGAAGAAGCCTATAGCACCATCATAGAGCTTAACCACAACTGCATCCTTCAAGGGGCCTACGACAAGGTTCCTACGAAGCATGCGCACCAAGCCATCGCCGATACCACCACCACTAACGAAACTCCACCCTCCCAAACCAAGAAAAACAACATCAACTGGAACAAGAAGCGGAAGGCTTTTGTTCAAAATAATGCGGTCGTCACTCCGCAAAACCCTCAACCTCTCCAAACCCTTGCAGCCATCACCCCCGCTACCACCGAACATTAGTAAAAATAATAAAGTTAAGGGTCTAATTAGTAATTTACTGATTTAGAACTTCAGGGACCATTTATGTACATAATTATAAGTAATATAATACTTTTAATTAAAAAATAATAATAATAACAAAACCGGTGACCGCGGGACTCGAACCCGGGTCACCCGGTTCATCTTACACGCGTGCAAACACTCTCCCAAACATTCTCCTTTGCTTAAACCAGGAACTTAATTTATCTAAACACTCGCTGAAAGGAACCTGGCCGCGACCAAACCCCTCCAGCAGCGAAATTAAGCGGGTTTTTGTGTTTGTTTGGTTTTTAAACTTGTCTTAAGCATTAAATAACTCAACCACAACCTACCCTAACCCTTCCTTATAAAACCCAACATAATCCAAGCCTTTTTACACTTTACAAACATCAAAACACTCTCAAATCTCCTCCCATTCAGCTAAGAATCAAGAATTCGAGCAGAATTACCACCTCTTACAAAAGTGAGCATATCTCACTCATTTCTTAACCTTTTTCGTCCATTCTTTTTCCCACTTGCTTGGATTAACCTTAGGAACATCTCCAGGGGTTTTTCATGAAAAAACCAAGCTTTGGAATGTCCTGAAAAAGCCTCCAAAGTGGACTGTTAAACAACGTCAAACTTGAATCTAACTCATCTCAAACTTATGTCCTAATGCTCATAATCAATTGAATGGTTAGTTGGGCTTAAAAACAAGGCTGAGACATTTAAAATTAGAGGTTTAATCCTCACAAATATTCTGTTTTGTTTAAGTTTTTACCCACAAGTAGTGAACAAGCTTGAAGCTTGGTGTTTATGTGATTAAGGTTAGCTTGGGGTATCCTATATTAAAGTCCACCACTACTTGGTGTTTTTCTTAGATTGGTTATGTTATATTTTCTCTCTTGTACATATTCATGACCCTCCTTGTTGCCTATGGCAACATGTGTAGTGGTGAAACTTAAAGAGGTCTTAAATGGATGGTTTGATCCTCCTACCTCATACTTGACTTACATGAAACTATAGAGGTCTTAAATGGATGGTTCAATCCTCCTACCTCCTACTTGACTTATATCTATAATATAATCTATATAAAATACCTAAAACCGAACCCTTGATGTTTACCAAATAGCTATTCATCAAGTTATTAAGTTTATTCACCGAAGTGTTTAGTTCTGCGTTACGATTCTAATAGGTGTTACACCTATGAAATCATACTAACTCTTATGGGTTCTTATAGTGTCAAAAACGAGTGCTAGACCTAGATGACTACCTTATTATATGTATACTTTGTCATACTTTACATTCCAAATTCCAAGTCCTCCATTATCAATCCAATACTCACACCTTCGGTTACCCCATGTAGGGTAACCTCGGTGTTCCTTCCATCAAACTCCAACAACTCGCGGGAATCTTCTTAGGAAGCTTTGCAAAACCGTGAGCATACTCGGTCCCTTTTTCATTTTTACACTTTGGGTGCAACATGTACATTATACAAAAAATCACACGACACATAAACTATTTTAATCTCTATCCATGCTTAACATGAAACTACTTGATGCTTGTTAGACTTGTATGTTATGTAAACTATTTGTGTCGATATAAGCTTCATTAACTTTGCTAGCCTACCTTAACAATTATAGCGCTAAATGATTAACGCACCGCCCACGAAACTTGGGGTATTGTTGAGTTAAACATGTTAACCTCCCGCTACTCTATTTGGATAGGCTATCTTAATGCGTTGGATTCTTGGGTTTGAACATATAGTACACCGTGTCGGCATGCTAGTAAACTTGCATAATATGATTCATGTTGGATATGAGACTTTAAACAAATTTACTCTATATTATGCTATGTAACAAAACTTGTATGCTCGCCAACTTTTGTTGATATATTTTAATACATGTTGCAGGTTGATTGATGATACGACGTTGAGAAGAAATAAAAAATTTAGGTGGACTTAGATACACACCTAGATAAATTTTGTTAATTTAATTTTATGTTATGAACAATGTTGCTTTTGTTTGGAATCCTTGTATTACATTTTAGCCTTGAAATGAAATTTGAATTTAATTTATATTGTAACATAGCCTTATGAAGTTTTGAGCAATTTGTTCGTATCATCCCGATGTTTCCGCATTCGGTTGGGGTGTGACAACCGTCCACACAACCGCCATATTCACAGTCTTCGTTCAAGTACAACCTCTGATGCATTCATCAACTGTTTGGGTGCCAACTTTGAATATTGTTCTTCTGATCTAGGAATCAAAGGCTTCGATAAAGATGTCACAGCACTGAGGCGAGGGTTCAGTGGCGAGGTCATTTGGCGGTGCAGATATGTACGGAGGCGAGAAGGAGATCACAGAGTCAGCACAGTCTCCGGCAGTCGGAGGAGATGCTTGCCCGCTGGCTGCCGGAATTCCACCCAAGCGCCCAACAGCCAAACTCCTCATGATCTTGTGTTATAGAGATTAGAGAGAGAAGTTGAGAGAGAGAGAGAGAGAAAAAAGACAGAGACTTGAGAGAGAGAGAAGACAGAGACTTGAGAGAGAGAGAGAGAGGTGTTAATTTATTTATTTATCTTTTTTTATTTTTTTTATAAAATAGTCGCTAAGTATAATTTTTTATACAATAGTTCCTGGCATGATGAAATGACAAGAATACCTCATGTGCAAGGCACATGACCAGACTTAACAAGAAAATCTAAATGGGTTAGGGCTAAAGGACAAGACGTGCAACAAAATTCCTTGTAAAGGGCAAAACCTATCAAAATTCATTGAAAAGGACACCGCCTGCAAAATGGTGTTAAGATAAAGGACAAAACGTGTATTTTTTCCAAGATTCTATGCAATAAAAATACACTCTAGATGACTTCCGACCTGTTTCCTTTATATTTTTTATATAAACCATGTTGACTATGGGTAACGGTTTAACTAAAAAGTGAAATAAAACCCAATTCAGGTGGAGTGGGAACATGTGAAAATGAGTAATTTTCAATACCAGTTAAACAAGGTGGATTGTGTAGGATTGGCCCGTTAACATCTTCTGTCCTCTTTTTAGGTTATGTGGCAAACCGTTTTGTACGGCCGGCTTTTGGAATAAACCACAAAGCCAAACTGTTCATTATGGTATGAAAAGTTCGAAACCGGCTGATCAAAATTAAAATATTTGAAATAGACCGACCCTGGAACCAACCCAAACCGAAACCAATGACTAGTTTGAGTGAGCGTTTTCACTATTTTAAACCGAACCGTAAACATCCCAAGTCATTAGTGAAAAACAAAGTTACATTTCATAGCCATTAGCTTCTTCACCAAAACATAATCAAATTACCAAACAAATGACTCTATAGCCCTAATTAGACTATAATCCGACAAAGTCGAGTCGAAACAATGTAAGCTCGACTAAGACTGTATCTTAAAGTTCATACTC
Organism: Scalesia atractyloides; assembly: GCA_947069175.1. Lineage (NCBI taxonomy): Eukaryota > Viridiplantae > Streptophyta > Magnoliopsida > Asterales > Asteraceae > Scalesia > Scalesia atractyloides. Next base: position 7,407,516 of record CAMTDV010000024.1, on the reverse strand, counting down.
GTTAAAATCGTCAACAATTTTAGACTCGCCTCGACTCATCTCGATTGTTGGTAATATGTTCTTAGTCATGGCTGGTATACATTTTAAGAATCATACACATATTTAGAGGTTTGTAAAGTTTATATCAGAATAAATATTTTTAGTCATTACAAAATGCAGGTAGTGAAAAATAAAAGAATAATGAAATAATTCCCAGATTATAACATCAATTAATATATCTCGAAATTTTAGAAATAACACAAGTTAAGATTTTGTACTAACAAGCCTGCAATTACATACACTCCAACAACACATAAAAGTCAACATAAATCAAATCAGAGCAATAGACCACTGATGAATATCAACATCATCATCATCAACCATCCATAGCCGCCACCGGAGAATCTAATAGTCGTCGCCGGAGAAGTATCTTGTGGCCTGAAAATGCCAACAAACATATATCATAAGTAATGTTTACAAAATAAAATAAAAAATAACAAGATTTGTGAGTTGTGACAATTATAAGTCAGTATACATACTTTTGCAAATGACTAAGGGACCCACAGAAAAGGGCGTTATCGGGCATTGGCAACTCGGTTTTGTTATTTTTCTCGGGATTAACGATTCTGATATAAGTTTCTTGACCAAGATACCAAGAGTCGAGATTTTCGGTTCTCAAATTCCACACTCCTACGTTGTCTAGAGATATCAATACCGCTGTCCATCCTCCGGGATAAACCTACATTCAAATCGTATAATAAAATCAGCAAAACATATATTATAAGAACAAACATCAACAAAATGCAATGTATGACTTTATTTTTAACAAGTTACCTGTGTGGTAGTACGAGCAATACCGTCCCATTTATTGTAAGTTCCTCTGCTATCATTCGTCCACTCGCCATAACCCATTCTGGTAACAAATCGTTAAGAAATTAGATTCAAAAAGTAACACAAAACAACATAAACCAAAAATTAAAATAATCATACCCGACTACAAAAAAGGCGTATCCGTCAATATGATAACTATGCATTTTGGTCTCGTTATTTTGGAATATAACTTCCATAAATCCTCTATAAGTTCCATTAATAACAGATGTTTCCATCTTAGGTGGTCCCGTTAGGGGCTCGGTAGGAAAATCGAGCTTATATACTCCTTTAAGCTTGTACTGATCCGCAAGCCTAATTGGTGTTGTAGGATTCACAAATGAAATCCCGCTAAGGGTAGCTCTTTTTTTCCCGTCTATCGTCACCCAGGGCGTGTTTCTTATTACGTACACTTCGGTTACGTTTATAGAACCGTATTTGAAGGAACCCTGTGGATTTGGGCGGGCCCCACTAGCCGACACGTTCCACCTACATCAATTCAAACATAAACAAAATGACATCGGTGCAAGTAACCGAACATGCATGTTGCAAGTCAATTTTTCAAAAAGTTTCATAACAAGAATCAATATTGAAAGCGTAAAATGCCATTTTCGTCCTTGAGGTATGGCTAGTTTTGCAACTTTCGTCCAAAGGTTTTTTTTTCTGCATCTGGATCCAAAAGGTTTAAAATCTTGCCATTTTCATCTGGCTCGTTAACTTCATCCATTTTTCTCCGTTAAGTCAGGGGTAGTTCCATATTTTTTGTTAACTTAAAGGGCAATTCAGTCTATTTCACGTTATGTAAAAAGGCCGAATACCCTAAAAAGACCGAATTGCCCTTTAAGTTAACAAAAAAAGACGGAAATACCCCTGACTAAATGGAAAAAATGGAGTTAACAAGCTAGATGAAAATGGCAAGATTTCAAACCTTTTGGATCCAGATGCGGAAAAATAAACCTTTGGACGAGGATCGCAAAACTAGCCAAACCTCAGGAACGAAAATGGCATTTAACGGATTGAAATATACCTGATGGATCGAGCCTGGTTCATTGAGAACGTGTTGTCGTATTGGTCTTGAGGAGGGTCGGGAAGGGGACCTGATGCTTTTCCTTTAGAGTTAGAGTAATGCAAGATCCCGACACCAGTAACTCTTTGCCAGGTGGATTCATTTACGAATCTAGCACTGGCAACAATATAGTAATCGCTACTTGCATTTTGATCCATGGTAACTAAGAACGAATATGTTTGTCCAACGTGTATATCTAAACTAGTATAATTTTGTTGCACTGTGTATGAGCCCTCGGTTTCAGCTAAAAGTAAGTTATGGTTTTGAATTCGGAAGTTCAAACTAGTCGATACACCAACATTGCTTACACGGATCCGGTAAGTTTTGCCTGCCAAAGTCAACAAGTTTGACTTAATTCCAATTGCATGTATAACAAATAACAAGATATATAGATTTTAAATATTGATCCATGGAGTTTTTACCTGGTTCGACGTTAATAGTTTCATGATCAATGCCGTCGGGGACAAGAGTATCATTATATCTGTACGGTCCTTTTCCGTTAATAAGAACACCATCAGGCATTCCAAGAGCTCTGCCAGCATCAAGGGTCTTTCTTAAATCCTACAAACCCGAAAAGGAAAATAAAACAGTCAGATAAACAATGACCCCAACTAGTCAATTACTATGAAACTTCATTGAGGCATTTCATCGAATACTTACAGTGTGGTTTCTTATGTACCAATCACCGATCAAAACCGTAATATCCCCAGCGGGATTGTCAAACGGGGTCGGAATAACAGACCTCGGGTTGATAACAAAGCCACCAAACCCACCCGACGCTCTTTGAAATTTGAGTGAAGGGAAGTAAAAGTAGCTGCCGATTTGATCCTTAACTTGAAAGTTATAAGTCCAGTTCCACTTTGGCGGAATCGGACAATTGGTGCCAAGAACACCATCTTGCCAAGAGCTCCTCTTTTGCTGTATACCAGCCCTGTTTCAATCAACACATTTATAAATCATCCGACATTCACAATCCAGATTTGCAACACTAAACACAAAAAAATATATAGTATCTTACCAAGTAATGAGGACCTCTTCATCTAATTTGTTCCTCACATTCACAACAACATTGTTGTTAGTAGTCGAATTTATCGTAGGGCCCGGAAATTTCCCATTGATAGCGATAACCTAAAAATCGAGATTCAAACATTATTCAAAGAACTCAAACACACCAGATCTGAAGCTGCAAAACCCTAAACGCATCAATCTATAGCATGAATATACTAATTGAAAAGTTAATCTTTCGAAAATCAAATCAAAACAAATTCATTATTATTCTTTTAACAAATTGGATCGTAATAGCAAGGCCACTCTTTCACTCACAACACATTACAAATTAAAAACGAATCTGAGCGGACACATAGCTAAATGTCATGTCATATCAGGGGATCGTGCTAATTACAACACAACAAAATACAATACGAATACAAAACGATTGAAAAAATGTTTTAGTTACCTGTTGGGGGACACCAAGAGGTGAAGCGGTAATGTAAGTAAGTTCAAATTTGTAAGAAACGGTGGGATCTTCAGCAAAAGTGAAGGTCGAAGCAATGTAGATGAAAAGGAGACAATAGAGAAAGCTAGAAGAAGAAGAAGAAGAAGAAGCCATGAAATGCAAAACTTTTATGTGGCTGAATTAAAAGAATATGTGGAATCAAAGCTTAACTTTTAGGGGTTTTACATTATCAGTAGGGAGAGAGAGAGGAGGGTTTATTACTTATTGGGTGTAGCAGGTTCTATTTTTTCTGTTTTTAGGGTGGAGAGTGGGGACAAAATGCAAGAAAATTAGTTGGATGTTGATCTGGTCTTGGCTGGCATGAATATGAACATGAGAGAGAGAGAGAGAGAGAGAGAGAGCGTGTGGTGAGTGGATTTGATGGGTGGTGGCACAGGGGGTGGAGAGATAATATGGTTATTGCAATTTAGGGACCATAAGTGTTGTCATACAAAAGTTAGGTCATCATGTTGTTTGTGTTTAAGGTTCTCAAATTAGATGTGATTTGCAAGTACAATTACATTAATTCGTTTGTTAGGGCAACGACTTTGTCGGAAATCATGGTCCGCGTGGAGCTGATGTGGAGAAATGAGGATGAGAGAGAGGAATAAATATGTGGTCGTAGCCAGTCACGATTGCGATTTGTGATAGAATGGGGAGATAGGGAAAGGGTGCGTTCGTGCGTGTGTTTGTATGGTTTGTCCTAGCAATACCAAACTAGCATTATGTGCAAACTTGTGAAAAGCCTAATTGGTGATGCTAGGTTTGTTGCATAATTTATTGTCTGTGTTGTATTAGGTATGGGTTTTTATAGTCTGGTTTTAAGTAAAGTGTTAGTAATGATATGTATATCAAATACTTAACCTAACGAGGTTGAACACAATATTATTAACTATCTTGGAAAACCTTGAAAATTACTATTATGTGGCTATACACAAGAATATTTACCAAATAATAGTTAATCAATGATACTAAAACTGAAATACTTTTTACTACCAATTTAGACTGATCAAAAACCACATGATCTTTGGATATGTTCGGAAAAGAGTTTATGATTGGGCCTCGGGTATAAACAATGCGAGTTTGCTCATGAGCTACTTGAGATCGGCTTGCGAAAATCTCTAATCATATCGAGCAAACAAGCTTGATACTTTAGAGCTCACTTAAAGAAAACGGACACACGGTTTGTACAAAATATATTATAGATTAGGAGTATTTGAAAATAACTGTATAAAATATTGTCGGTTCATTTCCATTTTTCACTATCTAAAATGGTTTTTATAATATATTGTCGGTCGATTTCATTTTCACTATTATGTAAACCAAACCAAAATGGGACTCTCAAAAGAAAAGAGAAAAATATTATGATCTTGAAGATGGACACATATTCTAGGAAGATCTTTCATTTAATACTCACTACTTTTTAAAACTAGATCCTTGCGTAATTATGTAGTAATTTAGCTCGGAATCTCTCGATTATACCGTTTGGTCAACTTGTTCTACAAAAGATAACACTTTTTTTTAACGGCCAACAAAACACTTTTATATTAAAACGCTAGCAAGACACTAGCAAAGAGAGTCCAAAACAAAAAAATACACGACACAAACAACCCCACAAGACCTAACATATTTTTGTCGTGTCAAACCTACACCAAGCCTCCCAAGACATATCCGACATTTTACCGCGGTTCTTCACCCACAAATAACTCATAATCTTAGTCTCTTCAATGAGATTCCGAACTGAAACCTGCTTGTAATTGAAAAGAACATCGTTTCTCGCTCTCCAAATGCTCCAGATAGCCGTTATAATCACCCCATAAAACGCCTTCCTTGTCCGAACTCCAGCCATGACAGTAGAATGTAAGTTTAACAGGTCCCGAACATGAAACAAAAAGATACTTGGAGTATTACACCATGAGAAAATAACCTGCCAAACTTCCATGATCACCGGGCAGCCCGTGAAAATATGATCAACTGTTTCAACTTGCGTCTCGCTGATCTTGCATAAAGGAGATCCAACATGTATATGTCTTCTAACTAAAGCCTCGGATGTCGGTAATCTATCCCAAAACGCACGCCAAGCCACAATACCTACCTTCTTCGGCCCCCAATTACACCAAACAAACGCCGAATTTTGCTGCACATTGGATGCAGCGAACAACTACTGTTTAACGCTACTAACTGAAAAATCACTCGTCCCACCATCAGCCCATGACCAGGAGTCCTTTACATCCGATAAAACAACCCCATTAAAAAGTAGCATCAGGTTATCCAGCTCCACAGCCTCTGCCGTTGTCAGTGTGCGTCGCCACTCCCAAACAAAAGAACTAAGCAGCACATTCGTGATAACATGATTCCGCTTTTCTTTTTAAAAAGAAAAAGAGTAAACTGCCATTTTGGTCCCTGAGGTTTGGCTAGTTTTGCCACTTCAGTCCAAATCTCAAACTTTTTGTATCTGGATCCATGTGGTTTCATTTTTGTTGTCATTTTGGTCTAAAAGTGAAATCAGACCAGATTCCCCTAATTAAACCCTCAAGTTTTATCCTTTTCCACAGGGGTAATTTTGTCATTTTCGTTTTATTATAACTCATTATTTATTAAAATAATAAAAGTAAATAAAACCTATAAAAGCACACAGATATCTTCATCTTCCCCAAATTCATAATGACCAAATACCTAACCCAAACCCTAATATCTTCAACAATCCGATCAGTAATAACAAGTTTGAAGAAATTTGCAGAAATAATGATGAACATTCATCATCCATAAGAAGGTCAACCAACAATGAAATATTACTACACTCAATTCACCTCCAAATTCCTCCAAATGTCTCTTCGTTTCATCCGATAACCCTCACAAAACCCTAATCGGCGCTAATCACACCTCCGCTCGTTTCTGCTCCCATGAATCTCTCTCTCTGCCAACGTCTCTCTCTTTCTTTTCACGACAAAATCGTCGTCCAACGGCGCGACATCTGTGTTTGTATCCTCCGTATCTATATATGTATCTGTTTCTTTTTCTGTTACTGTTTCGCCGGATATTAACGGTGATGGATTTTATTAGGGTTTGGTTAGGGTTAGGGTTTAGAAATGGAGTGAGGAGAAGGGTAGGGTGAGAGGACGGTTGTGTGAGGAGAATTGACAGATTCATGGTGTGGAGTTGGTGGCGGTATAGGTCGGCGGTGGAGCTCTGGAATCTGCTTAATCGACTGAATCTGTAGTTGATGGTGGTGGGGTGGGTGGCGGTGTGGGTAGTGGCGGTGGTGTGGGGTGGATGTTGATGGTGGTGGGAGTCTTAGGAGATGCAGAGATGTAGAGAGAGATGGGTTGAAAGCAAAACGTGAGAAAGAGAGAGTTTGGGAGATGCAGTCTGAATTTGTAGTTTAATAATGACTATTTTGCCCCCGAGCAAAAGGACAAAATACCATGATTTTGTTAGATGATTTTACTTTTGGACTAAAATGACATAAAAACTGAAACCACAGGAACCAAAATAACAGTTTTGGACTAAAGTGGTAAAAATGACCAAACATCAGGAACCAAACTAGTAGTTTACTCAAAGAAAAATAAAGAAACATTTCATGAATTCAATTATTTTTTAAAAAGATAAAAATAAAAATATATTTCATGAATTCAGTTATTAATTTACTAGGTTACGGAACCCGTGTAGTACACGGGTTTGGATGAACGAAAAAGATGATAATACCATAAAGAAAATATTTAAACCATCCATAATCAGAAAAATAACACTTTTTTTCTTTGAAATTTAAAGAAACCCATAATAATTTGAAATCAATATACACAATAACCCAATATATCAGTTATCGGTGATATAATTATTAATTATCATTAAATTCATAAGTTACAACTTTTAATCTGCTAGTACTACTAAATCTATAACATTAGCTTGAATACATATTATCTTTGATATCATGTTTTTGTTTTTTTGTTTCTTTTTTTTAGTGTAATGAATGGTAAAGTTTTCGTTTTTTTTAAAAGATCATAAAAAATTTATACTTTGAATTTTAATGACCGGTTGCTAAACTAAATGCAAGTAATGTAACAGTACTGTAACGAACTAGACTAATACCAATTGAAACTGAATTCCCAACGCATCGTGGGAGATATTCCGGTACTTATCATTTTAAATTGTGTATTTGTTATTGTTAATAACTAAATAAATTAAACTCGTCCCATTACTTTATTCCACCGATCAAATGTAAACTTAATGAGGTATTTAAATATCTTCTATAGTAATGAAAAAATAAATTAAATATTATTGATTTTGAATTACCACAATTAATCAAAATATAACTTAATAATCATATAAAAAGTTAATTAAATTTAAATCTAAAAGTATATATTTGTTATGGGTCTTATCTGACTATATTTTGCAATACTTTATATATATATATATATATTACCATATAGCGATAGTGATTGACGTTAAATCGGCCTAATTGCCCAACAAATTTACTATAACTAAAGGCGCATATAGTTGAGGCTTGTAGTGTTTGTAAATTGTAATATCCTTATTATACAAATGGGTCATTATTTTAACATAAACAAATACTAAACAAAGAGTATGATAATGAATTTTTCTATGCAGCCTAATTCAAAGCGAGGATTCTTACGGCTTTAGAAAATCTACTTATACGAAAATCATGACTGTCTTACAAAATCTACTGGAATCTTTTTAATAAATGTGAGAAATAATATAATATTATAAAATAAATGTATAAATTAACGGATAACAAAAAAATGAAAAAAATAATATAATATTATAAAACAAAATTATAAATTACGGATAACCAAAATAATGCAAGATAAACTGAAGGATTTAATAATACTTTACATTTATGTTACTATATATTAAATTAAATTAGATATTAATGATATTATTTAAAAATTAAAGGAGAGAATAACATGTGACATTATTTGGAGTTTTTTATTATAAGTTAGATAGATTAACTTTTTCGTATTAGTTCAAGAGATATTAATAATTTATTAGATACTAGATTTAGATATTTATAATATTATTAATTGAATTTATTAATATAAAATAAAGATAAGGATAAAGATAAAGATAAGTGATATTTATATATTGGTTAATAATAAAAGAAACATATTAAATAAATAAAAATAAAATTTATGGGGTTGAATGATAGAGTGTCATGTGGTATTATTTGTAGTCTTTTAAATTAGATATTAATGATATTATTTAAAAATTAAAGGAGAGAATGACATGTGACATTATTTGGAGTCTTTTATTATAAGTTAGATAGATTAATTTTTTTCGTATTAGTTTAAGAGATATTAATAATTTATTAGATATTAGATTTAGATATTTATAATATTATTAATTGAATTTATTAATATTAAAATAAAGATAAGGATAAATATTAAGGTAAGTGATATCTATATATCGGTTATTAATATTAAAAGAAACATATTAAATAAATAAAAATAAAATTTATGGGGTTGAAGGATGAGTGTCATGTGCCATTATTTATAGTCTTTTATTAATATTTAGATTAGATGTAATTACTTAAATATGATTGAATCCGTACAATTTAGTGAATAGATATGCAATTCTTTTTTTTTTCAAACAACAAATTTGGATCATTATGGACCACCAGAGTATCATCATGCTACCATCAGAACCATCAGATCATATCCATCTCCATTAGACATAATGTCTGTAAACCAATTCATGAGGACACCCAATAAATATGACCTCCCCTCCTCTTATAGGAATTGAACTCAGGACTTATTAATCTTAAAGTTTTATCTTACCCCTCATATGTTATTGAGTTATAAAGCCATGGGTAGTAGATATACAATTCTATTATCAAAATAATAAGATTTCCCCTTACTCATTTTATTATATTTTTTTTCTAGTTGGTCATGCATATTAAATTGAGCAAAAAAGGACATAGTATTAATTTTGTTATTAAATATATTATAAACTTTTTGCTAGGAGAATAAACAAGGTTGGTGATATATTGGAAGTGTTAAATATAATCATAAACGGCCATAATCATATTGATAGAGCCACATGATTTGCCAGCTCATTTGGGACCTAGCTCAAATCATTAATATTTATTGATTTACATGCTTATTTATAAAATTATTTATTATTCTTGTTTTATATTTTCTGGCCTTGAGTGACGCTTACGTTCCCGATTAACGGCTCCGAAGCACAACTCAAAGTCAAAGTCAAAGCCGGACGTTTAGGCACATGGCATTCCCATATGGTATCGCTAGTCTATTGTAAGCTCCCATGGTCCAACTTTTATATGGTTGGGTTACACGGTGTGAAATTAAATTTTAGGCGTCCAAGACATTTAAACAATTAATGTAAATAAGAAAATTAGTGATTGGTAAGGGACCCACACGTGAAATAGATGGCGCTCGTTAATCAGAGTCGCTCATAAGAACTCTAGAAAAACTAGGCATGAGCGATATAAAAATTAGGCCCAAAATTGTGGTTAAGAGTAAATGAATTGAAAAAAAAACAAATTTTGGTGTTGGAGCCAGACCTTGAATTTGCGATCTCTACATTATTTTGAGACGGTTTTTTCCCCAACATATATGTATAGTAAACGGATGCATATAATATATATATATATATATATATATATATATATATATATGTGTGTGTGTGTGTATAGATATATATATATATATTGTAAAATGCTATGAAATCAACACATAACAACAAAGAAGCGACAAAACGGTGACCACAACTTTATTGACTAACCCAAACCAGTAAACACCCAACCTAAAACCTAGATCTTAGTTATGTAAGATCTATATAAACAATATACAAAATACAGGATCAACTAATAAATCAGTTGATCAAAGAAAGGAATCACAAAATACAAGATCCAACACTAGATCAGATCCTACACAGGATCAACAACAACCAGATGAACGAGACTGATGAACAAAGGATACTAAGAGAATACACAAGACCAATAATTTGCACAAATGAAACCCTAATCTCATTATATATGGAATCTTCATAAGTTTCAACTTGCCCCTTCATTATCTACCATCTTTCACTTTTAACCCTCCGTATCAATTGAAAGAACCTTCAACTTTAACAACTGTACAGAAAACAACCATCAAAATACTTGTTAGTTAAAACTGACTATAACAACATTATAACGACCTGTAAGTACTAGGCCCACATTAACTACCCCACAACCAGTTTAAATTTTAAACAAGTCCAGTTGTAACATGAATCAACCAACAATTTAACATATTCTAACATCACCCCTGGATTCATGTAGCAAACATATCTGTCATTCCTAACCTTTCACACATATATTCATGTTGTACTACATTTAAACCTTTAGTAAAAACATCTGCAACCTGAACTTCAGTTGCAACTTTCTCAGGAAGAATTAAACCAAAAGCCACTTTTTTCTTTTGAAAATGTAAGTCAATCTCAAAGTGCTTTCTCCTTTCATGAAAAACAAGATTTAGAGATATTCAAATAGCTGATTCACTATCACAAAACATTTTTACTGGTAAAACATGTTTGATATTCAACTCACTTCAAACATTTAATGTCCACATTATCTGTTGGTGTATAATGTCTATGTCTTAGTCTTATATCGAGCCTGTATAGTATAGAGCTGAATAGACTAGATGAATGAAGTATGTATGAACAATGTAAGCAAGTTCGCCCATGACTTTAATGTATAGCCAAGTTTGGGCGAACTTAGGTGTTTCCTAGGGCGAACTTGCATTATTATAAATACCTAGCTAGCCTACTTCATTTGTAACTTTGGCATTTCAGAGGCGAAGCTCTGTCAGTTTGTAACCAGAACGTTTGATCTATAAAACTGGCGTTTAACTGATTAAATCTTGTCTATTGGTAAACACAACGTAATATTTCCGCTATTATGGACGTTAGATATCAAATTTAGGTTCCTAAGCATCGAGGATCGGTCCTACATTATCTCACATGTGGCAGAACACATTGCTTTGTATTTTGCCTCTGTTGTTGATCTAGACACTAAACTCTGCTTCTTACTTTTCCAAGACACCAATGTGTCTCCCAAATATATCCCAAACCCTGTTACTGACCTCCTGGTCACCAGACACTTAGCCCAGTTAAAATCAACAAATCCTGACAAGGCTAAGTTTTTAGACTTTCTTACCATAACTCCTTTACCAGGAGACTGCTTCAAATACCTCAACAATCTCAAAGCTATATTCATATGAGACTCACATGGACTATGCATAAACTGACTCAGAAACTACACAGTATAACTTATGTCTGGTCTTGTTAACTTCCCGATTAGCTTTTGAAAAGCATTTATATTTTTTTAACTTATGTTGTTCCTTATCAAGTTTATTAGTTACCAAATGACTTTGTTCAATTGGTGTTGACACTTGTTTACATACAAGATACCCAAAATCATTTAAAGGTTCCAAACAAAACTTTCTTTGAGACAAACATATCCCTTCACTAGAATTTAACTTCAATACCCAAAAATTATTTTAGCACACCCAAGTCTTTAAACAAAAAACTATCACTTAAAGACTGTTTAACGATATCTATTTCAGTTTTTACGTTACCTGTAATTACTATATCATCTACATATACTAGTAAAACTAAAAACACGTCATATTTATCAAAGATGAACAGAGAATGATCACAAGCACTTTGCGCAAACCCTAATTTTAATAAAACAGCAGTTAATTTTTCATTCCATTTTCTGGAAGCCTAATTAAACCCATACAAATATTTTACTAACTTACACACTATATTATTCTCATTAGAATAATACCCTTGTGGAAGTGTCATATAAACATCTTCATCCAAAGACCCATACAAAAAATCATTATTTATGTCCAACTGATACAAAGACAAACTATTGTTAACAACAAGTTTAATTACCATTCTTACAGTAACCATCTTAACTACAGGAGAGAAAGTTTCACTAAAATCAACACTTTCCCTCTGATTATACCCTTAGCCACTAACATGGCTTTGTACCTTTCAACCTCACCATTAGCTTTGTATTTTACTTTATAGACCCATTTCCACCCTATTGGTTTTCTACCCTTAGGAAGATCTACAACAATCCAAGTATTGTTTCTATACAAAGCTTCCATTTCCTTATTCATAGCATCAACCCATCTAGAATCTTTAATAGCATCACTATAACAGGTAGGTTCCACTGTTTTATTTAGAGATGCAATAAAGCACATGTTATCAAAAGACAAATGAGCATAGCTAACTACTTTCTCTATACCATATTTAACTTTTCCCTCCACAACATAATCATCAAATATTTATAGGGAAGACTACACCTCTAGAGGACATTCTAATATTTTGGACATGGCCCTCATATGGGTTGGCCTCATCATTTGACATTCCAGTGTCCTCTGCCCTGCCTATATTCTTCTGTTCACTACTACTCGATTGCTCACTAGATGTATGTTGATCATTGTCAACATTAGGAGCAGTAGCAGATGTAGAGGGTACAAAGGCTGCTGATCATCACTGGAATGATCATGAGAACCATGTTCACCCTCTTCATCATTGGGCATGGAAGGAACTTCAGTTGAAATTGTTTCATAAGTATCAAAGAAATTTACATGATTTAAATTTCCATCTTTAAAAACCTCATGATTAATATGTTGTTTTGTCTTAAAGGAATGTACACTCTCATAAAACTTTACATCTCTGGAAAAGGAAACCTTTTTAGTATCCAGACTTAACAGTTTATATGCCTTCTTGACATTAGAATAGCCAAGTAACACACACTTATCACCATGATAAGCAAACTTATCAAATTCAGTTAAAATGGTGCTAAAACAAAGACAACCAAAGTTAGGAGTCTATCGGAGGAAAAATACAATGTTAGACCAAACTTATTTGCCATAATATTAGGAATCTATCGGAGGAGGACACGACGTCATTGACAGTTCCCTTCATAATCGATGAGATCAAGTGCGCAGTGTTCGAGTGTGGGGTTGACAAAGCTCTTGGGCCAGACGGTTTCAACTTCAAATTCATAAAAAGGTATTGGAATTTATTTGAAAATGATATTTATAACTTGTTAGCTTCCTTTTACAGCAGTGGTACTATCACGAGGGGATGTAGTTCTTCTTTTATAACTCTTATCCCAAAAAACAAGAACCTGGTGGGGTTGAGAGATTATAGACCGATCAATCTGATTGGGGTGATAAGCAATACTATTTCGAAGATCATGGCAAATCGTCTCAAAAGGTTATAGGAGCCAACATCTTGGAAAATCAGACGGCATTCCTTAAAGACAGGTATATCCTTGACAACCCGCTAATGTTAAATGAGCTCATTGCTTGGATTAAAAAAAGATAAAAAAAGGCTTTCCTTTTAAAAATCAATTTTGAAAAGGCTTATGATAATGTTAGCTGGAGTTTTCTTTTGGATATCATGGGTCAAATGGGTTTTCCTAATTTATGGTGTAAATGGGTTACCGGGGTTTTGGCTTCGGCTAGATCCTCGATTTTGGTGAATGGGTCCCCCACTTTTGAATTTGGTTTTTCCAAAGGGGTCAGACAAAAAGATTCGTTATCTCCATTCCTGTTCTTTTGGTTATGGAAGCCCTGTCTAGCATTTTTTGCAAAGCAGGGATGGAAGGGTTGTTCAAAGGAATTCAAACTCCTAATAACGGCCCGGTCATATCTCACCTCTTTTATGCCGATGACGTTCTTTTAATGGGGAATGGGACAAGGTAATGTGACGAATGTGGCTCGATGTCTTAGAACTTTTATCTCTGTTTTGGCTTAAAAATTAATCTTCATAAATCAAACTTGTACGGGATGGGTGTGGATAAGGGTGATATCAAGGAGATGGCTAAGGTGATTGGGTGTAACACGGACAATATCCCGCTGACTTATTTGGGGTTTACGGTGAATTAGCAACTAGGACTCTATAGTTGAGGTTTTTGATAAAAGGTTGTCGGTTTGGAAAGCTAAAACTATTTCTATAGGGAGAGGCTTACTCTGACTAATTCGGTTAAGAGAGTTTACCTATTTCGTACTTTTCTTTATTTAAGGTCCCAGTGGGTATAATTAAGATTCTTGAGGCTAAAATGATAAAGTTCCTTTGGGAGGGCTCTAGCGACAGTAACAAAATGAACTGGGTGGCTTGGGTTTGGGTTTCTTCGCCTAAGAAAAATGGGGGGTTGGGTATTAACAGACTCAAAGAAGTTAATGAGGCTCTCCTTTACAAATAGGGTTGGAGATATAAGGTCGAAAATCAAAATATGTAGAGGAAAGTGGTGGAAGCATGTCATAGTAAAAACAACCAAAGAAGTTTTATGCCGATTAATGCTAACAATGTGGCTTGTTGGTCAAATATCGTGAAATTGATTTTCAAAATAAAGCTTAACGGGAAGGGTTTAAATCGGGTGATTTTGGGTAAAGTGCGGAACGTGGTTGATATGTGTTTTTGGTTAGACACCTGGGTGGGCTATCTCCCCATCGTGGAAAGATGGACACATCTGTTCGTTTTGAAGACTTTTAAAACATGCAAGGTTCCTGACAGAATTGGTGCAGATCAAGGAAATGGTGGATTCTCTTGGAATTGGGTTAGACAGCCTGAGTTGGATATTGAGCTTAACGAGTGGCATGAAATGTCAAGACGTTATCAATACAGTGAGTATGTCCATCGATAAGGATTCATGGTTTTGGAACGTGGAAAATCAGGAAGGTTTCTCGATGAAATCTGTGAAAAAGGAGCTAATTATGGAAAGAGGAAATAGCCATCTCCCCAACTTTGAATGGGTTAAATGGGTGCTGCTCAACTGTAATATTATGGCTTGGAGAGGAAACTTGGATAGACTTGCAACTAGAATTAACTTGAAAAGAAGGAATATAGATACTACTTCGGTCATGTGCCCTTCTTGTGACGAGTATGAGGAAACGGTGGAACACTTATTCATTGCATGTTCAGTGGCTATTCGGGTGTGGGCAGGTATCAGTGCTTGGTGTAACATCCCCAGATCTTTGCCTTCGAATTAAAGATTTAACGGATATCCAAAATTCCCCGCAAGTGGGAAAGAAAGTGAAAAAGATTATTCTTGGGTTGATAATAATTGCTTGTTGGTGCATCTGGAAAGCTAGGAACGAGTTGGCGTTCAATCATATCAGGAGAAGCCCGCAAGAGTTTTTGTTAGAGATAAAATCGAGAGGTTTTGCTTGGGTTAAAAGTAGATCTTCATGTAAATATATTAGTTGAGTGGTATAAATATCCCTTGTATATGTTATAATTGTTTGCCCTTTGCCCATTTGGGTCGGGGTCCAGTTTTTTTGTTTGACCTTTAGCCCGTTTGGGTCAAAGGTATATTTTAATGAAGTTTATTTAAAAAAAGCTATTCGACAGAATAAGTCAATAAGATGCTTTAACGCAAACAAATACGAACATACATAACTTTAAATTGCAAAAAACAAAATTATGTGAACTCAAATCATACTATAATATGTGTATTTGTTAACCATGATAGCTAATCAATGCAACATTATCTTTTTGTTAACCATGATAGCAAATTGGGAAACCCCAAATAAGTGGCACTCACTTGTTGCAGAATTTAGAAGTTACAAATTGGTAATTATTGCATAAACCAATAATTATTGCAACCATAAAAAACGGCATGTAGTCCAATGATATTAATACAGGTATATTAATTGGTGATATAAACAAATAGTGTAGAATTAGATTGTTATTGGAAATAATTTACTACAACAAAATGACAACAGTTTAACCCAAAAGAGTTAAAACCTCTCACAGTAAGTATTCTTGTATGGTAAAATTAAAATTTGGAGAGATGAATTGAGGTGCAAGGAAGGGGAGGAGGAGGAGCTGGCTAGGCAAGAGCTTGAGAGGTTAGATGCTGAGATGGAATGTAGGAATCTTGCGGAGGATGAGGAGTGGGTTCGGTTGGAATGTAAAATGAAGATTCTTATTGCGGAAAATAACAAAGCCAGGGATTTGAAGCAGAGGGCTAGGATTAAATGGGCCTCGGAAGGAGACGATAACACGAAGTTTTTCAAGGGCTGATTAATAATCGTAAAGCCACCAACTCGATACCGGGCTTGCTTGAGAACAACATCTGTGTTTCGAAGCCGAAAAGGGTTAAACGGATTGTTCACGATTTCTTTCGGGATAAGTTTGTGGAAGGTTGCTCCTCTAGACCGGATCTGCAATGTTCTTTTGATCATGTGTTGTCGGATATGGATTCTCAATTTTTAACAGAATAGTTCTCTAGATCTGAAACAAAACAAGCGGTCTTCGATTGCGGTAGTGAACGGGCCCCGAGTCCAGACGGCTTCAATATGAAATTTATACGGTTTTGGGAGTTCTTTGAAGAAGATTTCGTAAATATTTTTAAGACCTTCTATGAGACGGGCGCTTTCTCGAGAGGATGTAGTTCGTCGTTTATAACTCTCATTCCTAAAGTGAAGGATCCAGGAGATTTGGGCGATTATCGGCCTATTAATCTGGTTGGCATCATCAACAAAGTGGTATCGAAAGTCCTAGCGAACCGTCTCAAATCCGTTATTGGTAAGGTGATTTCCGTGAACCAATCGGCTTTTATTAAGGATAGATTTATTATGGACGGGCCTCTCATTCTCAACGAGGTTGTAGCTTGGGCGAAGAGGAAAAGGAAGAAAGTCTTTATGTTTAAAATTGACTTCGCCAAGGCTTACGACAACGTCAATTGGCAGTTCATCTCATCGGTTATGTCTCAAATGGGTTTCCCGGCTAGATGGTGTCGTTAGATTCACAGTATTCTTTCATCGGTGAGATCTTCGGTGCTTGTTAATGGGTCACCGGCGTTTAAATTCCCGTGTCAAAAAGGTATGAGACAAGGAGATCCGATCTCTCTGTTTCTCTTTTTGATTGTCATGGAGGCTTTCTCGACCATGATCAGGAAGGCGAGCCGTGTGGGAGCTTTGAGGGGTATCATGCTTCCGAATGAAGGTCCGGCGCTATCCCACCTCCTCTATGCGGACGATTGTATTTTATTGGGAGAATGGGCTCGTAGTAACATTAAAAATGTGGCGCGTTTATTGGGATGTTTTTATATGTGCTCTGGTTTGAAAATAAATATATCTAAATCGTGCCTTTTTAGGGTGGGGCTGGATGGTCATGAAGTTGGTGATATGGCAGCGGATCTGAAGTGCACGGTGGGAAGTTTTCCTTTCATCCATCTTGGGCTTCTTGTGGGTGCTAGAATGAGCAAAGTGGATAGTTGGAAGTTTTTGTTCGATATTTTTGAAGCGCGTCTTGCGTTATGGAAGGCGTCTTTCCTCTCCATAGGGGGCCGTGTTACTCTAATTAAATCGGTCCTGGAGAGTTTACCTACCTATCACTTATCCCTATTTAAAGCTCCAGTGGCGGCGACGAAGGGATTGGAAACGATTATTAAAAAATTCCTATGGGGGGAACGGGACGGATAAGAAGAACCGTCTTACGGCTCTGATCAGTATGGGCGGTATTGGCCTTTCCAGGTTGAAAGATATTAACACAGCCTTGCTCAGTAGGTGGGTTTGGAGATTTCGTAATGAAGATAAGGCGTTGTGGAAAGAGGTCATCGTCTCTATCCATGGTTCTAGTCAAAGTTGGTTCTGTAACAACTCGTAAATTCGCTGTTATCTTTTTTCATTAATCCATTTGTACCTTCCGTTTGTAAATACGAGATTTGATTAATATAATGGGTTATGTTTGCTAATTATATTTTGTCACATCAATATTGCATTTAATCGCTTATTAATCATTAATTCAACGCAATCGCAAGTAGTTATGCTACTTTACGAGCCGAGTGTGTTATTGTTTAATAAACACTTGTGCCATCGCATCGGTTACCTCATCGCATCGCAAAATGCAGTTAATTATGTGTAATTATGTTTTATATGTGTTATGTTGGTTTACGTTATGGTTTGATATCGCTAAAACGCTCGCACGCTCATGTAACTCGCTCTCTCTTAATTCAATGGTAATATGACGCTTAACGCTTCGCTAAAACGCTTAATATAACTATCTAATACAAACTGAATCGCCAAACAAACTCTTAACGCGGAATAATCAAACATAACTTGGCCACTAGGTCAAGTTCGGCCGAACTTGTGCCACACGAGTTCACCCGAACTTGCCTAGGCCTTCATAATGCTTCAAAACCTAACAAGTCCGGGGCCTTGTCTCAAAACTCACAAGAAAGCAAGTTCGCTCGAACTTGTAGCAAGTTCGCCCGAACTTGATACAAGTTCGCCCGAACTTGATGTTTCCAGCTCTTTTTCTCACCTCACATATAAATACTCACCTCCTCTTCTCGTTTGAACTTGCTGCAAGTTTGCCCGGAGCTCCCTAAAACCAAAACCCTGTGTTTTCTAAGTAAGATTCAACCCGTTTTCTAGCTACAACAACGTTTTACAACGATTTTGCACAAGGTTTTACCTTTGATTTCATCAAAACTTCTCTGTTTACGAAAATCTTCATCTTTTTATGCAAAACTTCTGTTTTTCACTTAGATCTATGCTTAGATCTAAGTAAAACCTTTCAAACGTCGATTTTTACACAATATTCAGACTAATGACGTATGTTTCGTTCACTTTGAAGTGGAACGAGGCATCGTCAAGCTAGATCTCAGATCCGGAAGCACAAGTACGAAATCGTCACTTTGCACAAACTGGACTAAACCGTTCGAACCTACAAGATTCGCCCGGATTAGTCCAAGTTTCTGTAAAATGGCTAAACTCGCTCCAAAAGACCTCTCCAGCCTAAGTTTTACTCAGTGGCCTGGAGGGATGGACATTCGATTTCCTCAGCAAACGACGCGAAAATGCACGATTTGGATGCCAAAACAGTCAAGTTCGCTCGGAAAGCATCAAGTTCGCCCGAACTTGATCAATTCTTCATCATATTTACACAAGTTCGCCCGAACTTATACTGATTTCCAAAGAAATCAGACAAGTTCGCCCGAACTTGTATCACCCTTCATAAACCGGACAAGTTCGCCCGAACTTGTCTAGTTTCTCAGGAAACAAGACAAGTTCGCCCGAACTTGTACCTCCAGTAAGTCTAGTTAGGTAAGTTCGCCCGAACTTGTACCCCAAGGTACAAGTTCGCCCGAACTTGTCTACTGCTCCTTCAACCGTTAACTGTTTCAGCAATTCGGAAGACTGATGAACTCCTGTTCGCTTACAAGTTGATCCGGCACTCTCCGTAACTCATCTCAGATCCCGTCTCTTCTCCTAAAACGCATCGACTGTGAGTATACTTGAACCCCTTTACGCTTAAACGCACTTTTGGGTGTCACATATGTTCGTATATCAAAACACATCACATAACTCAACTCTTATTCACAATCCCGCTATTACATGACTATACGTGAAATTAGCTGAATTGTATGTATTACTTGATTGCTTGTACACCACCCTTAACATAATAGTATACTAGAGGTTGACCCGCCACCCGGAGGCCTATGGTTGTTAAGGCTCACATTTTCATTTCTCATTTATTTTCTCTTTTAGGATGTGGACACTTGTTCGCATGCCTCGATCAATCGCGGTTTGTTGGTTACATGAATCTAAGTAGTTACATAGTTCACAACTCTTATGTATGTCATGTGTGTATGCTAAACGCTTTTATATCTATTATGTACGCAAACCTGTATGCTCACCTATACTTAATTGTATTAACGTTTATTTTAACATATGTGGCAGGTTGAGGATATTGCTTTGGACGCTTAGATTTAGTTTTTGCCTTTAGAAATCATGTAATAAATCTAGGGAAGATCGAATCGGATGTTATGTTTAAGAGATTGTTTTTAGTTATGTAATGATTGTTTGAGGATTATATGAGTTTGATAGTATGGGATGTTGGACGTTGATTATTGTCTCTTAAATAATTGTTATGGAATCTCTTGATCAATCTGATTTGCCTAGTGCCACGCCCCGATGTTTCCGCCATAGGTTGGGGTGTGACAGGTTCCCAGTTCCAGTTAATAAATATGTGGGAGGTGTTTGGAAAGGCATAGTTATGGAAATCATGAAAGCAAAAGTGGGAGGTGTTCATCTTATTAACAATTTCAAAGGCTTGGTACGTGATGGTAGGAATATAAGATTCTGGCTAGACCCGTGGGTGTGCAATATGCCCCTTAAGGATCGGTTCCCTAACCCTTTCCGTTTGGAGGTCGATAAGAAGTGTCTTGTTGTGGCCCGCTTCGATATGAAAACTAAAACTTTTTCGGACAGATGGGAGTGGAACCGAGTCCCAAATTCCGTTGATGAGTTGGTTGAGTGGACTGCTCTGTGTTCCCTCCTGGCCTCGGTTTGTTTGGTTGACTCTAAAGACAGTTGGGAATGGGTCGGGGGTGACAGCAAGGAGTTCTCGGTGGGTGTGGTAAAGAAGTTTCTCCGGAGCTCAGAAGATTGTAGTAACAACTACGTTTTCAAATGGTCAAAATGGGTCCCGAAAAAAGTTAACATATTGCTGTGGAGAGTCCAAATGGGCCGTATTGCTACGGTTCTTAGTAAACGGAACTGCTTTGATGGGGATAATACGTGATGTAGAGGGCAAAATCCAAGTATTAAAGTGGTTAAATGATGTATTTAATGCATGTCCTGTGTGTTTACTTGCCTAGAATATGTTAACTACCGGATCTAGTTGCTTTGCAGGTAAAACAGGTAACTTGGTGAAGTTACGGGAGTTAAAGTGCAAGTGGAATGTGTATTGATGATACGTGCCGCTTGAAGTGTGATTCGGAAGCTTTTCGGTTGGATACAAGACATATGAGTGCAAGATGCGGGAATGGATGAAGTCTAGGGACTATTCGGTCCTTAATTTATAGTGTTTTGTGCTTTAGCATGTGAGGAATTGGAAGATTCGAAGTTCGGGGGTCAAAAGTGTCATATGTCGGAAGTTGAAACAAAGGAGAAAAGGGGATGCAAGTCGCGACCGTCGCCGACGGTGGTGTGACCGTCGGTGACGGTGAGTGTGTTTGGCGGTAGAATCAACAGAAACCGGGAACCGTCGGTGACGGTCCCCTAACCGTCACTGACGGTTGAGTCCATTAAATCCAACAACATCTTCTGACCGTCACTGACGGTCTAGGACCGTCGGTGACGGCCCGGTTGACGAAAAAATGTGAAAGTTGGGTTCTTTTGTATATATTAGGGTTTTGAAATGTTTCAAAATATATCTAAGCTTCCAAGGACGAAAAATCACCATCTCAAGCACCAAGATCAAGGCTTTTCACTCCATTGTTCAGCATTCCACACGCCGATTCATCAACCACGATCATGATTTCATCCGTTCTTCAATCTTTCGTTGATTTCACTTGTGAGATGAGCGGCTAAAATCATTTGGTTTCCTCCGGTTGGAGGGTTTTTGTAAGTTAGTTACTTTTATGTGTTCGTAACAATTGCTTTGACTTGATGATCTAAGCATTCGATGCTTTTCACCGTTGATTTGATTAATTGATTGTAAACGATTGTTTTTATTCAAACCTTGATTCTTGATCATTCAATTCCCGAGAGTTCTAGTAATTGGGATATATTTGCTAGGGGATTAGGGTTAGTAATTGCAATTGATAATTATATGATAACCTCTCATCATGTATTGATCAGAGTACTTAGTCGTTGATTATCACAATCGATTAATTAGGTTTAACACCTATGTCTATGTAGGTGCTTCAATTGAACATATAGTTGTATTTAACTGCAAAACCTGAATACCGGAGGAACCATTCTTCCTCTTATTGATGAAAACTCATTTTCTTAGTTCGTAATTTAGTTAATTCTCAAATCAATCAAAAACAAGTTAAGTCTTTATAGTTTTTAGATAATACTCAACACTATTACATTTTCCGCAATCCTCCTCAGGTTCGATATCCGACTTACCCTTCCTACAGAGTTAGTTGGTTTTTGCATGTTCCTTACGACTGACATCAAAATGGCGCCGTTGCCGGGGAGGCGTGCGCAAAGTGTTTAATTGTTGAGTTTAGTTAGATAAAAATTGAAAAATCCAAAAAGATTTCTTTTATTTGCATTTCGTTCGGAATTACACGAGGTTTCTTTTGATTGTGTGTGCAGGTGATCATAACCGTGTATGCATCATACTCGGAACTCCGGGAACTCATCACCGCTATTTTTTATCCGGAAATCAAAAGAACAGTGCGACAAACTCGAGTGGTACATCGAGAGAACAGAGTTTTACATTCACCAGCAACCATTTCTAAAACAATGGAAAACTCAAGTAGTTTCGAGACACAGCCAGTCACTCCTTCTCATCAAACACAATTATCACCAACACCAATACAACCAGCTCCGAATACCACATTACCACCTGAACCACAACCAACAACCACGAAACCTACTGCTACCCAACCCCCACCAAACCCACCGTTCCCGAACTTAAGTGATCTTCCACCCTACTCCAGTCCATATCAAGAACAAACATCAAACTTCCAACACTCGTCACCATACGTTCGAGTTGTGACTGGTGCCACTACGGCCCCATCAGACCAAACCGGACCATCTACCTCCACTATAAACCGAACTCAACCAGTCCAGTATACATACTTTCAACCTTCACAAGGGCAGCAACATCATTCATCAGGGCCTACAACTCTAAATCAGCAAGAAGGTATGTATAGGCATGAGGATGAATATGATAGAAACGAGGGATTTGGAGGAAATCAGATGAATAGACAGATGTCGGGACTAGGAATTCAAGTGGGGAACGATACAGGGGCTCGATCGGATGGTAGGGGAATTTATGAACCAGTGGGAAATCAGCAGTCATTTCAGACAGCACCTCAAGTGAATCAGCAAGTACCACAGTTTCACAGCAGCAACCAGCTCCACAACCAGAGTCGTTAAACCAGCAGCCTTATAGACTGGACATTCCATTACCACCTCCGATACCGCATATGCCAGGTCAGGCAAGACCTCTTCCTCGAAACTTAGCCCACCGGGTCAACCCACCAGAAGGCATACCTATGGGATATAATAGAGGACCCTTAAGAGGGATAGAGAGCCACTTCAAGCCAGCAATAGCAAACAATCCTTCACCCGTAGTGGTTCCACAGTTAAGAGGAGGAAGATCATTCGAGGTCCGTGAACAATCGATTGCCAATTTACCTAAGTATCACGGCCATGCACATGAGGAACCGTACTTCCACTTGGAAGCTTACGATGCTTGGTGCAACACGATCGCAAGCCAAGGTTTTACAGCTGATGACGTGAAATTGGTACTCTTCCAATTCACGCTTGAAGACAAGGCACATAAATGGTTTCACTCTCTCCCTTCAGCATCAATTGTTTCATGGCCCGAGATGCAACAATCATTCTTGGATGAGTTTTATACTGCCTTGCGTACAAATAATGCCAGAAAGGATATTCGTGGCTTCCGTCAGCAACAAGGCGAGCTTTTTTATGAGTCTCTAAATCGTTTTCAAGGTGGAGGTGGAGGCAGAAATTTTACATTGCAATTGAACTCATACCACCCGGGCCTTCGAAACCATCCAAACTTGAGCTATGGGAACTCAAATAATCAGCTTAACCCGGGATTTCAAGGAAATAATCAGTCAGGTGGTCAGAGAAATTTCAATCAGAATCGATTCCAAAACAATTCAAAAGGGAATTATAACAATGCACAAGCCAGGTCGGGTGGTAACATAGATGGATCAGGGGGTGGTGATGTGATGGAAGTGTTGAAAACCATTCAACAAGATCTACAGAAGAGAACTCAGATGGATGAGATAAGCGATGAGGCCATCCAATTGTTGACTACACAGATGGGCCAGCTCGCAACGGAAATGAGAGAGTTGAAGCAAACCAACGGAAGATTACCAAGCGATACCACTACAAATCCTGCTCATCAGAAGAAGAATAATTCTGTCAACCAAGTAAGTGCTCTTCGTAATGGTAAAAATTATAACAGAGTTGATAGTTCACCACAATTTGTTGAGGGTGTGGTGGAGGATTTGGGTGAGGATGGCGAGAGTAGTGACGAGTCGGGGCCTAACGGAACACAAATTGAAAACAATACCCGTGCTACAACAATCGAGCCAATCAAGGCTAAGGAAGGGGAACCAATTCCACCTCCCTTTCCTGAAGCCTTGAAAGATCCGGGTAGCACAAAAATAATCAATAAAAGGGGACCCCAACCGGAGGAAATCTGGGAGGTGTTTAAACAAGTCAAAATCAATCTACCCTTAATTGATGCTATTAAGCAGGTCCCGGATTACGCTAAATACCTCAAGGACTTGTGCACTCATAAACGGCAGCACAAGGTTCCTAAGAAAATTGACTTGACCGATAGGGTTAGTGCCGTTTTGAATGGAATCCTTCCACCGAAGCTAAGAGATCCGGGAACGCCTTTAATTTCAATTCAGGTAGGTGATTTTAAAATGAGTAGGGCGTTATTTGATCTCGGGGCTAGCGTGAGTATTCTCCCGGGGAGCTTGTATGACCAATACAATTTTGGTCCACTACGTCGTGCCGACACCACCGTGGTGCTAGCATATTTGACCCCAAAGCTTCCCCGAGGAATAGTTCGCGATGTTATCGTTAATGTGGAAGAATTCTATTTTCCAGTGGCTCGATTATGTTTCTTTGGATCAAGCTAATCAACCGAATGTGATTTTGGGCCGCCCCTTCTTAGCCACTGCACATGCACAGATCGACTGCCGTACGGGCACTGTCGACATGGCTTTTGGCAATAGAAAGGTCCGATTGAATGTATTTTCTAACGTTTCTGACATGTTTGCTAGTGATGAATGTTTCATGGCAGATATTATAGATGGATGTTATCCTCATACGGATGAGGACGCACCTGAATTTTGTTTGCTTTGTGACAGGATAGAGGACAATCACATGTGTGATTTGGAGACAGAGGTTCAGAAATTGAAGGCACAGGCAGTGCAGGAAAGAAGGCCTCCATTGACTCATTAGGTGGAGAGCCTTCCAGCTGAGATTCTTTCAGGTATTAAACCATCACTGATCGACCCACCTCAGGTCGAGTTGAAGGAGTTGCCGGTGCATTTAAAGTATGCATTCTTGGGGGAAGGTCAAACTCTTCCGATAATTATTGCGGCAAATTTGGAGAAGGAACAAGAGGAAGCACTACTGAAGGTGCTGAAGACTCATCGTGCAGCGATCTGGTGGACTTTCGCGGAGTTAAAAGGTATTAGCCCATCTATTTGTATGCATAGAATTATAACTGATACAGATGCAAAGCCTTCACGAGACACACAAAGGCGGCTAAATCCAAATATGCGAGAAGTTGTGAAGAAAGAGGTGCTCAAGTGGTTGGACAATGGGATCATCTATCCCATTTCAGATAGTCCATGGGTCAGTCCAACTCAGACGGTCCCAAAGAAAGCAGGAATTTAGATCATAAAAGGAGACAATGGTGAGCAGATAGCTACTCGGCCGGTAACCGGGTGGCGGGTATGTATTGATTACAGGAACTAAATGCTGCCACTTCAAAGGATCACTTTCCTTTGCCTTTCATAGATCAAATTGTTGAGAAGTTATCAGGTCAGAAATTTTATTGCTTTCTTGATGGTTATTTGGGGTACAATCAGATTACTATCCACCCTGATGACCAAGAAAAGACAACATTCACATGCCCATATGGCACATTTGCATTCAGGCGAATGCCATTCGGGCTGTGCAATGCCCCGACCACCTTCCAATGGTGCATGATGAGTATATTTTCTGATATGGCCAGGGATGCCTTGGAAATTTTTATGGATGACTTTTCAGTCTTTGGGTCATCATTTGAAACGTGCTTTCATGAATTATCTAGGGTATTAGAACGATGTGTCCAAACAAATCTAGTTCTTAGTTGGGAAAAGAGCCATTTCATGGTTCAAGAAGGCATAGTTTTAGGGCATGTTGTGTCGAGTAAGGGGATTGAGGTCAATAGGACGAAAATTAAAGTGATTTCTACATTACCTCCCCCTACAAATGTGAAGGGCGTTCGTTCCTTCTTAGAACACGCCGGGTTTTACCTTAGGTTTATTAAGGGTTTTAGTGTCATTACAAAACCTTTGTGTAACTTACTACTAAAAGATGTTCCTTTTGAATTTGATGAGAAATGCTTACAGGCTTTTAATGTGTTGAAGGAACAACTGGTACGAGCCCCGATCTTGCAATCACCAGACTGGACCAAACCTTTTGAAATCATGTGTGATGCAAGTGATTTTGCTATCGGGGCTGTGTTAGATCAAAGAGTAGATAAGAAACCGGTAGTTATCTACTATGCAAGCAAAACTCTCTCCGATGCGCAATTGAATTACACTACAACGAATAAAGAGTTGCTTGCGGTTGTCTATGCATTAGACAAATTTCAAGCTTATATTTGGGTAAGTAAAGTAATTGTGTACTCTGATCATAGTGCAGTTAGGTACTTAATGGAGAAGAAGGATGCCAAACCGAGGCTGATTCGGTGGATCCTATTACTACAGGAGTTTGATTTGGAAATCAGAGACAAAAAGGGGTGTGAGAATGTGGTGGCCGATCATTTGTCACGGCTTCCAGCTGAAGTGGAGGATATCACACCGGATATCAATGAGCAATTCCCCGATGTGTTTATTATGTAGGTAAGTTCTGGACCATGGTATGCTAATTTTGCCAATTATCTCTGTACAGGTACCGTACCAGGTGCATGGAACAATCGTAGGAAGCAGCAGTTCCTTACGCAGGTAAAGAACTATATTTGGATGAACCAGATTTGTTTCGCATTGGTGTTGATCAGATAATCCGGCGATGTGTTCCCGATACGGAATTCAAGGAAGTACTTCAGCATGATCACTCATCTGCATGTGGTGGACATTTAAGTGGTCAAAAGACAGGTCATAAGGTTCTGGAGTGTGGTTTGTATTGGCCCACTTTATTTAAAGATGCTTTTGAAGTTGCTAAACACTGCACAAATTGTCAAAAGATGGGTGGGATCTCAAAACGGGATGAAATGCCTTTACAACTGATTCTGGGTGTTGATATTTTCGATGTATGGGGGATCGATTTCATGGGTCCTTTCCCCAATTCGAACGATAATCTTTACATCTTGGTGGCGGTTGATTATGTCTTGAAATGGATTGAGGCAATCGCCACAAAGACGAATGACCACACCGTAGTGTGCAGGTTTGTCCAATCAAACATATTTGCAAGATTTGGGATTCCCCGAGTGATCATCAGTGATGGGGGATCCCTCTTTAAAAACTTTAATTTTGGTAAAATGCCTAAACGGTATGGCGTAGACCATCGAATTGCTACACCGTATCATCCACAAACGAGTGGACAGGTTGAAATGTCGAATAGGGAAATTAAAGAAATTTTGCAAAAGATGGTGCGAACTGACCGTAAGGATTCGTTGTCCAAATTGGATAACGCCTTATGGGCATATCGCATTGCCTATAAAACTCCTATCGGCACTACACCCTATAGATTGGTGTATGGAAAGGGTTGTCATTTACCCATGGAAATGGCACACCAGGCTCTATGGGCAGTTAAACAAGTCAATACTGATTACTCTGATGCAGGTGCTCATCGATTGTTGAAGTTAAGTGAGCTTGATGAATTATGTCACGAGGCGTATGATACCGCTGCGATATATAAAGAAAAAATGAAAGCGGTGCATGATGCAAAACTGCGGCGTTCGGTGTCATCGATAGGTCAGGGGGTTTGGTTATATAACTCACGTCTGAAATTGTTTCCAGGCAAATTGAGGAGCAAATGGACTGGTCCGTTTGTTATCACGAGAGTGGGTCAGTTTGGGGATGTGGAGATTGAGGACCTGAGGGATCAGCGAAGACAGGTGGTGAATGGTAACCGGTTGAAACCGTACCTTGACGGTGATGATTTAAATCCGCTACCAGAGGAGGTGAGCTTCCTTACGAGCTCACCCGAGTATACGACTGATTGAGAGTCACGAGAAGTCCGGCTGAAAACTAAAACTTAGCGCTACCGGGAGGCAACCCGGATGTGGTACATATTTCTTTTTCATAATTTTGTGTCTATTTTATTTATGATTGAAGAGTTTTGTTATGAGTACACCTGCAGCTTTGAGCAAGTGTGGGGACGTGGAAGATACCCAGGTATGTTACGAGTCTATGTGTCGCGGTCGACGTGTTTTTTTAGGGGGGTGGAGTGGGCGAGTAAGAACAAAAGAAGTGATTCGTAATGTTAATTATATCTTCACGCGTTTTGTAAAATTAAACAACTAAAACTTTCAAAAAAAATTGTCATCGACCGTCGGTGATGGTACCCCAGCCGTCAGTGACGGTTGGGTGATTCTGGAAAGAAACAAGCAGGAAGTCCTGACCGTTAGTGACGGTCATGCAACCGTCAGTGACGGTTCGAGATGGGTCGCCGGGTGGACTTGGGTTGGGCTATGTTTGACCCAAAATTCTCAAATAAACCAAAAATTTAAGCATGGACAACTCATATTCACCCAGTTTAAGGCAGGTCTGTGACCACATACATCACAATAACTTCTAACCTATCTTATTCTTTTCCACCTTCTTCCCCAATCACCCATAAATCTCCATAACCACCAAGCTTTGTAAAAGCTTCGTTCCTCGACCGAATCAAGCGATTCAAGAGTCCATCTTGGTTAATTTTTCGAGAGGAACAAAACCCTACTGATAGTTTTCACCGAAAACGCCCAAATTTGTTCGATTCAAACCGCAACCGAAGAACCCTAGATTTTCAATTTGGAGGTTTTTGTTCAAACTTCAATTTCAAGCTTCTCTTGCATATCTAACCTGAATTAAGCAACAAAGGTATGATTTTTACTACTCTTTTACCCCGTTTGATGAAGTCAGGGTAGTTTTATGGAGTTTATGCTTTGTTCATGTTTCTTTAGTAATTAAATCATTAATTAAGCATGTTTTTAGTTTGGCTTTGTTATTGTTATTTTGGTTGAGGAATTGACACAGGGTAAAGAGAAGTTGTATAAGGATTAGATTGTTGTTTTGGGCTAATGGGATGATGTTGGACTTGCTTGGAATTAGTTAATGAACTACATGGTGATTTTTATAGATAAATTGAAAGAATAAACATGTTGGTAAGGATTTAGCTAATAGCCAAGCTATAGTCATGGCATAGAACAAGTGTGGGGAAATTTCATGGATTCCGCACTTGTTTTGGTTTACGTAAGCATTGGTTTGAACTAATTTGTGATGTTTTTGTATGTGTGATGCAGATGGTGAGATCGAGGTCCGGAAAAGAGCCAGCAGCTGAAGCTTCATCAACTGCTTTGAAGAGAGCACGAAGAGGTAGTAGGGTGGAAATCCCCAAGGTAGAAATGGAAGATGTTGTTGAGCCCACAAGGGGGCTTGGTGACATCCCGTACCACCCTACGTGGAAAGAAGGACCGCTTGACAAACAACAAGCGACGTATCAGGCTGAATTGTTTTACGCGAAGATGGAGGATGCAAGGTCCATTCGGGACAATTTGGGTTTAGAAAAAGTGATAAAGAAGAATGACTTCAAGGCATTGGGTTTTTATGAGAAGTTTGTGGAGCTTGGATGGGAAAACGTGGTGGATTTCTGTGGAGCGAGAAATGGGGATGTGTACTTAAAGAATGTGATGGCCTGGATGAGCACTCTCACAAAGGATGACGGGGCCAACCCACCGAAAACAGTCAAGTTAACGGGTAAAGTCAACGGGAAGCCGGCGACCATGTCTCTTGCATCACTAAATCAGTTGTGCAAGTTCGATTCCAAGTCTGACAGTTTCTACACATACATTAACGAGAATGATTACTATAATGAGCAGAGAAATATTGTGGCAGAGACGATGATGTTTGAGGAGTTATTTTTGACACAACAGGGGTTGGAGATGAAGAAAGATAATGTTAAGCCATTGGTAAGGCTTCTTCTGATGTTGTGTTTCACCAACATTGCTCCAAGACTGGGAGATCGGGGTGTGGTCAGTAAGCCAGAGTTGGTGGTTCTCTATGCTATCATGACCGGGCAGGTTCATTTGTCCTTCAGACAATTGGTCATGATACACATCTGGCAAGCAAAGAACGCGAAGAAGAAGAAGAAGAAGTTAATCCCACATGCAAGATTGATTAGTGCTTTCTTGTGAAACAAGGGGTGGTACCAGCAACTGAAGCTGCATATAACAAGCCTCATCTCACATTTTCTATCGAGGATGCTTCAAAAGAGGATCGGACCACATACAAGAAAACAAAACTGTGGCATAAAGTGACATTTGGAGATGGTGCCAAGTTGAAGATCTTGCAGTGGGGCAAACAGAGACCTGGTCCAGGAGAGATGGAAGACCAGGATTCAAGCGATGAGGAGTTGTTGAAAAAGAGAAGAGAAGCGGGGGTAGATGTAGGTGCAGGGTCGAGCAGGCAACATGAACAGTCGAGGCAGTCTGATTATTCATGGGGTGTGTTTGATGATGACATGCAAGCGAGGGTACAGAGCAGCCAACCGCCAGATTATCCAGGTTGGGAGACATGGCAACAATCAATATATGATCAAGGCTCACGTTTGGATGTTACGAGAGAGAGGCAACACGAGGAGTTAATGGGGTTCATGCGGCGATCCGATCGGGTGCGCCATATAAGTGGGGAAATGGAGTTGAACATGAGGGCGTACGATGAGAATCAACTCTGACACTATAATGATTATTATAACGGGGTTCCATATACAGAGAATCCACCTTATGTGGATTACAGTCAGTTACCCCCATATGAGCCTGGTACACCTCGCCACCCGATGCCTCGGGTTCATGGTTCAATGTGGTTGCCCAGTGAGTATTCGGAACCACATTTTCAGAGTTCTTACCCATACCAGCCGCCGCCCTATGAGTACCCATCACAGTAGCAGCAGCAAGGAGCTCCGTCCTCATCCTCTTCACAGCAGCAGAACCCGCAAGCAGGAGGCTTGGCGGACATTTTTGACATTAGCTCCTTTTATGAGCATTTGGGCGAGTATTATGGTGGACCACCAGGTCCATCGTACCTGTGAGCACTCTCTGATTCGTTCAGGTCCATGTGCTCTTTCTATTTGTGTTGAACAATTATTGCTTTATTTTTGCGTGTTTCTGTTTGGTGGTGTTTGAACGTATTATGTTATGTTATAGGAATGCGTGTTATTTAATTGTTAGGAGTTAGCCGCTCAGCTAGGTATGTTTGGTTGGATTCCCGAGCAAAGTTTTAAAAGTACCATACATTGGGGACAATGTATCTCAAGGGTGGGGATGGGAAGCCCGGGAAGGGATTTGCGGATAAGAGTTTGAAGAGATAAGTTAGTGATTGGAAATCGATGAAAACTGAAAAAAATTGAAAATTTTGAAAATTTTGCTAAATTTTTCATCGTCTTAAGCTTTCTAACTGGATACGAAAACCTAAAGTTTCAATCACTAATAGATTCCTTACCGGTAGTAGACTAGATTAGTTCCCTTGTCATGGTTATTCCTTTAAGTTTCATGAGAGTAGGCTTGGCAAGTGCTTTTATAGAAGAATTGAAAAGAGATGTCTATCTATGGGTAACATGTTTCTAATTGCATATGCTACATGTCGTTAACCCTTTTTACCTTTTCTTGGTGAGATTTTGAGCCTGTAGATGGATAGAATGCATTATATGATGAATTCATTTGTTGAGTGCAGGCTAAGTGTTATTATGTGTTAGAACTTGTGTGATTTGATGCATGCTGAGATTGTGGGTTTGACATGTGCACATAGGTGATAAAGGCATTAGGATATTTGTTCTTCATTTGTGTTTGTGTTTGTTGTGTGTTCACCAAATTCCTTTAGTAGCCCTGTTGAGCCTAATTACCTTTAGTTTGTTCATCCGCTGTTTTGTGAAGACCGACCGTGATGATAGTGAAAAAAAAAAGAGAAAAACAGAAAAATGACAAAAATATAGAAAATGAAGAGAAAAGAGCAAAAAGAAGTTTGATTGTCATTTGTTGATTGGGTAGAAACCAACCCAAAATAAGTTTGAATAAAGTTATCACGGTCTGGTTATTGTTTGTGAGCCAATTAGAAAAGAAAAAAACCAAAAATATTTTTCTACCTTAGCCTTTGCCTAAAACCCGAAGAAGTCCTTTTGATATGTGCCATGTTAGATGATACAGTGGAGGTGTGATTGTCATACAAGCCTATGATTGCAGGATATCATGTTTGCTTATTTGAATGTTTATATACTAGCACATTACACGCTAGTCCAGATATTAACCCGAGAGGAGAAAATATTGTGAGAGGTGTGTAGCATGTGTAGTATTTTAAACATGTTAGTTTTAGATAGAGAAGTCTTATGTTTTGAAATTGCATGAATTGCTTGTCAGGCCGTAAATCTTGAGTGTGTTAGTCTATGGGACGGGTATGACTTGGGAACTGAACAGGTTGAACTGGTTAAGGGTTTAAAGGTGTTGATTACTGTGATGATTAGTTCTAGTTGGTTTGCTCGAGGACAATCAAAGGTAAGTGTGGGAATGTGATGTAGAGGGTAAAAGCCGAGTATTAAAGTGGTTAAATGATGTATTTTATGCATGTCGTGTGTGTTTACTTGCCTAGAATATGTTGACTACGAGATCTAGTTGCTTTGCAGGTAAAACAGGTAACTTGGTGAAGTTACGGGAGTTAAAGTGCAAGTGGAATGTGTATTGATGATATGTGTCGCTTGAAGTGTGATTCAGAAGCTTTTCGGTTGGATATGAGATGTATGAGTGCAAGATGCGGGAATGGATGAAGTCTAGAGACTATTCGGTCCTTAATTTATAGTGGTTTGTGCTTTAGCATGTGAGGAATTGGAAGATTCGAAGTTCGGGGGTCAAAAGTGTCATATGTCGAAAGTTGAAACAAAGGAGAAAAGGGGATGCAAGTCGTGACCGTCACCGATGGTGGTGTGACCGTCGGTGACGGTGAGTGTGTTTGGCGGCAGAATCAACAGAAACCGGGAACCGTTGGTGTCGGTCCCCTAACCGTCACTGACGGTTGAGTCCATTAAATCCAACAGCATCTTCTGACCGTCACTGACGGTCCAGGACCGTCGGTGACGGCCCGGTTTACGAAAAACGCGAAAGTTGGGTTCTTTTGTATATATTAGGGTTTTGAAATGTTTCAAAATATATCTAAGCTTCCAAGGACGAAAAATCACCATCTCAAGCACCAAGATCAAGGCTTTTCACTCCATTGTTCATCATTCTACACGCCGATTCATCAACCACGATCATGATTTCATCCGTTCTTCAATCTTTCGTTGATTTCACTTGTGAGATGAGCGGCTAAACTCGTTTGGTTTCCTCCGGTTGGAGGGTTTTTGTAAGTTAGTTACTTTTATGTGTTCGTAACAATTGTTTTGACTTGATGATCTAAGCATTCGATGCTTTTCACCATTGATTTGATTAATTGATTATAAACGAATGTTTTTATTTAAACCTTGATTCTTGATCATTCAATTCCCGAGAGTTCTAGTAATTGGGATATATTTGCTAGGGGATTAGGGTTAGTAATTGCAATTGATAATTATTTGATAACCTCTCGTCATGTATTGATCAGAGTACTTAGTCGTTGATTATCACAATCGATTAATTAGGTTTAACACCTATGTCTATGTAGGTGCTTCAATTGAACACATAGTTGTATTTAACTGCAAAACCTGAATACCGGAGGAACCATTCTTCCTCTTATTGATAAAAACTCATTTTCTTAGTTCGTAATTTAGTTAATTCTCAAATCAATCAAACACAAGTTAAGTCTTTATAGTTTTTAGATAATACTCAACACTATTACATTTTCCACAATCCTCCTCAGGTTCGATATCCGACTTACCCTTCCTACAGAGTTAGTTGGTTTTTGCATGTTCCTTACAACATACACCAATACGTTTGTTTTGTGCAACGACGGGTCTGAGTCGGCGGAGCATTTGTTTTGTTCGTGTGCAGTGGTGGCTGAAGTTTGGTTCCAGATTAGTCGTTGGTGTCGTATCGCTCTGATTTTTGCTTTTTCGATCAAAGATTTGTTGGAAGCTCATGAGTTCTCCGGCCTTGGTCTTAGTGCTAAAGATATCCTAAAAGGTATTATCATGGTGGGCTGCTAGTGTATTTGGAAAGTTAGGAACGAGAAGAGGTTCTCTAACAGTCAAGTTTCAGCCGCTAGTATCGTTCTCGATGTTAAATCTTTAGGCTTTTGTGGTATAGTAATAGGTCCAAAAATAGGATATCTCTTGGACAGATTGGTCTTCTTTCGATGTGATGTAATTGGTTTTGTGTTTTGTGCGGCTGCCCTGGTTGCGGTGGGTGCCGGTTTGTGTATAATACTTACCTTTCAAAAAAAGTATTTCTTTTAACAGCAAATTTCATTTATTCCTGTCGTCTGTGGGACTTGAACCCAAGACCTCCCTCTCCCAAGGTGTTTAAAGGCTTTTCCTTTGCCAATGGACTAACACCCCATTGGTCTCTCACAATAAGTATATTTCAGGTTTTTTCCTTTTAACATAACTTTATTAATAAAATAACATCTCCAAGAAGCTAGAGGTGAGCAAATTTACATTACTACACATGACCATGGAGAACTTAAAATTACACCATGCTTCCCATTTGATCCACAAAAAGGCATTCATTTGAACTTTTCCATCACCTTTTGTCATGACCGATTTGTTATTAAATGCTTTGTTCGTTCCGAGCTTTCCATAAAAGTAGTACCTTCTTGTTGGATTTGGGTTGTGATATGCGTTCCAGAATCACTAGTAACTCAGCAACCGAGCTGCATGATAACAGGGGAGATTACAACATAATGACCAAATGCACCCATAAGCCTACAATGATGAAGCACGAGACGAGAATATGGTTAGCTGTCTCAAAATTATGTACCTCTAGTATGCTCTTCGTTACAAAATTCTGAAAATACACATAGAATCACTATAAATTACACAAAATAAAACATAACATATAGTTAAACAATGCCCGGACATACCTTAAACCTAGTTGTTTTTCCTTGGTGACTTTCTTAATCTTTACATGTTGTACCCATGTTGTAGATGATCGACTAATGAAAGTAGAAAACCGCGTAAGCCTTCTATTGGAAGAACCCAATAAGATGCAATGAAAAATTAATGGAATTTAAGAACTCAATTTGTCTGGTGGAGAATGATTTGTTAAAACTTGAAGAAAGCGATGAACATGCATGATAGAGAACGGATTATGCAATTGATTTTTATTTAATTTTAATCTAATAAAATAAAAAATAGGATGAGATAATCTTAAAAATCAAAAACAAATTATGTGATTAGTCTATAAGAGTTTTTTTTAGTTTGTTTCATAGCTTTATAATTGTTTTCATAACTTGGTAGTTTTGTTGATTATATCTATAAACATGGGTCAAAATATAGACCTAATCATGTTTATTCAAGCATAACGTAAATATAGATACCAAGTTAGACACGCTTACTTGTGGGAGTGGTCATCTTTGAAGACAAAGATGAAGTCATGATTCCCGTTATGGTACCTTGGGTTGATGGATCACCTTAGAGAGAATTTTAGTATTGGTGTTCGTACAGAGTTGTTCATCCCTTATAATCTCTTATGATCATTATATATTAACATCAAAATGAATAATGATCATGAATAGTGATCGGTTATGAAAACTCTTTACATTCTCTATTAAAGGTAGCTAAAGGGAAATCATAATTGCCACTTAAACTCATCAATAATTAAAATTACTACCATCAAGTAATTGTCGGTGACTAGTTATGTCGTATTGGTAACGTTACTCAATGATCCGTTAGGCCACATTAACGGGTTATTTCTAACATTCTCCCACTTGGCCGAGTGATCATTTGTGATAAACATAAATAAGATTGGCCAAGTTAAAACATTAATCAATGTTTCAAAATGAATCTGTAACATAAAAATACAATCATTGAGTTATTGTCAACTCAAGACTCCCATTAATCATGCTACAACCCCAAATCAAAACATGCTTAAATTTAAGACCAAACTGACTGAGGTAAGCCCTTTAAAATCAATTTGTATAATTCTTGTCCATACGTCATTAGGTGCACATACGTATTTATAGACAAACAAATTTAAATAATTGAGGAAATTTAATAACTAATCATTCATAAGTATGATATGCTATTATGCAAGTCCTTTAGTAAAAACCAGTCTTTGTTATGAGCTCTTAAAAGACTTTGGGTGGTGGAGCTTAGTTATCGGATCCGCAAGCATACCATGAATGTAAATGTATTCGATACAAATGTCTATTTTCCTCTACTTGTTCATAAACAAACAATGATTATGTATCAAAGTTTAATGCATCACCTCTCGAACTGTTACTGTTCGAGGAAATAAGGTAGCTGACTTTTCACGATAAGTCTTCAATATAATATTCATGTGGAATTAACAGGTTTATGAGTCCACTTATAAATTTTCAACAACATTTATTGACAACTGCGTTGTTAATTAACAACATATAATACATATAATGCCATTATAACTTATGTTGTTTTATCAGTTTCTTATGACTCCTCCATGAGATAGTTATATCTGTTAACATAAGGATATACCCTGAAATTGACGTTTCGTTTCTTTTGAAATATACAAAATCAAGGTAAGAATAATCAACTTCTTCTTATACTCTTTCTCGTTTCTTAAAGATATTGTAAAATGCTTCACAATAATCTAGACTGGTCTAGTGTTTAGCAATATCTAAACGAATATAGACTTGAACATACATAAGGCTTCTAATTAATGAAGCATAAGGAAGTAATCTCATTTATCATTTATCCTCTTAATGAGAGCAATATTGTTTGATGCATATGTAAGGACCCGCTTTAGAGTAAAGCTTATGGGACGAAACTAATGTCCCGTTGGGTCTATCTCGGTATATTTTGATATCTCGCACATAAGTGGTATCTCCGAGATTTATTATATCAAAATATGTGTGAGAAATTATTTGACTTGTGTAACATATACTTATCAAAAGAGTGTCATCTATATAAGGACAAGTTTACATTAGTTGCTCCCACTCAACTTGAGGTAGGTACATAAATACACTTAACTCTTGATGAAAAGAATTGCATTAATATTTCATCATATTTTGATGTTTGCCTCAACCCATACATGGAAGTTATTGACATATAAAGTAAGTGTTCTTGACCTTCAGTTTGGAACTTTCAGGTTGTTTTATGAACATGTAAGTCTTTGTTTAGGAAAAGTTGTTTTAACGTTCATATAATGTAGCTCTAAATGATTATAAGCCACTAGAACAATAATGATCCTCAATATTGTTTGATGCATATGTAAGGACCCGCTTTAGAGTAAAGCTTATGGGACGAAACTAATGTCCCGTTGGGTCTATCTCGGTATATTTTGATATCTCGCACTTAAGTGGTATCTCTGAGATTTATTATATCAAAATATGTGTGAGAAATTATTTGACTTGTGTAACATATACTTATCAAAAGAGTGTTCATCTATATAAGGACAAGTTTACATTAGTTGCTCCTACTCAACTTGAGGTAGGTACATAAATCCACTTAACTCTTGATGAAAAGAATTGCATTAATATTTCATCATATTTTGATGTTTGCTTCAACCCATACATGGAAGTTATTGACATATAAAGTAAGTGTTCTTGACCTTCAGTTTGGAACTTTGAGGTTGTTTTATGAATATATAAGTCTTTGTTTAGGAAAAGTTGTTTTAACGTTCATATAATGTAGCTCTAAATGATTATAAGCCACTAGAACAATAATGATCCTCAAAGAAACATTTTGTAAGAAAGGTAAGATGATTCTTGTCACACCCCGACCCGCAGCGGAAAAAGGTGATCGGGGCATGATTGGGTTATCATCAAAGCTCATGACATTTATTAAGCGTTTCATATTCATTAATACAAATTAAATGGAAATTTACAATGATTGCTACAACATGATCTAACTAACAATCTAAACTTCTTTGTTCTCTTCTAAGGCATATCCTATGTTTTCCTTGCTTCAACCTGTTCACCTGTATCATGTGTAAAAGGGATTTTGGATCAACATAATGTTGGCGAGTGAATCCTATGGAAAACATTTGAACAATTTATTTAACTTGATTATGAAATATGTGCACAACCAAACATGAGTAAAAATAGATGTAACTTAATCAACAATCATAAGATGTTAAATGAAACACTCATGAACAATAATGGAACAATTAAAGGCACGCGATGCTTAACTCGTCTCTCACGAGGAACTGAGGGGCCTGATGAATGAATTGCATAAACATGATAATATGAATGACACAACTACAAACAATACAAACTCAATGATATACACATAAACAATAATGAATTTGAATTGAAGCACGCGATGTTCTACTCGTCTCCCACGAGGAACTGATGGGCTTAATGTATGAGTTTCATATAATTTGACAAAAGGAATATAAGTAAATCACAACAATAAAAACAATCTAAGTTTAAGTCATGATGTGGTAGGGCACAAGTTTAAATAAATAAATTAGTTATTTTCATAACACATGACACACCCCAAAACGTGTAATTTAAAAGGGGGAATTGTAAGATTCACTCACAGTGGGTGCGTTCGGTTGATGACGTTGAATGCACGCGAAGTGGTTTTAACCACGAGTGAGATTTAACCTAGATAAATCGCATTATGGTTTGGTAAGTAAACGGATTTTATTAAACTATTTTAGTAGGATTGTTGGGTGTATTTTTGTGAGTTTGAGGCTATTTTCTAACCTTAAAAATGTTATTTTTAAGTATTTATAATTGATTTTTAATTAAAATAATTAAATAAAAATAATAAAAAAAATTATTTTTTTTCTGACCGTTGACCGGCCCGTTGACCGGCCCGTTGACCTGACCGTTGACCGGTTCGATGGAATATTATTGTGCGCTGAGTGAGGCTCGAACCCGAGACCTCCCGTACGCGTGCACGCAGCTCTACCAACTGAGCTACGTGTCTAACCCGTTATATATCTGATTTTAATTATATATATATATATTAATTAGATTAAACTGAAATTCATTTTATTTTAAAAACATTTTAAGCGAAACGGTCATGCACTCCACAGGTCTCGAACCCGGGACCTGTGGTTTAATCCAACACACAGTCCACCGCTGGACTGTGTGTTCAACATGTTATATCATTCGGTTTTTATTATACTTAAATACTGGTGGACTGTGTGTTCAACATGTTATATCATTCGGTTTTTATTATACTTAAATACTAATTAGTTATTTCCTTTTCTGCCTTAATTAAAAAGAAGAGATATTTGTCCGAGTCGGTGCTGAAGACCGGACTCGAACTCGTGACCTGTGATATAAACAAACACACAGTCCACCGCTGGACTGTGTGTCTAACTTGGTTATTATTCCGGTTAACAATATACTTAACATATATCTGTGGCGACTCCGGTTCAGTTAATCAAAAAAAATGGTTTTTATTAAGGCAGCGTGTGTGAGACGGGAATCGAACTCGAGACCTTTGCATGTTTAACGTTTTATGTGCACACAGTCCACCGCTGGACTGTGTGTCTAACCCGATTAATATCCTGATTTTAATTAAACTTATAGGATACGGAAATACATCGTCTTCCTCGTCAGGTTATAACCAGAAATCGGGTCTGACTGGTTCGAGTTTTTATTCAAGTTTCATTAGTGTTTTAGGTTAATTACTGGTAAGATAGAAGTAAAAGAAAGGAAAATAAGCGTGAGGTATACCGACTCGCTTTCCTCTGTTTTCCGGCAGAACTCCGGCGACAGAAATCACCTCCGGCGATGAGTTTCTCGTAGCAGCGAGTCTCCAGGAAGTTTAGAAAGGGCGTGGGTATCTCCAGGATAACTCAGGGGCTCAGTAAGGCTCGGCAATGGAGAAAACGGTTTTCCGGCGATGAGCAGAGAAATTCCGGCGAGTGGAATTACGCCGTGGAAGAGTGTGGTTTTAAGCGAAAAAGGTTTGTCATCGGTTGTGGGTCAATTTATAAGAGAAAAACGAGATGTATTTGGTCTGATTTTGGACTGTGTTCGTTTATTTAAATTTTCCGGCGGTTTTGATTTTGGTCGCGGACTTCAAACATCGGTTATAACCGATATCTGGTTAATGGTTTACGTTATAACGTAAATTGTAGTTAAGACTCGCGAGTTTACCGGGATTCCGACGACTGAACTGTTTGGGCGCCGGTTTTGAATTCGTAAAGTCATTATAACAATTAAATGATTTCAATATTGAACAAACAAAACAAGTGGCGCAGTGGTTCAGTGTTATGTGTTAAATCTTTGAACCGATTCGGGACTGACCCGGGTTCGAAACCCGGCTAGAACATTTTATTTTTATTTTGCGATTTTCAACAGTTTTTCAAAAACTAATTATATATTCTTGTATAATAATTGATTACGGACCGTTTAAAAATATTTTGGGCATTTAATTCGCAACGAAAATTTTGACTGACTGTTCGGTTGATAAACGGAGCGGGTTTGGTAAATCCGTTTTTGACGGATGTTACAATTCTTTGATAAATAATTCTCTTCTAAGCATACCTTTAACAATCAATCATGCTTTTAGTGTCTTAACGTTTGCATTTGGATTTAGGTAATTCAACCAAATCCCAAACGTTATTCTGACACATAAAATCAATTTTGCTAATAACAATTTCATTTAGAAAATTGATTGATGCCAATGGCTTAATTAGAAGAGGTAGGATCACTAAACTTTCCAATATCCATTTCAACTTTAGTCAGGGAGGACACATAATCATCAAAGTTAGTAGGCTTTTAAACCTAGATGGCCTCCTTAGTTGATTATTAGGTTTTATTAAGAGTTTCAGTTTATGGATTAACTCTCGCTTAAGTTGCTAGCACTTTCAGAATTCTAAGTGTGTAAGAGTTGGTGCAGTATGGTGTGTAAGAGGTGTAAACGGAGTAAAATTTAATGAGTTTCTTCCCCCCGCCTCTTGCACTTCCAACAAGTCAAGATTAGGACTTTACTACTCCCACTGATCTTAGAAATCTTTAGGAATTTTGCATGATGGATTCTATTAGAGAAACAAGTTAATGATGTTACTCATTGTAGTTTCTCTTGTTTGAGGATTATAATTTTGGCAAGAAATCTGAGTGTTCCCATGTTTAAGAAACAATGAAACTTTTGTAAAAGTAGCATTAGATTCTTATCGAAAAGTTATAAGGGAGCTGTGTCTTGTACAAGAGGTGCACATTAATAACAAGTTTTCACTCCCCCACCTCTTGTAACTCTCGCAACTTAAGATTAAGATACTTAGTGCTCCCACTAACCTTTTAGATCTCTATAAATGCTACAAGATAAGTTTCATTGATGTACTTGTTGTGGGTACTTATCACATATGTTAGACTTGATTTC
Organism: Scalesia atractyloides; assembly: GCA_947069175.1. NCBI lineage: Eukaryota > Viridiplantae > Streptophyta > Magnoliopsida > Asterales > Asteraceae > Scalesia > Scalesia atractyloides. Next base: position 7,365,746 of record CAMTDV010000024.1, on the reverse strand, counting down.
CTTAATGTCCAGACGTTATAAGAAACTTAGGACACATTTAGAAGGAATCATAGTATATATGAATTAATTTCTTTAATACCTTGATCCATATAAGACATATTAGATACAAGTAAATATTATGATAAATGAAGAACGTCTGAATATTCCACCTTGGGATAAGTTCCAATGAAATATAATTTCTGACTAAACTTGATTTGTTTGATAAAGTGTCATCCGTCATTAACCTAGTCATAATTTCTCATGAAATTTGGTCTCAATGATGAAGTTTGTAGGTCTCATTTTTCTTTTGTTAAATTTTCATTTTCATGATAAGAAATGGTTGTGAAAAAGGTGTAGCATCATCTAGTTCTATCTTATAAGGGTTCTATCCAGATTGAGATGACAAATAATATGAGAGTTTAAGGTAAGAGTGACTTTGTTTTAACCATGCAAACCTCACAACTGTCATAATATAGCTTTCATATTAATACTAAATTCTGAATAATATACAGAATATATAAGGTATCATGAATACCAATTATGAAACAGTTTATTATGGTTCTTATAGTCTTAACATTAAATTTTACCATTAACTCTCGTCCTAAGTATTTGTTGATTTCTGGTAAGTAAAACGTATAGAACTAGACTCAACCCATTATGTGTTAATTGGAATATTATCATTAGCAGACTTAAATATCATAAATATCTAACTACTTATCTTAGCCAGCTGTCCCATTGAATTATGGATCGTCTCGATGCTCATGCCTAGTTTAATGGCATAAATTTGCAGTGAGACTTTTCTTTGAAGAAACTTATAGCTGGAAGTAGTACTTGTACATATCTCTGAATCTTAAAAATATCCTCCTTATAGGTGTAGTGGCTGTGAGGTGAACAACATCTAATTTTCCAGTTTCATGCATTTCTTTTCCTTTACATATGTTGTTAATCAACATACTCATATTCCTTTGGTACTTCTGATTGGTATAGTTGATTCTTAAGGCAACTTATAGTATTAATAGAAAAGTTATTATGTAATGCACAGGAAAAGTATACTGATTTCCATGTGTAAACCGTTAAATTATGGGTCATGGTATTGTACATCATGATGTATTCACATATGCCACTAACTTTATACTAAGATCAGAGTAACGCATGTGTCTTAGGAGTTATTTTGATTCTTCCAAAGAAAACAAATTAGTTTTAGGAAATTTAGAATCTAGAATAGCTCACATGATAGCAATAATTAAGTGAATTCTTGATTATCATAAGAGATATAATGTTTGACTTATCCCACTAGTTATGCTCTAATTTTCTTCTGTAGTACTTTTATCAGAAAAGAGCAGCAGGATTGTCATATCTTAAGAGATAATCAATAATCCAATAAGAGCAAAATTTACAGAAACTCTTTAGTAAGCAAAACTATATTTTATAGAAACTCTTTAGTAAGCAAAACCATTTTATAAAGTGGATGTAATAAATCGATAAAATAGAAGAGTTGAGATAAGCTAATCAGGGTAATCAAGTAATCAGATATAAATTATTATATTGAAGATACAATCTACTATAACACAAAACTAGCAGACTAACTTAAGGTCCTACCTAAATTTTGGCTTCGCTTTAGCTTTGACCAAAATTCAGACATTATGAACGTACATAAATAATAGATTATCTTGATGTTCTACATAAATTTGGCTTCGCTTTGGCTTTGATCAAAATTTTATACATTATGAACATACATAATAGACTGATTTATTGTTCTACATGAACTCTGGCTTTGTTTTGGCTTTGACCAAAATTCATGTATTATGAACAAACGTAAATAAAACCAACTTAATATTCTGTATGAATTTTGGCTTCACTTTGGCTTTGACCAAAACTCAGACATTATGAACAATAAAAATAATAAATCTCGGCTTAATGTTCTACCTAAATTTTGGCTTCGCTTTGGCTTTGACCAAAATTCAGGCATTATGAACGATGTAAATAATAGACTGTCTTTAGTGTTCTATATGAACTCTGGCTTCGCTTTGGCTTTGACCAAAATTCATATATTATGAACACATATAAATATAGACTGTCTTAATGTTCTACATGAACTTTGGCTTCACTTTGGCTTTGACCAAAATTCATGTATTATGAACATATTTATTAATAAAGCACATAGATATGACATAACACCTTTGGGCCAGAAATGAATTATCTATGCAAATTATGCTAATAATTTATTATGTTTATCGTCAAACAATTATTTGTTGAGTTCATTATTCAACGGTACACATAAGTACATAAAATGGCTTAAATTAATGTTGAGACATTCGCAAGTTATGGCCATACGAAAGTTGGGCCATGCACCCGTTACGGCCATAGAAAACAAAAATAATATAAGGCTTGCAAAAATAAAGCATGCATAAGTTATATATTTTCGCATAGACGATATGCAAAATAATTTATACAAAATATATCACATGCGAAAGCCTAAAATATAATTCAAATGAATCATACAAAAACATAAATTAATTCCGTATATCATGTAATGGGCTTAACATAAATATATATAACTAGTGATTTTACTTTTAATCACAAAATTATTTTGGCCCAAGTAAAAGTCTTTAACAATAAAACCCATTAATTCACTTTGAGTTTATTATTTTATTTAAACCCTACTAACTTCATAGGAATACAAAACAAAAGTGAATAAAAAATGCTTGGTGAAGTCTGATGGTCAGACGCAAGAAGTAAATTTTAACAAGTCTGAAGCTATTATCTTTGAAGATGAACCCATTAATTAAGAGTCAATGTTCATCATTCATGTATAAAGATAAAAAATGGGTATGATCATAATTTTATGAATATTATATTCACGTGCAAAATTTATGGTAAAACAATCCATGGATATTATAAATTAATTAATTCATGAGTGCAAATTCACATAACACTGCCAAATGTTAATTAACTAGTGTTATGCCGTTGCGGGGCGCTAACCCGTTAGTTTAATAACATGTACGTCTGTATTTTGGTTAGTTCAAAAAAAGATACATCGAGTCAACCAATTAAACCAAAACACTACCATACCCAAAAAGAAAAAAAAGACGATGGCAAGTATGTAATTCAGAGCTGGGGGCAAAACAATAATTTGGCAGGATTAATTAGCGAGTCCTAGTCAGCTGTTTGACACGAATAAAAACTACATTGAGTCAACCAAGTAAAATAAAATACTACCATAGTTTTGCCAAAAAAAACGATGACAAGAATGCAATTTTGAACTGGGTAAAATCGTAATTTTGAAATAGAGGCAAAATCATATTTTGTACAGATGGAAAACAATACTTCTATTTTTAACCGGGGGCAAAATCGTAATTTTTAACTGAGCGCAAAATCGAAATTTTAAGTTGGGGGCAAAACAATTTTTTTATTTTGAATTGGCGGCGGAAGCGTAATTTTAAACTGGAGATAAAATCGTAATTTGGCAAGAGCATAGCTAAGGGCAAAACAATAATTTTATTTTAAACTAGGGTAAAACCGAAATTTTACTTTGAACTGGAGCAAAAACGTAATTTTAAACTGGGACACGTAGCTGCTTGACACTATTCCATATGTTTCAATGATTATAAATATATATTAAATGCAAAGTTAAAAAAAAAAAGTAGCGTCCCAGAAGGAAACTATTCCCGCCTGGTTATAAAAGATTTTGAAAAGTCCGATCATTTCAGAATAACGATTCACCGAACATTGGAAAAAAATCCATTGTATTTATTTTAACTTCCAATTCAATAAGATCCATAGATACGCTTTTGAAGATCACGTGAATGTAAAACCGAAAATCTAAAAGCAACAGATCGATTAACATAATCGAATTGATATAATCAATACTGCTCTGATACCACATGTTGATTATATCTATAAACATAGGTCAAAATATAGACCTAATCATGTTTATTCAAGCATAACGTAAATATAGATACCAAGTTAGACACACTTACTTGTGGGAGTGGTCATCTTTGAAGACAAAGATGAGGTCATGATTCCCGTTATGGTACATTGGATTGATGGATCACCTTAGAGAGAATTTTAGTATTGGTGTTCGTATAGAGTTGTTCATCCCTTATAATCTCTTATGATCATTATATATTAACATCAAAATGAATGATAGTGATCAGTTATAAAAACTCTTTACATTCTCTATTAAAGGTACCTAAAGGAAAATCATAATTGCCACTTAAACTCATCAATAATTACAATTACTACCATCAAGTAATTGTCGGTGACTAGTTATATCATATTGGTAACGTTACTCAAATGATCTGTTAGGCCACATTAACGGGTTATTTCTAACAAGTTTTCTTCTTATATGTGTGTGTAAATAATACATGGCTCAACTTTAACTCAATTATACATGAAATAGTTTTGTTGTTGTTGTTATTATTATTATTATTATTATTATTATTTGTAACTTGGTGGACCAGTATAAACGTTGTAAGGCTGGTGGTGTGGCTTCACGCCCCCGCCACATCATCAGTTTTAACACCCCATGGCGCCCCTACATCACCCCGTCTCCGCCAATGGAGGCGCCATCCTTGGTCTCTACCAAAGAAATAGCAGGCATGAGAGGAAGAAAGCAATGGGGCCCACTTTCGTCAACTAATCAGATTTCTTTATTTATCTTTTTTTTAATATAGTTAAAATAGACTTTATAGGGAGAACTATTTCACATAATACAAGTTAGCGAAAACCCTCTGCATATGTGTCGCCTCCGTGACACTTACGATGTGATAATATGTTGTAACTTGATGGACTACGTTAGTGGCAGCCTTCAGACCGTTAGCAGACACGTATGTTTACCACAGAACATGAAATTTGTTTGTATCGACTAGTGATGGCGACTTGATAGTATTCAAAACAGAAGTTTTCATCATTTCAAATGGGAAGATGATTGAATCTACAAAAATCCAACAACCAGACAAATATATTTCTGCCACATTCTTCTTGGATGCTTCAGATTTTGATTTAGTAACCTTTATGCCTACTATAACAAGCGACAAAACTGCTCCATCGGTTTGATACATTTTAATGTTTTTTTTATTTATAAATCTAGAGGGTATAAAAATTGCGTATATCAATAACAAGATCGTATTTTGTCAAGATATTCAATTCGAATTATAAATATTTCTATCTTGATATATGAAAACTTACCAAGTTTTCATAAAATCTTTATTTGTCACGATTCTGATCCCGAAAAAAAATGAATAACTTTGCGTAAAAAAATAAGTGTGCTAAAAGTTTAAATGTTTAAAGTCTTAATTGAAGACTAATAATACCCAAGACCTAAATCACTAGGCCTTAGGGTATATGTGTAATGCATGCCGGTCCACAACCCCACAAGTGGGGTTTGGTGTTTCTACAACTACGACCTTTGTTGTTCTATCACGCAGTGGCACTTCAACCAAGCACAAGAACGCGTCTGGGGTCACATCAGACGATCCTCCATGTCACATCGGACCCGACTAGGTTGCATGGCACCTCGGTGAAGAGTATACTACCAAATGGCTAAATAGCCTTTAGAAGTTTGAAGGCGTTGGGTGATCGGCTACCGCTATGCATCTTGGTTCATTTTGTTGCCACCTAACAAATCTTGGAGTTTTGGAATCATTTTGCTTTAGAATAGAAAATTGACAATGATGAACCATTAAGGGGGATGATTAGGGCTCTTCAAAAAGCTCGTGGCTCGGAGTTCGTTCGAAGCTCGCTCGGATTTAGCTCAGAAAAAGCTCGCTTGATATGGCTCGGTTTAAAAGTGAGCCGAGCCGGCTCGGCTCGGTTAGAAAGTGAGCCTAGCTCGGCTCGGCTCGTAACGAGCCGAGTTGGCTCGGTTTGGCTCGCTTTGTAGCTCGGCTCAGTTTAGCTCGGATTATTTTACTTATAATAAATTTTAATTTTATATACATTATAATATATTACAAAAAACTGATTACTATTTACATGTATAAAGGTTTGTAATTTGATATGTATGGCATATTTGAAGGTTGATTACCATACTAATGAACTAATATTATATTTCATTGAAATTAAAACATATTTTGCGTTGTTGAACTTGATTTTGGTTTGTAATGTATTAGGTTAACTTATTTTGAATATATACTTTTAAAATATTGAATAATATTTTAGGCTACTGAATTTTGAGATGTATATATTAATTTTTCTTTATAAAATCGAGTCAAACCAAGCCGAGCCGAGCCAGCTCGGATTAAAACCAAGCCGAGCCCGAGCTTAGATTTTCAGCTCGGTTTCAAAAAACGAACTGAGCCGAGCCAGCTCGGCTCGGCTCGGCTCATGAACAACCCTAGGGATGAGGCGTACACAAATTTACAACACGGGTTGGAGAGGTTGGGCTGGAACCCCGCCTCAACTACCTTCATCTAGCTAGATGGAATCATTTATCGGTTCGTGAACCAACGCTAGATGAGATGAAATGAAGGAAAAAGCGGGTGTTGATTTTCTTGGGAAGCGTAAGGTGGGTGAGCAATTGCAGAACTATTAACCGAAACCGAACCAAAAGCCGATGAAACTAAAAATCGGTTATCGGTTATTTTTTGTACCCTTGGTTAACCTAACCTAACTAAACCTATCATATTTTCATATATCTATACCTCCATTTCATGTATTTCATATTTTATATTTCCGTTTTATTTTTTTATACATATATTTAATGTACTTATTTATATCTCCATTACACGTATTTTCAAGCAAAAAATTTTAGCCCAAGTTTGGTTTCGGTTATTAACCGAACCAAACCAAAAATAAAAAAAAATAACTGAATAAATTAAACCGATCAACCGAAAACCGAATAGTTAACAAAATAGATAAACCAATGACTTCGTTTTTGGGTTAATGCTAATAACCAAACTGATCCAAACCGTGCACACCCATATCACAAGAGTTGAGCTTTGAACACCCCGTCCCCTAAGAGTCTTACATTTATACTTTATAGACTAATACGTTTTTAACTTCTTATGTTATAGACTATACGTTTTTAATTTCATGTTATAGACTATACGGTTTTTATTTCTTATGAATTATGAACGAATGAGTGGAGGTGACCTATTATTGTGTTGTATTTATATTTTTTTTTTATTTTTTTAATGTGTACAAGTTGTATTGTTATATCGTTATCATATTTGTGCTTTAAACCTTTTTATCACATGAATTATTATGAAAACCTGTCACATGAATTATTATGAAAACCTTTGTATCACATGAACTATAATGAAATAAGAATTTAAAATTTTAGTAACATATTTTCATCCCGATGCAATGAGTAAACTACAAGTAATAAATTGATATTTGTAACGTTGCTTTAATTGCAATGAAAACAATAATGTTACATCATTGATATATAAAAACATGAAGCACGTTCTAAAAATTGCCTTTAAAATCCAAGTGGCCCGACCAGATCGCAGAGAGAATCTGCATTTCCATTCGATATATGAAATGAAAATTTTAATTAATAAAATTAGAAATAAAAACATTAATAAAAAACATTGTATATTTTTGAATGGCAAAGAATCTCACGTGTAAACTCATCCTACTTGGGGCAATGTCCAAAGTCGACTCCTCAACCGCCATGAGACCCATACCCCCTAATGTGTGGGAACCGGTTGCAAATTCGTAAACCCTCGCCCCCGTTAGACTCAAATCCGGAATTAAAACCTCGATTCGTCTCTTCCCCCAAATGTTCATTGAAAATGGCCTAAGTGAGAATCAAACCTACAACTACACCGTAGAAAACATGCATTTTACCACTAGACCAAAGGACAAAACAAATTGGATTAAAACCAATATAACCAAATTTAAGATAGGAAAAGAAAGAAATGTCGTATGTTATAAATGAGTCAATTTGCTAGTTAAAAGTTAGAACTTAGAAAACTATCGACTTGTAGCTAAAAGCAAATAACTAAAAACTTGTAAGACCCTTGTTATATAAATTGAGATTTTATGATAATTTCGCATAAACAATAATATATATGCGATTACATGTCCGTACTATGATCCGAGTTTCTTTAAAACTTCATAAAATTTATAACATTTCAATATATTATCATTGTTTAGTTTTGTAATGACTAAACAAATTGCGAAAGTTTGATCTTTGATCGTGTTCGGTTCTTCGTTGAGCTTGATCGTCCTCCAGTGCTTCAATCTATTTCCTATATTTCATAAATTATGAAATATGTTAGTGTTAGGAAGTTTATAACGTAACTAATCGAACCCGGAAGCTCAAATAACACTAAACAACATTTTGATATTTTACTCGCCGTAAGCTATGGCTAGCAAGACATAATCTCAATTGTATTGAAAACTCACATCTTTGTATCAACAATACCATTGATTTGCATTCGATATATTACAACTCATGTTTACTCTTGCATATAGCAGCTCAATATTTGCATACACATACTTGAATATTTAGATTTGCATACAACAGCTCATTATTTGCATATATATACTTTTATATGCAATTTTGCATAGCTGCAGTATTTAATTTTTTAAAAAGGGCGTTTGGCCTAACGGTATTCATGTATGTAAATCTGATGTTTGTTCCTAAAATCACTCAGAGTGGACGTGATATATTGGCGTGGAAGGCCTCTCCATGTCGAGCACACCGGCCCGCGTATGGCTTGGAGGGAGGCGGGTGAATTTTCAACAGCGTGGAGGGTGGGGGGCATTTGGGTGGTGAGGTGGCGACTTTTCATTGGTTGGTGCATTTTGGGTTGGTTTTGATTGGTTCTTGTTTATTCTTATTATAATTGTTATTCTTTATAAAAACGTCACTTTCACGTCCCTCCCACCCCGTGCTTTTTTTACCACGCCCTCTTGCTGGTTGTGATTACCACGTGACACTTAGTTGCCCCTCTTCATACCATCCCACTCCATATAATCTAAAAGATTGAAGGTTTCAGTCTCACGATAGTACAATAGACAACGAGCTAACATTAGAAATATATTATTTGATTTTTCTTAAATACAGATACTAAATTGTTTCATGAAGTGAAGCCCGAAAAGAGAGGAAATCAGTTAAGGCTAAGGCCCAATGACTTTCCCTGTGTTGAGACTTGACTCTTTTTTTTTCTTCTTCTTTTTTTTGGGTAAATAGGCTTTGCCCGCAAACAATAAACAAACAAAAGAAGATTACACTATCAAAGGAGGCATACCCCCGTATCGTCACCCAAAACGAACTTTGGGGACCAGAAGTATGAAATCATACGAGGAATTCACAAGAACCTAGCCCTACAACGGAACAAGGTCGTGTCGAAAGTCAAGACTAAAATAACAAGGCGGCCCAATTATACAAGGCGGCCCCCAAAAATTAGTATCTTCAAGGCCCAAAAATTTGGAATGCTTTCGGATACCCCCAACCCAAAATATGGCTCCCCAAATACAAACCATCAGAATGAATCTATAATCTATAAATTATAATAAATCAAAACTATCTTAGGCCACATGGCTTTCTCTTAAGCCATTAGTTGCCACGTGTCAATATTATAGTCCTTATTGTTTTGTTTTAGGAGAAAAACACAAGACTTTTGTTGCTTTTTTTCTCACAAATTTTAAAGTAACTAGACTTACCTTTTTGTATAGAATTGTTTCCTTTTGAATGTGATTGCAGATCACAAATCTTAATAAATACACTTAATAAATACAACTTTTTAAAATATAATCTATAATTTTAACTAATGTAAACAAACTTGTATGCAATCAATATAGTTAAAATTGCCTTTTTTTGTTTGAATAAATTAATGTAATAATTATTACTTTTTGTGTACTCTTATTATGTTTTTTTAATGAAATCTTGAGTGATAACTAAACATCAGTTCCCATATTTAAAATGTTTGCATATCTTATAAATAAACTATAATTTAATGTTTAGCAAACGATTATTAATAAAAGTCAAACACTATCCCTATCAAAGGTTTACTTGTACTTTAAAGAATTAATTTTTGCTCATGACAGTTGTATGTCACACTATTAAATATAAGACACAAAGTCAAGATAACTAATATTAGACAAAGATGGAAAATATTACAAATAAGACAATAAGATGACAAATGTGGTGTATAAAGAAATATAAGAGACTTATAAGGATTGCTTATATGTTTATTACTTAACAATGAGGTTGATGACCCATTGACAAAGACGAAAACCTTTAAGTACACTTAGATTTTAAGGTCTTAGATTCAAGACTTCAAGTCCCATATACAACAGAAATAATAAAGAACAAAGAGAACTTTTATATTGTAATTTAACTTTTTCTTGTAATTATGCATCATTTCCGTTTATTATAAAATGAATTATATTATATATTATATAAAGTAAAATATATCATATTAAACTTTATGATTTTTTCGTATTTATTTGTTAATAAGAAGCAACTACGTGTTAAAGAGAAGAGATGTTAAAATATGTTAAAAACCGTAACATGGGAGCTAATTGTGAGTATAGTAGCATCTACATTTATGTGTAAATTATCAAATCAATAGATTTATAAGAAATATTTTCTTTATACAGCTCGTGTAAGACACGGGATTTTAAACTAGTATAAATATAATTCACAGTCTATACATTGCAACTACTCTAGTCTCTAGTAGCATGACTACATATCCTTGAGATAGAAACGGTCCATCGAAGCCCAACCCCAGCCCAAAACCGAGTTACCAATTCTGTTGCCGAGCAGCCCATCGAGTCTTGACTGCGAGTAATTAGGCAATGAATTAGGCCTGACAAATAATTATTTAAGATGTATTAACTATGGTATTTTAAGATGTATTATATATGATAATTTTTTAATAGTGTACGTTATATGGATGAAAAGTAATGGGACTTTACATGAAACGAGCCTAAATGAGCTAATGCTTGGTTTTGTTAGGATTACAAAAAGTCCAAAATTATCTATTACCATCATATGCAAATTAGATTTTAATTTTCGATGTGTAATCGTAAAAAGATAGATTTAACTATCAGTGTGGGACTAACTCACTTGGTAGAAGCTTTGCTTCCTAATGGAAGATATTAGGTTAGGCAAGGGATGCATATAGAAGTTTTGCTTAAGAAATTCCTGGGTTTCACCCAGTGACGGAACCAGGAATTTTTAACCGGAGGGTCATGATATATATTTATTTAAAAAATTAACTAAGATATTATATATGTATATATAGAGAGAGAGAGAGAGAAAATAAACAAAACTAATAAACATAAATGAAAAAGTTAAATCAAATGGAAACTTGGTTTTAACTAAATCATAACTACTTGAAAATAAACATAAACCGAAACGATAAATCAAATGGAAACAAGTTTTTAAGTAAATTAAATAACTAAAATGATAAAATGAAAGTAAAAACTTCGAAAGGAGAGGAATAAAAACTCCCTTTTCAAACTTCAGAAAACATAAAGAAAATAAAAAGAGTAATAAAATATTAATTTATTTTTGAGGTACGGTGTAAATTAGAGTTGCACAGCACCCAATATTCCTTTTCTTTTCGTGTTTACTTCTTCTTCTTCGCGCAGCTCCTTACAGACCGGAAAAATTTCAGATCCAACCTTCATTTTTTCTGGTTTATTTTATATGATTTAACGACAAGTTAAAGGGTCAAGACCCAAGAAAACACCAAGAAACTCCTCAAATGTTGGATCTCCGGTGAAGAAAAGTCAGTCGGCCGGAGGGTCAATGGACCCCCCGGACCCTCCTCTGGTTCCGCCAATGGTTTCACCCTCCTTATCCCAGGGGTCTCCTGAATGTTAGAAAAAAAAGATAGATTTTGATATGTTGACACGTTTACAGTTTGGATCAAATGCATATTACACGTTTACACATCTAAAGACACTTCACCCCATGTAAAGAGATCGATCGATTAACCTTCCATAAACATAACCGAAAGGTGATATTTCTCATCTATTCATAATTTCTCAATTAACCTTCCATAAACATAAGGAAATTTAATGACAAATGGATTAGCAGGTAAGTTTTTAAAATATCATTGTAAACATTTCAAACAGAGAAATACATAATAAAAATCAACCATTTTTATAATACCATCAAACATCATCAACTTGAAAACTTTGTAGCTAGACTACAACATATCAATTTAAAATATGAAAACTTTATATATATTTTTTTTTAACGGCAAATTTGGATGTCACCAGCGGAACCACCTGATCATATCAATCTCCACTAGGCATAATGCCTATACACCAATTCAGGAGGAAACCCAAAAAACCGTCTTGTGGAAATCGAACTCATGATCTATCGGTCTCAAAATCTTATCACACCCCCAAAATACCAAAAAAAAAAAGTTTATATTTGATACTCCAAAAAGTGCATTCAAATTCCAACCTTTTGAGTTGATAGCAATCAAAAATCTCCAAAACCACTCAAACAAACAAACAAACAAACATTAATTACAAACACCTGATGAAACCCTAATCTTGATTCTTCAAACACATCCCCAAAGTTCATCAAGCTTTGATCTTTACAAGATCATCATCAATCAAACTCATCATTTGACCTATGACTTACATTTCTTAAACTCCTGCAACAACTTTTCATCTCCAAAACCACTAAAACAAACATTAATTACAAACACTTGATGAAACCCTAATCTTGATTCTTGAACTTTATCCCCAAAGATCATCAAGCTTTGATCTTTACAACATCCCCATCATCATTTCATCAATCTTTTACATTTCTTAAACTCCAACAACATCTTCTCATCTCTAATCCCAACAAGAAATTGGGCCAACCCTTCAAGAAACAAAGCACCTTGATACACACTACTCACACTCACAATCTCAGAAATAACATCTTTCCTTAACCTATTAGCATCCATCACAATCCCCACCATCTCCTCCTCCATCTCCGCCGCCGCCACTGCCGCCGTCACCTCCCCGGACCCCACTTTCGCCACAAACCCCGCCTGCGCCTTCCTAACCCTATCCATCAACGCTGGCACCATCAACCTCAACCCGCGCTCAATCTGATCAATCCTAGCCGTTAATTTACTAGATTGAACCTTCCATGCATTCATCAACGGCCATTGTTTCTTCAAAAACTCACAAGACTCCCCCACTTCAATTTCCTCCATACCCTCTTCGCTTTCACGTCCACTTTCACTTCCCAGTTCATGATCTCCATTCCCTCTATCGTATTCGTCGTTTTCGGGGTCGATAACCGAAGAACTATCGTGTTGAATGAGGTAAGAGCGAATAAGGTTGGTGAAGAGATAGGGGTGGAGGTCACCGAGCCAAAGGAAGGGGAGTTCGAGGGGGTTGCGGTGGGAGGAAGGGAAGAGGATTTGCGAGACGTCGGCTGAGGCAGCGAGGTCGAGGGCGTGGTAGTAGGATTTGAAGTGGTGGTGGAGGATTTCGACGTGGGCGGAGAGGAGGGTGGGGGTGGAGGCGGACATGTGGTGGCGGAGGTTGGGGAGATGGGTGGTTTTCATGGTGGTTATCCAGTTGGTGTAGTAGTTGTTGAATGTACGGTGGCCGGTGGGTGGTTTGTTACGTGCTGCATGTGGAAATCAAGAAACAAATTGTTAGTTACATGAAATTATATAAAAATACATGAAATTGAAGTGATTTATGAAGATAAAGATTGGAAGGAAGAGACTTACATAAGGATTTGAACATCTTTTTTGGGGGGAAAAAGATGAAGATTTGAGGGTTTGTCTTGTTGGGGAAGATGATGAAACAAAGATTGTTGCAGAAAAAGAAATGAAATTCTTGATAGAAGTGCCGTTAATGTTACAAGTGGTGATTACTGATTACACTCGAAGTTAACTGAAAATCTATTTAGAGGAAACCGTTAATTAACTCTTGTATTACGTATTGAAAAATAAATGTTTATAAGATATTTGGAATAATCAACGGATTAAAAAAAAAAGAATCTTGAAAAACGAAACAAGTTTTAAAATATTAGCAATTAACAACTTGGGTTTATTTAGTGATAAAATGTAATTTATTCTTTTTGTATGATGTAATTGCTAAGATATTGAGAGGTTTGTAGATGTTATAATACAGAAATGACGTAATTTAACTGACCTAACCGGATGAAACCCCACACTTTGTCCACGGGGTTCCATGAACACTTGCAACTAGGACGAGTTTACAAACCAACCATAAACATCAATAAATATTGTGATTTTAAATATCTTTGATATGTTTGAGTAATCTAGGGATAGTAGGAAAACTTGAACCTGACAAGAAACCCCGAAACATCCGTAACATGGATTTGGGTAATAGAAATATTAAAAAAATCTGGTTCAGATAGGCAAAAAGGTAATAAGTGATACCCGACCTGATTACTCGAAATACACACTCATTTACCTTAACTATACCTAGAAATATCTTATTTTAGTTTATCTACTTGCAAAATAAAGTAATCCGCTAATCTGTTGACTTTTTACCTTTTTTATTGTTAATTTTCTTGGGTTATAAAATTATATAAATTAGAATAATAATAATAACATTTAGGAATTCCAACTAGTAATTTTAATAAATAACACGTATACTTGTATACTCAATAAATATTGAGTAATCGAGTACCTAAGGGGAATGGAAGTGGATATAGGATGCAATTTTACATCTAGATATGTAAGTTAAATTACCAATATCCATCTCATTGTCACTCACACGTCATCAATTACCACATATGCATAATGATCCATATCTCCATGTGTTGAAGAGTTACGATTAGTCTTTGGATGTGGCTAAACATCATACTACATTAAATAGCAAAACTTGAGTATATAGTTGAACATACTTTAGTTTATATATAAAAAAGATACGCGTGGATATTTATTTATCTTATAATAAATAAATAATGTCCACCATGCGACTAAATGTGTTTTCCTCAAGTAGGTGAGAAACATCTCATAGAGAATATTTATGTAGGTTTAGAAATAAATTTAGAGGTCATGTGAGTTGGTGTGATAAAAAAAATCAATATTATAGTGAAATAATGAGATAACTTCATCTATAAAGAATAAGAAGTAAGAGCACTCATCCCTTCCTCCATTTTTATGTGAGAGAGTTTGGCATATTATGAAAAGTGGTTATGGGGGGTTGTGAGTGGAGGACAGAGAAAATGTTACTGTTTATCTGTAAATTTAAGGGGACACTGTTCACCTCTATAATTTTTTTAATATTTTTTAAAAGTGATTGTTTGAGTGGATGGAAGAAAAAATGTAATAATAAAGATAGAAAAAATATTATTTAATTGAAAGAAGAGAGAAAATATTATGATTTTTAGTGTAATTATAAGAATGAAGACGAGGAATCTTCTCTAGGAACCAAATCTTGCAACTTGCAAGGTTAGAACTTATAGAAGATAATCAATAAAGTTGGGCTTGTTGTGCTAGATACTGGAGTGGCCCATTAAGGATTTGGCCCAGATGGATGGGCTGCAGCAGGAGCTAGAAGAAGATGCATGCTTTATGTTTATTTAATTATTTGGTTATGTTAGGAGTTAGGTAAGACCATTGGGCCAACAAAAGATATGATTATGGACTTATGGTTGAACTTTTATAATTGATTAATTCCTCAACAAACAGAAACTAGATACTAAAATGGATAATCAAAAAAAAAAAAAAAAACACTTCAAGAATGAGAATCAATCTTTATCTGCTTCTAATTCATAAAACCTACAATTGCCTTTTCTGTGAGCAAGCCTTTTGACCCGAAGCGTTGACCTTGGCCCGTTTACTTTTCACCGGAGTCAACGTTTTCGCTCTATTTGCTTTATTTAACCGCTTGTATTCTCTAGACCGAATCACACCCTCCCAAAGCTTAATATCTTCCCAAATTTCATGTTTTGAGAGTGACGATAACGTCGGAAGTATGTCTTTTTGGAATTTTTTAAGTCTCCTTCCTCTTCTCAACTTGATCCCATTATCCTTTTGATCCAATTCGTTTACTTCGTATGCCTTTGATGTAGCGCAATCTTCTTCTACGCTGCTTTCTTCTAGTTTCAACACAAGTGACTCGTAAGAATCAATCGATAACGATCGTGTCATTGTTTTCTTTTGCTTTTCATCTTGGTATTCAGTCTCGTCCGACGTCACAGAATCTTGATTGGTAGTTAAAGTTAGTTTCTTTGAGATGGAGATAAGTGAGAGTGCTGCATTTTCTTCTGCAAAATCTTGTATGCTTGCTTCTAAGACGCTTATTATTTTTTCTTCGGTTAAATCTGATGAGGGTTCAGGAAGTGACTCAAGATCTATGGTGCAGGTCTTGGTTTGACCTTTGAAAGTCAAAGAAGTGGCAAGTTGACTACTAGATTCGCCACATGAGCCATCCACAAAGGATTTTCATCGGGTTGATCTTTGTTGAGACCGATATCCACTAAAATTGTTCGCTTGACATTATTCCAACTGTTGGATCCTGAAGAATGAATGAAAGATTATAATGCGTTCCGCTTGAAAGAGGGAAAAGTATGATTCTTGATTGTGGAAAGTCAAAATAATATGTTTGACCTTTGACGTCAATGGATGGTTTTCCCAAATCAGAAATAACGAGTATGGCTGCAAACATACCGAACGAACACGAACAAAACCTTGTTCATGTTCGTTTGTTAAGGAAATATGTGTTTATGAACACTTACCGAACGAGATTTTATGTCCGTGTTCTTCATGTTCGTTTGTGTTCGTTTGCTAATTTTAGGCAACAAACGCAAACGAACGTACACAAACAAGCGTTCATGAATAGAATTTATAATACACTGATACACATTAAATATTTTTCATTTGTCGGAATTTTGAATTTTTTAAATAAAATATAAAAATAGAAACACTAATGAACTATCGAACACAACCGAACATAAACGAACACGTTACCGAACGTTCACGAATATAAATAAACGAACCGGACTCTATTCATGTTCATTAATTAACGAAACGGATGAAGTTTCTTGTTCGTGTTCGCTCATTTATTAAGCGAATGAACACAAACGAACTTCTCGTCGAACGGTTCATGAACTGATCGTTGAACGTTTGGTTCGTTTTCAGCCCTAGAAATAAGGAAACAAAATGACCAACATTTTTAGGATGGGTAGTAGGTAAGTTAGGTAATATAATATGCTGAGTCAGAACTATATAAAAAAGGAGTTGAAATATAAACAAATTTGTGTACATTTTTGACTTTGACCATTAATGCATTTGACTTTCAAAGGTCAATAGAACAAAACTTAAAGAGATAGAAAGTCAAACCTTGATTGAGGTAGCTGCATTCTTGATGCATTTCACCATTCATCTTTAAACTCGTAGCGAATAACTCATCTAGAAAATAACAGAGTTTAGCTATAGATTGACAAACCTTGATGCAAATTCGCCTTCAACGACTCATTCGATCCGGTTTCAGTAGAATCCTATAGATCGATTAAGGATCGATTGAAGATAAGGCATTGGTTATTGTTTTGTTAAAAAGATAGTTTGGGACTTTTTACAACATTAGTCCCTGAACTTATAATGTGTTAAAATGATTTAATAAAAACTTTATATTTGTTTCTAAGTCATAAAGACACAGGCTTAAGAATACATATTTATTAAAGCACATGTGATTGAGTAATGTCTGATGCTTTGAAATACCCTTAAAGTTTATAAGTAGTTTATTCGAAATATAATTTCTCGTTAAGTAAATGTACTAGGGCTGAAGTATTTTTGATTTGCAAGTTTACATAGATTTAGATAACTGCTATTTACTTAAACACTAAGTCATGTATGTAATGTTTCAAATAAAAAAAATTTAAGTTTCAGTAATCAATATATCTAAATTTCATTCATCATGGGAAGCATAATGGTTTACTTTTTTTTTTCGGGAAAATGCTACAAAAATGTAATCAAGTTTACTTAATGTTTCAATTAAGTCATTAAAACTTTGTTTGTATCTATAAAGTAACTAAACTTTAATTTGATATTCTAATAGTGTGTAAATTACTAGTTATTATTTTTGTCTCCATTTTTTATTTTGTTTTAATCTTTATGTGAATGTGAATTTTATAAAATCAAAACATATTTAAAACCCTAAAAACAACCAAGTTTTTTAATTGTTGAACTGTCTCAACCCTCAAAACCTTTCATCATCGTTCAACTCAGTTCATGTCTTTCCGGCCGGCAATGACAACTTTCCGGCGACCTGCAATAACCGGAGGTAGGTTGTATGTCCACATCCCTTCTTCCTCTCCATTCAATCGATTAGTCATTTCACGTCTTTGGGATTTCGTCGCAACAAAATCAAAATCCAGCACACACCCGTCTCTGATTACGATCGGCACCTACACCACACCACACAAACACATGGATCGAAAGCCATTGAATCCCCATCGTCTCTTTATCGCCCCTTGTTCACGCCAACCCATCGCACATTACCTCTTGTCGGAGACGACTGTCGTTTTAACCTCACCGTTCGATCTCTGATTTCGGTCGAACAAGTTTTCAGATTGGAAGCTATGGCCAGCAAATAAATGAATATTGGTAGTAAAAAATGATCTCAGATTTGGTATTCGGGAAAAAAAAAGTATAGAGTTGCCACTTGCTGATGTGTGGTCGGAGAGAAAAACGATTTGCAGGTGCAGATGTAGGTTTTGCTTATACTTGGTGTGTTGTGTATTACATATTAACACTCCTTTTTGGTCTTTTTAATCTTAGGGGCACGTTTATTTTTATTTTTTAAAAGAAATATTAATTTCTATAATTTAAATTATCTTCTATAATTAAAAATAAAAAACTTAGTTTAACCTGACACATCATCATTGTAACCTGCTAACCTGTTAATTACATATCATTAGAACAACAAATGAAACTTTAATGATTTTATAGAGACAAAAAAAAATTGAGTAACTTTAATTGAAACAATTAGCAAACTTGATCATATTTCTATAAAGTTACCTCATTTTTTTTATTGTCACATAATTTTTTAGCTTTGCTCTTAAAAAAAACAAATATTATCTTTTTTTTTACTATAAAAAAATTTATATGCAAAATTATATAAAAAAATAATATAAATAACACAAATTGTTTATAAACGTAAGTTGAAAATACGGGATGTTACAAAACCACCCGATTATATCCATCTCCACTAACCTATAATGCATATACACTAATTTAGGAATTAGGAGGAAACCCAATAAATATGAGAAAAATCCATTTGTGGAAAACAAACTCATAACCTAATGGTCTCTAAGCCTTATCTCGCCCCTAAAATATCATTATGGTTTAATGCCATGTGCAATTATCTTTGTGTTTTACCACTCGATTATTTAGATTACTTACTCCATATAACATCCAAGAATGTTTTATAATCAAGAATACATTTTTGCTAACAAGATGTTTTAAGTATTCGAAATAAGGTTAAGGCCTATGGTATTACTAATAAGGGGTTGTTTGTTTACCTATTAATGAGGCTCTTAATGGTTCAGACCTCTTACTGGTTCAACACTTAATGGTTCAGACTGTTTGTTTCGCAAGCAAATGTCTGAATGGTTAAGACATTTGCATCTGAATGGTTAAGATTCATACAAAGTCTGAATGGTTAAGACCTCTAATCTGAATTGGTCAGACGTTTGCCTCTGAACGGTTAAACATTATTCTAGCTCTTAATGGTTCAGATCTCTTACTGGTTCAGCACTTAGGGGCTGTTTGGCAACTTCTGAATGGTTAAGTGTTGAACCAGTAAAGAGTCTGAACCATTAAGTGCTGAACCAGTAAGAGGTCTGAACCATTAAGAGCCATTATAATGTTTAACCGTTCAGAGTCAAATGTCTGACCAATTCAAATTAGAGGTCTTAACCATTCAGACTCTGTATAATACTTAACCATTCAGAGGCAAATGTCTGAACCATTCAGACATCTGCTTGCGAAACAAACAATCTGAACCATTAAGTGTTGAACCATTAAGAGCCTCATTAAGAGGTAAACAAACAACCCCTTAATGGTTCAGACCTCTTACTTATTCAACACTTAACTATTCAGAAGTTGGCAAACAGCTCCTAAGTCTTAACGTAAGAAGTGGATGAGAGATTTTTTTTTTCCATTTTGTAAAACATATATTTTAGTCTCATAATTTTTTTTTGTGTTTATATCCACTAGTAGAGTAGTAATTATATTATATTTAATATTTACACTAGAAATCAAATAAGAAGTGTTGGAATGTCGGATCTTTTCAATACTACGGTGGTTGAAAGATCAAGAGTCAAGTTGCAACTACTTAAGTGCACACGTTGGCTTTGCAAATAGTGATTTTTCATGATGTAAACTGGCGTATCCTTGAAGGTCTTATTAGTAAAAGTATCTTCAATAACTTGTTTTGTTGTTGGGTCTTGACGATTATAACCACCTTGGGATCATGAACATATGTTTTTTTTTATATATAATTCAGTTGTTTTGGATAATCTCCAAAAAAAATTATTTATATAATTCAGTTGTTTTGGATAATCTCCGTTAGAATTTATGTTAAGCTAGTTCTAAAAATGTATTTTTTTAATAAATCTTTAAAGAAAAAAAGAGTCAAAATCAAAATCTATACCTAACCACCACCCCTAAAAATCAAAATCGATATAAAAAGGAGATGAATATGTAAGATGTACGGTGGAGCGAGCATTTGATATAAATGATCAAACTATTGTGTAGAAATTTAATGAGTTTCAAAATACATAAATACCTACATATATTTTTAACAAAAATATATAAATAATTTGCATCTCTTTTATATGTTCACTTTTAATTTTATTTGGATAATAAGTGACTTTTTTATAAAATGAATAAACTTGCTTAATACCCACACTCGCTGACAACATGGACCTGCCCCCCAAAACGCCACACGGATGAGCACTGCAATGGGCTGTATGTGTCTCCTCCATCCGACCCACGCCATGTAGGTGTTTGTGGCCTCAAGGACCTTTGCATTTCAATGGTCTTACAAATTACAAATTTTTTTGTATTTTTTAAATATATAGATTAAATCAAAAGTTAAATTTAAATGGATTGTAATCGGCACTTAACAAGTCTAGTTCTAAAGACCATTGCATAAGTCGGAGAGTAAATAACAATAGTACGTCTTCTAAACGAAAGAACTAAAACATGGAAATCATATACAAGAAAAATTAATATTCGTCTAACTAAACGAAATAACTAAAACATGGAAATCGTATACAAGAAAAATTAATATTCGTAATATATTGTAACTATTATTAAGAAAACAAAGGACAACAAGGATTTTATATATTTTTGAAATAATTTAAAATAAACAAATTATAATCTGTGTTTTTTATATTGAAAAACTATATTATCTTAGACTTTAGTTTCTTTAACTTGGTGCCATAATATATCAACCCCCAATAACTACCATATAGGCTTAAAAAGTTTGCAAACTGCTTTAAACATGCTTTTCAACTAATATGTTAAGAATGTCCATTTAACGTTAAAATTGATATCAAAGATATCAAATCTTGTAATAAAAAGAAAAAAATTTCTTGTATGATGATGGGAATAAGGTAAAGGACCATCTATATAATAGGGTCGAACCCCATATGCTAAACAATATAAACTATCACTACATGTTCACATTTGAGTAAAAAAACCCAAAAAGAACACATTTGTGATATGTTTGTTGATGACGATGTCTAATAGTAGACGGAGAAGGTCGTCATACAACAACAATAGAGAAATAAAGTGGGGGAGGGATCTGTGGGCCCATAATATGATAAGAGCAGACGGGACGCCCTTGATCACCATTCGACAACGCGTAATGACGCGTTATACACCGTCGCCGGTCTCCACCACAACGCGTTAACTTGACAACGCGTGGCCACTATCACGCGTTGTGATTTTGAAATTGGAACGTTGATGTAGCTGTTGGACTTGAATTTGACCGTTTGAATCAATGTTTTTTTTATAAAAGCAAACCATCTATATACACATTCTACACTCTTTAACCCATAAAAAAATACAATCTTTTAACCCACAAAAATACATCTCTACTCTCTATCTTCTAATTTTAAAAATGGAATATCCTACGGATTCGTTTCCGACGGACACCGATAGCGATTCGTCTTCTGACAATGACACGCTTGAATTTTTCGAGAAGGTGTATAGCGTACTTGAAGGTTCGAGCCGTTCAAAGAAGAAAATGGTGGATCGTGATCGTATAAATGCCAACGAAGTGTTAATGAACGATTATTTTGTGGAGAATCCGGTCTACAATGCCGAAACGTTTCGGGATCAGTTTCGTTTACCAAAAGATTTATTTTTAAAGATTGTAGGAGACAGCGAAGCAAGCGAACAATGGTTTCAAGAACGTTACAACGGGAGGGGCAAACGAAGTTTCACGGCGATACAAAAATGCACGTCCGCCATTCGCCAACTAGCGACAGGTAACCCTCCAGATCAATTTGATGAATACTTGGCAATGTCGAACAGAACTTCGCGTGAATGTTTGCTATTCTTTTGTAACTCGATTATTAAATTGTATGCCAAAGAGTTTCTACGTAAACCGACGAGACACGACATCGCACGTATTTACGTACGCCACGCATGAGGCTAGATGGCATTTTCCAGGGATGTTCGGTAGCATCGATTGTACACATATCGAATGGAGAAATTGTCCAAGAGAGTTGCGAGGGGCGTATGTTAGGGGTGACGTCAAAAGACCGACCATCATACTAGAAGCGGTGGCGTCAAATGATTTATGGATTTCGCATTCGTATTTTGGTATTCTTGGTTCAAACAACAACATCAATGTTTTGTACACATCGCCATTGTTTCAAACCGTAACAGATGGTACCTCACCTTTCTGTCCGTTTATGGTTAACAAAAGATATTACAAACGAGGCTTTCTTCTTGTGGATGGTATCTACTCATCATGGTCAGTTAGTTTTTGTGAAAGCTACTTCATTTCCTGTCGAGGTTAAAGAAAAGAACTTCAAGAACTTGCAAGAATCGACAAGAAAAGATGTTGAGAGGGCTTATGGTGTTTTAAAGGGTAGATGGGAATACTAAGCCGACCAGTTCGTGCGATGAATAAAACAACAATCCATAGCATAGTATATGCATGTATCATATTGCACAATATGCTAATTAAAGAAGATGGACATGCAATATAGACCAGATTGGGTGCCGGATCCTCCCACACAAGCTCCTGTTCCATAAAATGTCCAACAAGACTTGCGCAATGAAGGACTTCACTTTCGGTTGAGATATGATTTAATTGAACTCGTAGGTTACTTAGGTTTGGAATTTCCGGATTCAGACGAATAGTAGGTTTTGTTTATCTATCTTTTTATTTTTATATGTTTATCTTTAAGTTGTATGTCTAGAAATATTGTTTTTTATTTAAATGAAATTTATAATTTATACTAAAACTTTTTCACTCCTTAGGTCGCTTTTTTAAAACACTCCTTCACTGAGTTGTCCAAATTCGGTCAATGTCGCATCGCCTATATACACACATACACATTTTACTTATTTTTACACCAACTTACGTTTGATGTCCCAATCCGCTTAGTCAAACAAGTTGCTTTTACAAACATATCCTTAATCACTCAAAATTATCGACGTACGCCCAATAAACTATAAACTCCCAATTTAACCACAACTTTTGAACCATACATTTTTAACACGCTTATACATAAACGCCGCATAGTCACTAAACTTCAAATTATCAACCTTGGTCAAACATTTTAACCAATTATCACTCGTATGGAACCACCAAAATACCATCTTATCCCAAGTCTTCCTTTGAATATTCCGGGATGAAATTTCCTAAAGTATGGGAAATTGTAACGCTCTGCATTTTACGTACTTTAAATATTTAGAAAGTTGTATTCACATTTCTTTTTTAGAAACTGGTAATCGTGTCGTATTCGTGGTTCATTTCCAATCTTGTAATCCGAGGCTTTGATCATAATGGAAATTCACTTTATACATATACGTGTTACCTTTCATATTTGTGTTATATACGCAATCAATATTTAAATACGTGTTTATACGCAAAACCGAGACTTAAAATACACTTCGGATACCTAAAAACAAGCTAAAATACAAGAAAGCGTTATTAATTAACCTAGTTATAAAGTGCAAGGACTAAAAGTGAGCAAAACCAAAAGCTTTTCCACCTGCCTTTCTCCTCCAATCACCTTCCACCCTTTTTAAGCCAATCATATTTCACCTTTCTCCATCTCCTTTCTTCTCCAATCACCTTCCACCTTCATTAAATCCCAAACCCTAATACTCACTTATAAATACAAGCCTCCACCACCTCCTAAACATTTACACACACCAAATCTTCTCTCAAACTCCCAAATTCTCTCAACTCCTCCTAGCAAGGAAGAAAACTCTAAGTTTTCTAAGTGAGTTTTCGCTCACCTTTCTTCATCTTTTTCTTCATTTCTTCTTTCAAACTACTTGGGAAACCTCTAGGAAGGGTTCCCCAAGTTTTCCATGGCAAACTAAGGTGGAACATCATCATTTTGAGGTCCAAACTTTCTGTAGTGGAAGAATATTTTGTTAAATCTTTATTGCAGACTTAGTCCTAAGGGTTCTATAATTACACGCTTAGTCCTAGTGGTTATAATTTATGCACTCGGGTGATCCTTATCCCTAGCTTATGTTAAATATCTCAGTTAAGTATATGTTAAATGACTAGATTGCCCTTGAACTAAAAATCAAAAACATTTAAAAATATTTAAAAAACAATGGGGTCACCTCTCATCTTCTTCCTCCTTTCACCACCCACCACTTCCACCTTCACCCCACCACCACCTCCACCGACACCTTCAACTCACCACCGTAACAAAATTATCCAGATTAATTCAAATGGTGTATAATTTCTGTAAAACATGCTTCCACCAAAAAGTTCTTATTGCCTGATGTAAAACTAAAATTGTAGATATGATTATTCATCATCATCAACATCATTACATCACTGTAACAAAATCATCATCATCATCATCGTGTTCATATATATAAAATTGGAAGGAAGATTTAACATCACCAACACACCAAAAACATCGTCAGGTTGCTTTTAATATACTACATTCTCAAATTTTCTAAGTTGCATATTCTGTAGAGCAAAATTAGCTAAAAACGTAACCAAATTATATCAAGCAACTTCCGGTGGAGGATAATTCAGATCGAGATCTATAAAACAAAAGATTTTTCCAGTTGCCGACGGTCGGAACGATAACCGAAATTCACATCCGACGAGGTTTCAGACCAACCAGGCATCTCTTATATTGCTTTTTCCGACGACGGTGGTTGTTGAAGCTAGATCGGAGAGGGCGGCGGTTGGTCGGAGAGGGTGGTCATTGTTGAAGTTGGGATCAGAGAGGGCAGAGGTTATTGAGCGAAGACAGTGGAGTGACGACGGCCGGGCTAGTCGCGAAGACAGTGGTTGTTGAAGGCGTCTGTGATGTTGAAAGTAGTGGTGGTCGAGTGACGGTGAAGGTGATGGTGATGGGTTGAAGGTGGCAGTGGAGGTGGTGGTGATGGGTTGGAGGTGACGGTGAAGGTGGGTAGACGGTGGAGGTGGTGGTTGTGGGGGTTGAAGGTGGTGGTGGTGGTTTTACAGAGAGAGAGATAGGAGAGGTAGAAGAAGGTGAGAGATGAGTCCATTTCTTTTTTTTAAACTGTTCAGGAGCAATATAGTAATTTTGAATATACATAACTAAGATATTTAACACAGGTTAGGGATAAGGATCACCTGAGTGCATAAATTGCAACCACTAGGACCAAGCGTGTAATTATTGAACCATTAGGACCAAGCCTGCAATATTTACAAACCACAGGGACCAATCAAGCATTTCACTCTTTTTCTTTATTTAATCTTGTGCATGCTTGTTCTTGAGCCTATCTAAGGTTATGAGACTTGTTAGGAGAAGATTCTTATGCGTTTAAAAGGTGACCTCTAAACTTTCTGTTTTACTAGGGTTTATCTAACCCACAAGTGATGAAACCATCCGAGGTTGCCATACTTCTTATGGCTAGACTTGTGTTTTGGTATAGGTGTGAATATTTGGAAGCCTTGGCTCTCTTAATCTCATTCCACCACCTCACTTGATGTTTTACTTTCAAGTGGCTTGCTAGTCTTAAAGTAACATAACCCTGTCAAGTCACCAACACTTAGTTAACTCTTTCCATGTTGGGACGACTCACCCGGGTTAATCCTACTTGGTTACTTGAAGACGTATTAGTTAGTTGTACTTTTTTTCATTCATGACCATCCGAATCATCATTGTAGTGATTTGTGCATTGGTGAATCATACAATAAGGTGTTCATACCTCCATGCTTGACTTCCATGAACTCTATGATAATATATGACGGACTTATTATTATATGTACTATATAAAATACAAACATAACTGAATTCTTGATGTTAATCGAATTATGATTACACGTGGTGAATATAAGTTATATTATCTTTGTTCTTTATTCCTCGTTTGTGATTCTAATGGGCACGTTAGGACCCATGAAAACACTTTAAAACTTTGTGTCCAAACGAGTGTCTAGACGAGATATACTTTTGCATACGTATACTTTTATACTTAATTCCGAATCTAAACATTCCATAAACTCCAACCACCCGAACACCTTCATTCTCCTATTCTCATAAACTTGAAAAACACGGCTAATCGGAAAGCCTTGCAAAATTGTGAGTACACTCGAAAGCCCCTTTTACGCTTTACACTTTTGGGAGGAATATGTTTAACCTATCAAATTACACAGTCACACTTATAGTTTATTCAAAACACAAACAATCCATACATGCATGCTTAAATACGTGATACTTGATTTGTATTCTTGGAACATTCTTATGTGATTCATTTGTCATTAACTTCGTACGAGCCTCCCCTTAACATGTATAGCGCTATAGGAGTAACGCACCGCCCATATTCTTGAGGTCGTGTTTTTTTGAACCACAATTTTGGATCACTGTCGGACCACTAGAGTATCATCGTGACACCAAAAGGACCACCCATCATATCCATCTCCACTAGGCATAATGCCACACCTATTCAGGAGGAAACCCAATAAACATGGGAAAACCCACTTGTGGGAATCGAACCCAAGACCTATTGGTCCCAAAGCCTTATCCCATCACCAAGATGCCACTAGGCTATAAAACCATGGACCTTGAGGTCATGTTAAGTCTTTAATTCATGCGGTAATTAGAGGGTTGACTTGTAAAATTGCATGCCAGGATACATAATCTAGTTAACTATTTTTGCCATGCGGATTCGTTTAGACATTATTCACATACGTATGTTATACTCTTGTGTACTTGCCAATGCTTTGTGTGTTGAACTGTACTTTTAAACATGTTGCAGGTTAATGATGTTGATGACGAATGGAACTTGATAGGGAAGGACTAGAATTTAAATTCATGTTTATTGATTAGTCATACATTACTTGTTGTATTTTGTTTTTCAATTCATGTACTTGAATCGTTGGCAATGGAATGGAATATTATTTTATTAAATACTTGTCACATTTAGTGTTATGATGTCTCGAACAATCTATTTACGTCCGCCCCGATGATTCCGCCGTCGGTTGGGGTGTGACAGATTGGTATCGGAGCCATAACTATAGGGAATTAGGAAAAATTACCATGATTTGACCTAGTATATAGTCTAAGTACCCATACCTAACCATTCTTGATTCCATGCTTCAAATACTCAAATTCTTCCTATTTTCTTCTATCTCATATTTTGTCGTAAAAATATGTATGTCTTTCCTAAAAAAAATTACCATACACACATAAAGACATGAAGACGCTCACCTACAAACGAGACAATCTCACCAAAATAGGGGTGAAACCCGCACTTTGGTGATCACTCTCATTCCGCATATCGACTTTCCATGAAATTTCTCCATCAAGTTAGGAGTGATATCAATATCTTGATGGAAAAATTCCATTTCATACTCTAGTGGATCCTTACCAACGAGTCGGAATATGCTCCTCGTTTGGTAAGTGTCAACCACACTTACGGAATGACGTTATCAAGTTAGGGGTGATACACGCATCTTGATAACTAGTCACACTCCTCGATTTTTAATCTCGCTAAGTCTCAAACTTTCGATTGATTAGGGACATATAGTAATCGGAAGGGTGAATACCGTTAACCGAAATTTTGGCGAGAGTATTTTACCTATTAGGCCAAAGTATGCTTCGTAAACTCCAAAGAACTTCCGATCACTTTGGTTTAGTCAAAGTTCCGTTTCGGAACAATCCAAGTTTTAGTAAAAAACCATCATTACACTATTATCAATTTTATGGATAACCTAATCCAAACATCTCTCTTTTCAAAATTCAATTTTTTTTCACAATGATTGCTCACATATCATGCTCATACTTTTCATATACCTTACATACTATTTATATATATGATTTCAAAACGTCACCCACAATATAGACATTACTTATATTCCCAAAAAATGGAAGTCTTATCAACAAGATAGGGGTGATTCCCTTACCTTGACATTTGACCCCGCACATTCCTCGAAGAAATCTTACCTTGAGATAGGAGTGATGTCCACACCTCAATGAAAGATTGAATCACAACTCGACCATTTTCATGACAATCACTTGATTTAAAGCCTATACTTAAACCTTTTACCATTATGTCAATTTTCCCACTTATGCATGAATCTCAATTCTCGTTGTTTTATCAAAACGTACTTCTTACCATACGACCTATTTACGTAAATCACATACTCGAAATTTCCAATGATACTTTAAATGTTTCCTCCCCTAAATTTTCAAAACCTTACGAAATGCTACCTATAAACTTAGTCGGTCTAATGAACCTCTTGCCCTCGATTTTCGTAACTCGTCCAATCGCTAAGACACACTCACTTTATACTATCACTCCAAAGAGATTTTATTCCAACAGGAAACCAACAAAAACTTTCTCTCGCGTACGTATAAGTTCACCTTGCTAAAATACCTTTCAAAACCAAAGTTTTCCACGAAAAGTTTTCAAAAACAAAACTTTCCTTATATCAATATAAAAATAAAGCAAGCTCACTATTTTAAAACCTTTTTCAAGATCGATAATGCGCAATTCTAAACTTAAACAAATGGGCATGGAAGATCCATTAGACTGGACAATCTATGATATACGCAAATCCAAACTTTTAAAACAAAGGTAGCATTTCCCTTTTACAAACCCATCTTTCTTCATAAGTAATACTTTCTCAATATTCTCTCGACATTCACAAATCCGATCCTTCATTCCAGACAGACCCGACCTATTTTGTTTCGACAAACTCAATGTTTTAACTCAAGCAACCATACACATGCATATCATCATACACGTTCTAATTCATGCAGTATGTATTTCATAACAATCTTACACTTATCAACGTCACACTTCGTATTTTACACACTCGAAACTTCATGCTAACTTATGTATGCTTAATTTCATTATACTTCAACTTATACGTCATATACTACATGCTAATGTTATACGTATTTGTCATCAATCATACTTAAATTCATAAATTCGCACTACTTAGTGGTCATACTTGAAATTTATAAGTAGGCATAACCCAAGTGGTTTCGCCTACGTTAGACACACTCATACTTACAAACCATCATGCATGCGTACTTAATTTTTGTACGTTATCCCGCACACATATTTTTGCTTGTAATGTTAAAATGTACCCTGACCCATACACTATTAGTACAAACTATGCAGATCATGCACGAACCAAGATAATCGCGGGTGCACACGGAATTATATTGGTAGGCGCATGAAAACCATAGTGGGTTTTACTGTGTATCGTAACACGGAACATAACATGACACCAAATAGCGAAACAGACGTAACATGGTGTGAACATGGTGGATACGCTGCTGGTACTTCCTATATATAAGTTTTCCTATCATGTTACCAAACTTTCGTAAAACATGCCATGAGAAATTCGGTGATTTTCCCGGACCTTATTAAATACGATTAACTAACAACAGACTTTGCTAACTCACAATCTTTTCCCCGGTTGCACCCAAACACACTTCAAAATGCCTGATACACGATTATCCATGACAAAACCTCATTCTCAAAATCATTAGCCGTAACGACTCCAACTACCACTAGCATCTCTCAACTCTTCGTGTTCGCATTTTATCCGATATCCATACCATTCTTACCCCTCGCTTACACCTACCGAATCGTTCATTTGCTCTCAGACCACGAATATTCCCAATTATTCCCTTAACATTTCATCCAAACCTTATTTATAGTAAATCGGCCTAAACATTCAATCCATTTAGCAAACATCATCACCAAGCTCAGTTAAGTCAAAATACTTTTAAACTATTTTACATTTTTTATTACACGCAAACTCCGACGAGTCGGCCCATTTACTGCCAAAACCTTTTGAAAACCATAAATACTTACCATCCTATTTTCTCACCATAAACATTTTTTTCCTACGACTCGTAATTTTACTAACACGCCTTAGAACTGATAAGACTTTACTTACAAACTACGGTGCGGGCCGCCACGTTACCTCATATTACAACTTTATTTATACTAAAACATTTTCACTACTTAGGTCGCTTTTTTAAAACACTCATTCACCGAGTTGTCCAAATTCGGTCAACGTCGCATCGCCTATATACACACGTACACATTTTACTTATTTTTACACTTACTTAAAGTTGATGTCCCTATCCGCTTAGTCAAACGAGTTGCTTTTACAAACCTATCCTTAATCACTCAAAATTATCGACGTACGCTCAATAAACCATAAACTCCCGATTTAACCAAAACTTTTGAACCATAAATTTTTAACACGCTTATACATAAACGCCGCATAGTCACTAAACTTCAAATTATCAACCTTGGCCAAACATTTTAACCAATTATCACTCGTATCGAACCACCAAAATACCATCTTATCCCAAGTCTTCCTTTTGAATAAATTTCGGGATGAAATTTCCTAAAATTGGGGAAATTGTAACGCTCTGCATTTTCTGTACTTTAAATATTTAGAAAGTTGTATTCACATTTCTATTTTTAGAAACTGGTAATCGTGTTGTATTTGTGGTTCATTTCCAATCTTGTAATCCGAGGCTTTGATCATAATGGAAATTCACTTTATACATATACATGTTATCTTTCATATTTGTGTTATATACGCAATCAATATTTAAATACGTGTTTATACGCAAAACCGAGACTTAAAATACACTTCGGATACCTAAAAACAAGCTAAAATACAAGAAAGAGTTATTAATTAACCTAGTTACAAAGTGCAAGGACTAAAAGTGAGCAAAACCAAAAGCTTTTCCATCTGTCTTTCTCCTCCAATCACCTTCCACATTCATTAAATCCCAAACCCTAATACCCACTTATAAATACAAGCCACCACCACCTCCTAAACATTTACACACACCAAATCTTCTCTCAAACTCCCAAATTCTCTCAACTCCTCCAAGCAAGGAAGAAAACTCTAAGTTTTATAAGTGAGTTTTCACTCACTTTTGTTCATCTTTTTCTTCATTTCTTCTTTCAAACTACTTGGACAACCTCTAGGAAGGGTTTCCCAAGTTTACCATAGCAAACTAAGGTGGAACATCACCATTTTGAGGTCCAAACTTTCTGTTTTGGAAGAATATTTTGTTAAATCTTTATAAACTATGTTTTTCTTTATTTAATCTTGTGCATGCTTGTTCTTGAGCCTATCTAAGGTTATGAGACTTGTTAGGAGAAGATTCTTATGCGTTTAAGAGGTGCAAACACCTCTAAACTTTCCGTTTTACTAGAGTCTATACAACCCACAAGTGATGAAACCATCCGAGGTTTCCATACTTCTTATGGCTAGACTTGTGTTTTGGTATAGGTGTGAATACTTGGAAGACTTGGCTCTCTTAATCTCATTCCACCACCTCACTTGATGTTTTACTTTCAAGTGGCTTGCTAGTCTTAAAGTAACATAACCCCGTCAAGTCACCAACACTTAGTTAACTCTTTCCATGTTGGGACGACTCACCCGGGTTAATCCTACTTGGCTACTTAAATACGTATTAGTTAGTTGTACTTTTTTTCATTCATGACCATCCGAATCATCATTGTAGTGATTTGTGCATTGGTGAATCATACAATTCATACCTCCATGCTTGACTTCCATGAACTCTATGATAATATATGACGGACTTATTATTATATATACTATATAAATATAAACATAACCGAATTCTTGATGTTATTCGAATTATGATTACACCTCGTGAATATAAGTTATATTATCTTTGTTCTTTATTCCTCGTTTGTGATTCTAATGGGCACGTTAAGACCCATGAAAACACTTTAAAACTTTGTGTCCAAAGGAGTTGCATACGTATACTTTTATATTTAGTTCTGAATCCAAACATTCCATAAACTCCAACCACCCGAACACCTTTATTCTCCTATTCTAATCAACTTGCAAAACACGGATACTCGGAAAGCCTTGCAAAATTGTGAGTACACTCGAAAGCCCCTTTTACGCTTTACACTTTTGGGTGCAATATGTTTAACCTATCAAATTACACAATCACATTTATACTTTATGCAAAACACAAACAATCCATGCATGCATGCTTAAATACGTGATACTTGATTTGTATTCTTGGAACATTCTTATGTGATTAACTTGTCATTAACTTCGTACGAGCCTCCCCTTAACATGTATAGCACTATAGGAGTAACGCACCGTCCGTATTCTTGAGGTCATGTTAAGTCTTTAATTCATGCGGTAATCAGAGGGTTGACTTGTAAAATTGCATGCCATGATACACTAATCTAGTTAACTATTTTTGCCATGCGGATTCATTTAAACACTATTCACATACTTATGTTATACTCTTGTGTACTCGCCAATGCTTTTTGTGTTGAACTATACTTTTAAACATGTTGCAGGTTAATGATGTTGATGAAGAATGGAACTTGATCAAAGGAATATAATTTAAATTCATATTTATAGATTAGTCATTCATTACTTGTTGTATTTTGTTTTCCAATTCATGTACTTGAACCGTTAGCAATGGAAGGAAATATTATTTATTAAATATTTGTCATATTTAGTGTTATGGAGTCTCGAACAATCTATTTACGTCCGCCCTGATAATTCCGCCATCGGTTGGGGTGTGACATTATGTCCTTTAGACCTAACCTAGTTAAGTTTTTTTTTTGTTATGTCTTACTATGTGCCTCTCACATGAGAGCAACGTTGTCTTTTCGTCTCAATTTTATATTAAAAAATGAAATAAATAAATATTTTTGTTCCCCTCCATTTTTTCAGTCCCTCGCTCAGTTTTTTTCAATTAATCCAAACACAAATATAATGCATGATTTGGAATTGGAATTGGAATTATAGAATCAAAGTAAAATATTTAAATAATGGGATGCAAGGGGAACATGCTAAATTGAGATGAAAAGACCATGTTACCCTCATGTGAGAGGCATTAACCAAAAAACTTAACTAAGTTAGAGCTAAAGGATATAACATGCTAAAAACTGGTAACATAAAGGACAGAGCCTGTAATTTCTTTAGTTAAAGGACACTGGTTGTAATTTACTCTTGAACAAAAAAATAAGCATAACTCATGCTAGTACTAATTCTTTTAAGTAATTCAGAACCTAACAAAAACCAAAAATTGATAAACAAATGGGAAAATGAGTACAACGTTTTAAGTTGTCGAATGTTTCACAATGCACGAGTTTCCCACTAGTAATATATAGTGTGTATATATATATATATATATATATATAGGTATGTACGTATCAGAAAGTTTTCTGTTACAAATATCCATATCTTAACCACGTAATATATTACACTCCCATCCATCTCTTTTATAAACTAACATGTGCAGGATTTTTATGTGACCCAAAACTTAATTTTATTTATTATGAACCAGAATTGGTTAATATAAACCTATGCATAGAATCAACGGTAATTAACTGAATTAACCGAATCAATTTTTTTAAATAACTAAAAATAAACAAACAACAGTGGTTAACGAAACCAGCTTTTCTGATAGCTGCCATAAATGAACAGTGTATACATGATTGGTGTGAAAATATAAAAGCAAAACATTGGTTGTAGTTTTAGTTTTTCTCGTACTAGAATCGAATTGACCCATGCGCACACATAAACACCGGTAGAATATACACATAACAGTGAGAGTGAGATGGATGGTCGTGACATGAGATGGCAACGAAAGGTTACAAATGTAGTATTTTCATATTAGAAAAGGAAAAATAGAAGTCATCGCAATATAGTTGTAAAGGGCTACCACGTGAATCCCATCGAGCAATAATAAAAATGAGTTTTGTGACATGTCGTAAGAGAAATAAAGGTATAAACAGAGTTGGTTTCGTAATGGTCAATGTTGTTACAATAAGACTTAGGCTAGACGAGGGTACGAATGTTCCTTAGCTTAGAGCTGTTAGAGTACCTGCTAAGAAGCAAAACATCGTTATCCTCAACGCAGGAGGGGGTCTTCTATAATCAACCTCTGACATTAGAATAAATTATTTGTTCTTTGGAGGAGATAAAGTATGAGAGAGTAAGGAAAGCTTAAGAGAATAAGGTGACAGTTAGAGAAATGGGACTTATTGAACTGGAATGAGGCGATCCCCTTTAATGGCTAAGGGTTTCCGCCCTTGGCAAGCTCACATTTATTTTAGGATAAGCTTCTTTCCTTGGTTTTAATTGTGCATGTAGACTTTGCCCTTTTGGTGTAGGTACCATATTTTCCTTTTCCAAGGGAGGCGTGTGAGTTTCAGGCAAACCATAAAGGATTTGATGTTTGGACAATAGTGTTGACTTTATGATAAAGCATTGTTTTGTTAATGTAGCGAAATGCTACTGAGCTTATAAGCAAATGAGCTAATGTATGTAGCTTCTAAGTGTCTTCGCCTTTTGAGTTCTTTAGAAGTGAACAAAAAAAAATACATTATATGAACTAAAGACAAAACAGAACAATTGATCAAACCACAATTGAATTAAATGCTACATAA
The DNA here is from genome assembly GCA_947069175.1 of Scalesia atractyloides. Lineage (NCBI taxonomy): Eukaryota > Viridiplantae > Streptophyta > Magnoliopsida > Asterales > Asteraceae > Scalesia > Scalesia atractyloides. Next base: position 7,330,728 of record CAMTDV010000024.1, on the reverse strand, counting down.
AATTATTCTTATTATTATTATGAAGGACAAACTAACATAGCACTAAATACTTCTATATTTGCATCATATAGGAATTAAACCCTTTACCTCTCGAATATAGGGGAGGCACCTTACCACACTATGTCTCTTGGGGGCTCCTAAAATTAAATATTTGGTAAAAAAAAGTCAAAAAAAGTATCATTAAACACTCAGTAGTTAAAAGATATGACAAAGATGATGGTGGTGGTAGGGTTGTTGTCAGAAGAAATCACAAGAAAAATGAAAATAAAATAAATAAAAGTAATCGTGGTGGCAAGGGTCAAGGCGTCATGATCTATATATGGATACAACGACTAAGCACATTTTCATAATGACACGTCGACTGTTAGCAAAAAGCGATGGTAAGAATGACACGGATGATGGTGACAAGTAGCGACAATGCCTTGGCTAATAAAAGAAAATGAGAACAAAATCCCACCATGACGGTAAGGAGTCAGAGGCTTCAAATGTTTTATACACTTGTCTTAATAAGTAGACAAAACCTTATCAGTAAATATAATGAACTATATGTTGAAATAACGTGTTGCATATTTTCTCAGTTTTATATTATATTTGATATTTTTTATTGTTTTTTTTAGTTTTATAACTTGTTTTTTGTTTGTTTGTTTGTGAGGTTGAGCCAATATTGATATGGTTCTGGGCGCACATGGGTTTCATCTAGATTCTATTCGTGATGGGCTATTGATGATGTGTTGTTGGTACTGTTCAAGTCATGGGCCTGGCCTGCTTTGGGCATAGCTAGGGAGTTGCTATAAAAGGGATGAGATATTTCATTTTCTCAGTTTTGAGAGTTATGAGGTGGTTGTTTGTTCCAGAGACTTCTAGGGTTTCCATTGTTATTGTTCATCATCCTCACATGTCTTGTTGATGACAATTGATTTGGTTTTGTTGAAGTGTTCATCACTTTGATGACCACTAGTATTTTGTAATTTTTGTTTTTGATTTGCATATAATCTTGTAAGGGTTCTTTAGGTAAATCTATAAAGTTTGGGTATATTTTATGTTTGATCTTTAGTTTCTGAATGGTATCGAAGCTAAAGGTCTTACACTTTGGTGATTCTTGTTTCCGCTGTGTTGTTTTCAGATCTAGGATTTCAGATATGTGTTCTTGAATTTTGTGTGATTGTTCAGATCTGAGTTGTGGTGTTATTCGTATATTTGGATCATCAAAGGGAATTTCTGTTGTGGATCAGGGTTTCTTATGCCTCAAGTGTGGTGACCCTAAGTGAAGGTTACTTGCTGTGAGTGGTTATTGGCGAACCCTAACTTGGGAAAACCTCATGGTGAGATCATTCTGATCTTCTTTCTTTTGTGTTTTACGTTTCTTTTAGAGTTAGGGTTTGAGATATGAAAATAGGGAGAGCCATACCTTGTTATAGAAACTCTAGGATTTAGCTAGGGTCTAGGAGGCTCCCTCACTAAAACCTGTGTTAGAACCACTGTGTGGCTTCAATGTGTGTTGTGTTGTTTGGTGGTTCGGTTTCTTGATTTGGTGTTCTTGCATTCTTTTATGTGTGTTATTACTATGTGGATATATTTGTATTTTTCTTGACAATTGTGTGCTTGTTCTATAACTGTTTACAGTGGGTGATGGTCCTTTTGAAACGTTGGTTAGCAAATTTGATGCTGGTGATATGTTATACTTACCTGCTAGTGATTCTAGTAGTCTTACTGTTGTTAGTGTTAAACTCAGAGGTACTGAAAACTATACTATGTGGGCTAATGCAATGAGATTATCTTTGTTAGGTGAAATAAAATTGGATTTGTTGACGAATCTTATATATGTCATTGGATAATATAATTCTTGCTAATCAATGAGAAAGGTGTAATTCTGTGGTGTTAACTTGGATTCTGAATATTGTGTCTGAGGATTTGTATATAGGCTAAGTATATTCTAAACTAGCTTTTGAAGTATGGGATGATTTAAAAGAAACATATGATAAAGTTGATGGGTCTGTTGTGTTTGGTTTGTATCAGAATATTAATTCAGTTAATAAAAATGGTTCTAGTGTGTTTGAGTATTATTGTAAATTGAATAGTATGTGGAAAAACTTTGATGCAATGGTTCAACTTCCTTCTTGTACTTGTAATGCTTCAACCAAATTTAACGATTTTAGCCATTTAATCAAATTAATGTAGTTTTAATGGGGCTTAATGATGTATGTCAACCTGCTAGGACTACTTTGATAACTAGAGATCCTTTACCCTCTGTCAAAACTTCTTTTTCTATTATCTCTAGGGAAGAATGTCAAAGGAATTCTAAACTTCTTCTAATACACCAAATGTTAGTTTTATGTCTAAATCAAACCAACTTAATGAAAATAGAAGGAAGTTTAACAGAGGATCTAATCCAAGTCTTAAGTTTACTTATTGTAATAAACTTGGACATAATGTGGAAAGATGTTTTGAGTTAATTGTTTATTTTCCTAACTACAATCATAGAGTTGATCAAAATAGTCAATGGGCTACAAAATAGTTTGTCTAATAATTATATAAATGATAGAAGTGTTCAATCTTCTAGTACATCTTTGAATTCTCTTACTTCATGTCAGTTTTCTCAACTTCTGTGGTTGTTAAATGAGAAAATGCATGAGGATTCTTCCAAGAGAAATGTTGGAGGTAAATGCTTTAATGTCTTATCTTCTTTGAGTGGGTATAAAAGAGTCTTTAGCTTTAGTTCAAATGTGTTTTCTCATTTAAGTGTTAACTGGATAATAGATTAAGACAAATCAACAAATGGTCATTTCAAATAAAAAATTGTTTAATAAAATAGATGTGTCAGATTACAACATAAATGTGAAGCATCCAAATGGTACATGATGCTAAGGTGACTAAAATTGGTTGTCTAAAACTGTATAAATCTATTATTTTAAAAGATGTTTTTGTTGTTCCTGAATATTGTGTTAATTTAGTTTGTGTTCATAGGTTAGCTAAAGATAACAAGGTAAGAGTAGTTTTCGATGAAGACAATAGTATTCATGCTCAAAGAAAACACAATGGTACATGATGCTAAGGTTACTAAAATTGGTTGTCTAATCTATTATTTTAAAAGATGTTTTTGTTGTTCCTTATTATTTTGTTAATTTAGTTTCTGGTCATAGGTTAGCTAAAGATAACAAGTTAAGGGTAGTTTTTAATGAAGATAATTGTTTCATTCAGTATTCATGCTTAAAAAAAAACCATGGTGACTGGTAGACAGATTAATGTATTGTACTTTTTTTGTGGTAATGCTTGTAATTATATGTTGTCATGCTTTAATAGATATCATCCACATATAAAAGCAGGTACGTCATTTGGTCTCCATTCTGATAGACAAACAAGGAGGTGTCGCAAACGCTACTTTTGAAACCACACTTGGAAATGTAACCTGCAAATAAAGGAGAATCTTTAGTGTTTGCGAAGCACGCTGTGGCGGAAGCGTTGGAGGTGAGCGGGTAGAGTTCACTGGTACTGTTGTGACGACTCAGGATTGTGCCATCCTTGAAATCCTTCACAGAGAATCCAAACGGGTCAAATTCAATGGAAGTGTAATTATCAATGTTAAATTTACGCACGGAAATGAGATTTTTAATAATGTTTGGGTTAAATAAGACAGATTTAAGGTGTAAGGGTTTGGTCGTGGTGTTAATGACGGAAGATCCCGAACCCATGACCGGAAGTTTATTACCATTTCCAACGAATATTGACTCTATGGTGAATATGTGGAAAACGTATCAAGTTTAGTAGTATCAAAAGTAATGTGAGAAGATGCACCTGTGTCGAAATGCCATTGGTCATTATTTTCCGAATCGTAATTCATGGAGAGAGCTTGAACCACATTTGCCAGGCTTGATGCGTCGAGAGGGTTAGCCGCGGCTAAGTGAGCCTGTGCCTGTTGCGTTCCGGATGGACTAGATGGTGGGGTATTGTTGGGGCGACCATTAGGTCTTGGAGTCCCCTGCTGAGCCCAACCTTGAGTTGGAAATGGACAGGGTGGAGGAGCCCAATATGATGTGAAGCCTTGTTGAGGAGCCCAGTAGGGAACATAAGGCTGTTGGGCCTGATTAGGTCTAAAGTTGGACAGCCCATTGTGTCTACTGGATGAGCGGGAAGTATTACCAGATTGATTGTCGCGACGATTGGAGGAGCGTCGGGCCCTGGTTGTCACGGTGGAGCGGCTGCTCACCATGGCGACTCCGGTCGGCCTGGGAGGTAACGGCAGCGGCTACAATTGGTGTGCGGGAGAGGGAGTCACGCGCGGCTATGCGTCGAGCCTCCGATTGCAGTTGATTGCAGGCCTCTTCCCATGGGGGTAACGACTGATTCACTATGGAAGCCGTAGTGTCGTACCCCCGCGGTAGACCGCGAACCAAATACAAGATCCGTTGGGTGTTATAATGGGGCAGTCAACAGCACCAAGCTGATCAGCAAGTTCTCTAATTCGTTGGCAGTATGTTTCAAGGTTTGGAATGGAAGCAATGTGAGGTTAGTGAGTTCATGTTGAAGAGCTGCTGCACGAGATCCTTTATTATTTAGGAACAAGTTTTTAACTCGTTTCCATGCCTCAAGTGCAGTCGGATTTTCTTCAAGAACACAGACAAGGTAATCGGTGTTAAGAGTGCCGTATATCCATTGCAACACGACGGCATCGATCTTCTTCCAGGACTGATATTCGGTTGAGGTTGCATCGGGTGCCGGCGATGTGATCAACTACATCGTACTCGGTAGCATGCAACATAAATAGTTTTACCCAGGTAGGGTAGGAAACTTCAATACCGTCAAGTACTCGAACTTTATGTTGAATGTTAGTGACAGTGTATACAGGATGAAGGGTTTGTGGTTTAGGATCGGGGTTGTTGTTAATGGTGTTGGTATTCTTGTCGCCCATGAAGACAGACAAAGAAGAAGAAAAAAAAAGGTGAAGGAAGGGATGGGGTAGCTTGATCGAGATCAGACTAGAGAGGGTGATACCATGTAAGATGGTTATTTTCCTCGTCTTTCTCATTACAATACAGAGGAATATATAATACAGTACATGAGAGCTCATTTAGGAGCTAAGTATAGGAACGTATCACAATAGTATCAAATTAGTAATAATAAAATATTCACAGCAATCATGCCAATAATATCGAACTATATTATCGGCTAACACTACATATGCAGTTATTTGTACTGCTGCATTTGATTTTTTGCCATTGAAGTTAATGAAAGACCATGTCTTTGGCATTTAAAATTATACAATTTCAATTAACATTCACTTTTAACGTCAAATGAACAATCATAACTTACTCTACAAATTTGTTATTTTAGGTGCCCAATTTGGAAACATTTTCACACAACTTTGAAAGGTCATAACTCTTCACACGCAGCACAGAATGACATGATTCTTTTTTTAAAGTTGCTTTCTTTTTCGAGATCTACAAGCTGGCAAACAGCCGAAGGCGGTTTGACCAGAATTTTTTTTTCTAATTCGCCTGTGTCACCTTCATTTCATATTGTTTATGTTAATTTTGACCTTTTTAAACAGTTTGACCAGCCGTAACTTGTTATACAAACCTCTGTTTCGGTTTTCTTTTAATTTGTATTCATTGTCTAATGTGGATTTGCAAAATCCCTAACAAATTTGGAAAACTATTGAGAAGCTATATTTATTTCTTGTTAAGTTATAATATAATATTATTTTAGTTCAATTGGTTAACTGATTATTTGTCATTCTTCCTAAACATAAACTTTTATGGTCATAGGTTCAAATCCTTCCTCTACCTTTTTTTTACATACATATTTTAAACAAACTGATTCATTTGTTTTTTTTACATGCTTTTCACAAGTCAATTAAGTTTCCAAGGAAACTCATTATGATCTACTTGTGAAACTCAATTCAGGGATCTACCAGATAACATAATTAGAAGGTTCTGGACTGACTCGGACTTCGAGTACTCGAAAGTGGATGCAGAAGGAAGATCAGGAGGTTTATTGTCTATATGGAATACAAGTGTGTTCAAAAAGAGTTTTGAAATTAAAAATCAAATTTTTTTGTTAATAAAAGGGCAAGTTACGGGATACGAAGAGGAGGTAGTTGTGGTGAATGTCTGTCTACGGGTCAACGGTTTAAGCAAATAGAAGACGGTTGTGGGACGAGTTATTGGCGGTCAAAAATAACATTGATGGACAGTGGATAATGTTAGGTGATTTTAATGAGGTAAGAATACCGGAAGAAAGATACAACTCACAATTTGAGTAAATGGTGCAATGTGTTTCAATAATTTCATAAGCAATGGTGGGTTTCAGGAATATAATATGGGAGGCAAGAAATATACGTTCCTGTCTGGTGATGGCACGGACCTAAGTAAGATAGATCGTGTTTTGGTGTGTGAATTAATGTCAAAATGGCCCAATGCAACGTTATTAGCCTTAAACAGAGATATATCTGACCACAGTCCGCTTATACTTACCACGGTAACCAATAGCTTTGGCCGTCTCCTTTCAGATTGTTCAATAGCTGGTTCGGAATGCCGGGTTTCGAAGAGGCAATCAGAAAAGGTACTGCAATAACAAGTGTATCTTCCTTTAAAGATGAAGTGTTGGCAATCAAACTAAAAGCGATTAGAGATGAATTAAAGCTTTGGCGTAAAAATAAAAAAGATGAAGAGGAGAAAGTGTATACAGAGGCACGGAACAAATTGATAATTCAAGATGACCTAGCTGAAAATAGAAGGCTTACTGAGGAGGAGGTTAGCATTTGGCAAGGGTGTAGGCGACTCTAAGTGAATGGCACCAGGCGCAACTTCTAGATTTACAACAAAAGGAGAGGGTGCGATGGATTGGATTAGGTGATGAAAATACAAGTTACTTTCACGCGGTAGTGAATAATCATATATCAAGAAACAAGGTTAGTGGCCTATGGTTGATGGACAATGGATTTCGGATCCAGTAGAGATAAAAAGTCACTTCCAGAAAGCTTTTAACAATAAGTTTAATGAACCAGTTATATCGAGGCCCCGCATCGGGTCGGAGGGGTTTCTAAAATTAAGTTCAAGTCAAGCTGAGGGTTTAGTGCTACCTTTCTCGTGTGATGAAGTACGTAGAGCAGTTTGGGATTGTGGTGTTTCCAAAGCACCGCGTCCGGATGGTATCACATTCAAGCTCATAAAGACGTATTGGGAGGAACTAAAGGACGTGGTAATGGAAGTCATGCTACAGTTCCACACTCACGGGTCGCTTCATCATACATGTAGTGCTTCTTTCATTGCCCTTATCCAAAGGTAACATACCCCATGACGTTGTCCGATTTTAGACCTATTTCATTAATAGGCGTGGTAAATAAAATTATTTCAAAGGTACTAGCAAACAGAATTAAAGGGGTAACTAAAAGTGTCGTATCGAATGTACAATCCGCTTTTGTATCAGAAAGAAACATTGTTGACGGACCACTGGTTATAAACGAGGTGGTGGGGTGGGCGAAAAAAACAAAGAAAAGTATTTTCGTGTTTAAAGTTGACATTGAAAAGGTGTACAACATACTAAACTGGAAGTTTTTAATTTCCATATTAACATATATGGGCTTTCCATCGAAGTGGAGAAATTGGGTTATGGGGATTCCTTTTGCGGGTAGGGGCTCGGTACTAGTAAACGGATCCCCAACGGGGGAATTTCAATATAAAAGAGGTCTACGACAAGGAGATCCGTTGTCCCCCTTTTTATTCATAGTGGCAATGGAAGCATTACACATTATGATGGAAAGGGTAAAGAGTAAATATATTCACGCAGGTAAAACTACCGGGTGACGATCCATATTTAACTCATATGTTATTTGCGGACGACTCGATTTTTTTTGGTGAATGGAAGGAAGACAACATCAAGAATCTTAAGAGAATACTTAGAATTTTGTACCTAGTGTCGGGATTGAAAGTTAATCCGCGTAAGAGTCAACTATTTGGTGTTTGTCGGTCTGAGGTAGAAGTGGGCAACATGGCTTCAGTTTTCAAATGTAAAGCAGGCAAGTTTCCGTTCATTTATCGTGGATTAAAGGTGGGTGCAAATATGAATAGGATAGCAAATTGGAAAGAAGTGATCGATACTTTTAACAAAAGACTATCGAATTGGAAAGCGAAAAATTTATCCTTTGTCGGAAGGGTAATACTTGTAAAGTAAGTCCTTGGTAGTCTATCGAACTACTATTTGTCGTTGTACAAATGTTCGAAAGCCGTTCTGAAAGTTCTAGAAGGTATTAGAAGAAAGTTTCTATGGGGTGGGTGCAACGTAAATAACAAAATCAGATGGGTAAGAATTGTTGCATCAAAGGATTTTGGGGGGCTTGGAATCGGAAATATTAAGGATTTGAACTTGGCACTACTATTAAAGTGGTGGTGGCGTCTAAAAATGTAGGCAAATCAAATATGGGTTAGAGTGATAAAAGCTATTCATTGCAATAAAAGAAAGATCATGTCAATCCCGGTGAAGAAGGCAATTACGGGTGTATGGAAAAATATAGTAGAAATCGACACCGAGTTTATGAAGAACAACATTAATGTAAATGTGTTCCTAAGAAGTAAAGTAGGGATGGGGGGATAAAACTATGTTTTGGGAAGATACATGGCTCGGGAACGAACCTTTGAAGACTCGATATCCTGAACTGTACCGGTTAGCAGTAGAAAAAAGAGCGCTTGTGATAGACTGTTATAAGGTGAACGATGGGGGTCGTTTATGGGATTGGGCATGGTCGAGGGCCCCCGAAACTGAATTGGAAAAACAGGAAATGGATGGTCTGAAATCACTATTGATACAATTCCCGATTTCCCTAAATAATGATATATGGTACTGGAAAGATAGTGAACAGTTGTGTTTTACGGTAAAAGGGGTAAGAGAATCGTAATCGCAACAGATCGATTTGAATACACAAAACGACGACTTTGTTTGGAACAAGTGGGCATACGGAAAAAGCAACATGTTCGTCTAGCGTGCTATAGAAAACAAGATACCAATGACAACAACTTTGAGAGGAAGGGGTTTGTCGCTACCAAACTATAATGCAGCCTGTGCACTGCCGTGGTAGAGTCGGCGAATCACGTCCTATTACAGTGCAGATTTGCGAAGCAGGTGTAGAAAGCAGTCCTTGAGTGGGTCAAGTGTCCAACAGTAAATATAGAAGGATCCTTAAAACAATTACTGCAGGAGGTGAACAATTTACAGAGGGGCCGAAACATAAGAAAGGTGATACACGCAATTGCTTTACAGGTGCCTATGGAAAATCAGGAATGAAAAGATATTCAAAGGTAAATCGGGTGTCATTCAAAAAGTGGTGGAGGATATAAAGGAAGTTTTATTACAAATATGTGAAACAAAGATCAAAATTCAAGTCAATTTTGTAGCAACAATGGTGGGATTTCAATTGTATTATGCAATTGTCATGCTGTACTGGTTTTTTCTCGTTTGCTGTATCTATAATTGTTGGTTCCCAGTTCCTGTCTGGGAGCTTTCAGTTTTTTTATTGTTTGGAATAAAGTCTCGTTTGCTATTAAAAGTAATAATAATATTTTTAATTATTAAGTCAACGGTCTCGAGTGGAAGTGTACGTTGGAACGGGCTAAGGGGTGCCCGGAGGCGCGGTTTCGATCAAATATGGTTTTTACCATGCCGGGCGTCCTCCTGCGTGGCGTGAGACCGTAGGCGTTGTTCCGATTTGTCCTTATTTTCGTTTGCTAGCGTGATGGCCAAATGACGATGGGAGTGACCAACTTTGTCAAAGGAATGACCCTAACGAAGGCGCGTGCGCGAGAAGCGTAACGGAGGCCATACGGGAGCCGAGGTGGGCATTAGATCAAGGCGTGGAAAGGTATAAAAGAATAAGGAGATGGTGGTCTTCCGGTTACGATCATACCAGCACTAATGCACCGGATCTCATAAGAACTCCGTAGTTAAGCGTGCTTAGGCGAGAGTAGTACTACGATGGGTGACCCCCTAGGAAGTCCTCGTGTTGCAACCATTTTTTGTTTTTGTTTTTGTTTTTTTTTCGGTCCCGAGTGGCCGTGTTCGTTGGAACGGGGCTAAGGGGTGCCTGGAGGCGCGGTTTCGATCAAACACGGATTTTCCGTTCTGGGCGTCCGCCTGCATGGCGCGCGTCCGTAGGCGTTGTTCCGATTTTTCCTTATTTTCTTTTGCTAGTGTGATGGCCAAAGGACGACGAGAGTGACCGACTCTGTCAAAGGAATGGCCCTGACGAAGGCGCGCATGCAAACGGCGCGCGCGAGACGCGTAACGAAGGCCATACGGGAGCCCAGGTGAGCATGAGATCAAGGCGTGGAAATGTATAAAGGAATAAGGAGATGGTAGTCTTTCGGTTGCGATCATACCAACACTAATGCGCCGGATCCCATCAGAACTCCTCAGTTAAGCGTTCTTGGGCGAGAGTAGTACTAGGATGGGTGACCCTTGGGAAGTCCCCGTGTTGCAACCCTTTATTTGTTTTTGTTTTTGTTTTTGTTTTTTTTTCTCGGTCCCGAGTCGCCGTGTTTGTTGGATCAGGGCTAAGGGGTGCCCGGAGGCGCGGTTTCGATCAAACACGGATTTTACCGTGCCAGGCGTCCGCCTGCATGGCGCGCGACCGTAGGCGTTGTTCTGATTTGTCCTTGTTTTCTTTTGCTAGCATGATGGCCAAAGGATGATGGGAGTGACCGACTCTGTCAAAGAAATGGCCCTGACGAAGGCGCGTGTGCGAACGACGCGTGCGAGACGCGTAAAAGAGGCCATACGGGAGCCCAGGTGAGCATGAGATCAAGGCGTGGAAAGGTATAAAGAAATAATGAGATTGTAGTCTTTTGGTTGCGATCATACCAGCACTAATGCACCGGGTCCCATCAGAACTCCGCAGCTACGCGTGCTTGGGCGAGAGTAGTACTAGGGTGGGTGACCCCCTGGAAGTCCTCGTGTTCCAACCCTTTTTTTTGTTTTTTTTCTCGGTCCCGAGTGGCCATTTTCGTTGGAACGGGGCTATGGGGTGCTTGGAGCGCGGTTTCAATCAAACACGAATTTTACCGTTCTGGACGTCCGCCTGCGTGGTGCGCGACCGTAGGCGTTGTTCAGATTTGTCTTTTTTTCTTTTGCTAGCGTGATGGCCAAAGAACGAGTGAAGTGACCGACTCTGCCAAAGTAATAGCCCTGTCAAAGGATGGGTGACCCCTTGGGAAGTCCTCGTGCTGCAACCTTTTTTTGTTTTTGTTTTTGTTTTTTTTTTCTCGGTCCCGAGTGGCCGTGTTCGTTGGAATGGGGCTAAGGGGTGTCCGGAAGCGCGGTTTCGATTAAACACGAATTTTACCGTGCTGGGCGACCGCCTGCGTGGCGCGACCCGTAGGCGTTGTTCCGATTTGTCCTTGTTTTCTTTTGCTATCGTGATGTCCAAAGAACGATGGGAGTTGTAACGCCCGGCGTTTTCATACTTTCCATATTTAGGAAACTCGTGTTGTATTTCTATTTTTGGAAAACTTTGTCTCTTGTATTCGTTCTTTCATTGTAACCATTGTAAACCGAGACTTGAATCATAATGAAAACTCGTATTTTATTCCTAATCATGATATGCTTATTCGTAATCATTTTATACATATACATATTCAAACATTTATGCTCGTGCTACTCGATACTCGTAAACGTGACAATACTTGCAAATACGTAACTCGCATGCTTCATACGATACTTTTACATCATATTTATACTCAATCTTATTCATTCTATACTTACATGCACTTTAGAACATGTCCCTTGTGTTTAAAGTACCTTATATGATCATAACATGCCAATACATAGCACTTAGACCCGTCACAAATCAACAAAACAACAAAATATAAATTTTTGTCCCGGACCCGGCCCTTGCGGACCGCAAGGGGACACCGATACGGTCCGTATGGGTGTCTGGGCGGGCTGATTATGTTTTGGCCGCGGGTTTTGCACGAAATCCCAATAACAACTCACACCCAATGGCCTTAAAACACCATTAAACCCTTCCTAACCACCCCTAACTCTTCCCTATAAATATCACCTCTAATCCAAGCATTTTCACACTTTTACAACTCTCTAATCTCTCCTAAATCATCTCCAAATCAGTTGATAAACACAAGTTCGAGCAGATTCAACCTCTTCCACTAAAGTGAGCATAACTTGCTCATTTCTTAACGAAATCACTTGATTCTTCTTCCTACTTCCTTGGATAAGTCTTAGGTTTGATCCCACGGACTTGCCATGGCATTTCCAGACCTGAGTATTCACCAAAAAGGCTCCAAAGTAGGCTGGAACTTTCTGTTTTGCTTAAAACTTTTCAAACTTATGTGTTACCTCATTCAACCTTGTGTTCTTGAGCTTTAATCAACCTTATGATTAGTGAGCATAACCTAGTGTAACACCCTAACATGTTCACTGAAAAGACGCAGTGGAATTACGAACCATAAAAATTCTTTCTTCACAAATGAATTACACGTTTGGAAACCATTAAAATGAATTCTTTAAAAGAATTACATTCGTAATTAATATAGTAATTAAACATTCAATTACAAACTAGGTGACGACCTTTCCGTACAACCCAGGCTCTTTAGCTCGATCTCTACCCAATTTTCCTTAGATAATAACAATAATGGTTTGAGTAACCTGCAGTCACCATAAACAACCCTCACGTTAGTATGTGGTGACATCTTACATATAATATAAACACGAAACTAAAGGACCATATAGTATTCCGACGACATAAGGCATTTCATTCAATTATCCTTCCTCATTCATCCATTACATCCGGGTATCAACACTCTCACCCTATGTTAGCATACCTGCACTTTACATTTCTTTTCAAGATAACACGGTTAGCATCGTGTGTACTTAAACATAATGGAATGTACAATTTCCACTTATTATAATCCATCAAACTACTTTCCATAAACTACATCTCATGCATTCCCATTTATATATATATTGTGTGTATTGGAATTTAACATCTTTCTAAAATATTTACCATTGGTATACAATTATTGGACTACAACACGAGTATACCCTCTTATATATTCATGGTCATACATACGAATTCATACTACATACATCTACAATAAATCCAAGTACACATCATTGCACACAATCCAGTTAACTCAAATGCATACGACTATCCGACTAAAGATATAATCTTAACATAAATTCCTTCCTTACACGCATATAAGCATACTCTATCTTGTTTGTTCATTCAAGTTTTAGTCACAAACTATATTCATCCCATGCATACGAATCTACAATCAATATCTATTTTCCACATGTACCCATCTACCATTCCCATCCTCTTGTATGTTTAGATTTGGTAAATCCATTAAGTTTATACGTTCACATGAACATGAGTTATGCAAGTCTAATGGAGTACAAGGAGGAAGAAAGAGTCAAAGGACGAAACCCGCCGTAAGCTATGGCTGGTTTACCGTAGCTTACGACCAGACAAACTTTTGAAGCAGGTGCTTGCCGTAAGCTATGGACTTTTGAAGCAGGTGCTTGCCGTAAGCTATGGTTGTGTGCCGTAACTTACGACCAGGCCTGCTATGCCAGCACTATTTGTTTTGTTCCTTCTACACACTCACCGAGTATCCCGGGGTTTCCAATACGTGAAATAGTCATCATCAAATTCCCAAATTCATTCCATACCTTTCCCTAACCTATTTCCTCATATCCTTTAAACACTTAACCATAAATCAAACCAACTACTACATCTCGTCATGTTAATTTCCATGTCTTGACCCATTTAGTCTTACCAAACATTTTCCGTTACTTTTCCACTATAAACAACCTACTACAACATTCTTTACCCCACTTATTTACATTTCACAACCATTCCTACATCATTCCTAGCATTCATACAACAATTTCATCATATATACTAAGAAGTGAGTTTCGAAATTCACTTACCTCAAGCGTCCGTGTTCGTGTTTGTTTCCTTGCCTCTTCTTGACCCGTAGCCTTCCGCGCTTGAGTCCATGCTATTGTAATTCCTATCCTTTCATGCTATTATATGGACAACATCGTTAGCATGCATATTCCTTCATAATACTTTCATTGCAAATCCTTAGTTACATTGACGTTTATTAGCCAATCGTTAATATGCATAAGACATGAATCGGTAATCACATTATTCAACATCAACGAATTCCAATATGTCATCATACATAAGACGCAATCGGACTAACACAGGTCGTATGATCCCCCAAATCTTACATTTGTGTTAAAAATTCCTAATCGTGCTATATACACATTGTTGACTTTTAGAAAGTCAACCTTCTTAGCATATGACTTCCAAGTTATGAACACACACTCATATCAATGTGGTAGACCATAACAACGTCATGCACATTTCATGTTCATGTTGTGTGGCATATACAACTACACGATCACCTAGTTATATGCAAACATAAACAAATAGTCGATTCTACACATACTAATGCCTTCATGATCCTACAACTGACAACTACATTGAAAGTTAGCCAATTTAACATGACTCTACCATCTTTACTTGCTAGTAAGTCCACACATTTAATAATTCATACTTGGTCATTTACTAATCATAATCAAGTAATTAATCTCACGTATGTTGTGCATCACATCTTCAAAGCATATAGTACAACTACTAATGCACATTTCTACACAATCATGAATCAACAAAATTACCCATATGAGTTCAATCAGTTACACTTTCCTCGTGTAGGTTAATAACAATTACATCATTATCATATTTTATACCTATTTGCCAAGTTCTTGCATACAAATTTACCTTCTAACTTCACTTAAACATTTCCTCAAACACTTAATGTGCATACTATTCTCTAAGCATATGAGAGTGACCGACTCTGTCAAAGGAATGGCCCTGACGAAGGTGCGCGTGCGAGATGCGTAACGGAGGCCATACGGGAGCCCAGGTAGGCATAAGATCAAGGCGTGGAAAGGTATAAAGAAATAAGCAGATGGTAGTCTTTCGGTGGCGATCATACCAGCACTAATGCACTGAATCCCATCAGAACTCCGCAGTTAAGCGTGCTTGGGCGAGAGTAGTACTAGGATGGGTAACCCCGTGGGAAGTCCTCGTATAGCAACCCTTTTTTTGTTTTTGTTTTTGTTTTTGTTTTTTTCTCTCGTTCCGAGTGGCCGTTTTCGTTGGAACGGGGCTAAGGGGTGCCCGGAGGCGCGGTTTCTATCAAACACGGATTTTACCGTACCGGGCGTCCACCTGCGTGGCGCGTGACCGTGGGCGTTGTTCCGATCTTTCCTTTTTTCTTTAGCTAGCGTGATGGCCAAAGGACGATGGGAGTGGCCGACTCTGTCAAAGTAATAGCCCTGTCAAAGGATGGGTGACCCCCTGGGAAGTCCTCGTGTTGAAACCTTTTTTTTGTTTTTGCTTTTGTTTTTTTTTTCTCGGTCCTGAGTGGCCGTGTACGTTGGAACGGGGTAAGGGGTGCCCGGAGGCGCGGTTTCGATTAAACACGGATTTTACCGTGCCAGGCAACCGCCTGCGTGGCGCGACCGTTGGGGTTGTTTCGATATATCCTTGTTTTCTTTTGCTATCGTGATGGCCAAAGGATGATGGGAGTGACCGAATCTGTTAAAGTAATGGCCCTTACGAAGGCGCGCGTGCAAACGGCACGCGCGAGACACTTAACGGAGGTCATACGGGAGCTTAGTTGGGGATGATATCAAGGCGTGGAAAGAGATAAAGGAATAAGGAGATGGTAGTCTTTCGCTGGCGATCATACAAGTACTAATGCACCGAATCTCATTAGAACTCTGCAGTTAAGCGTGCTTAGGCGAGAGTAGTAATAGGATAGGTGACCCCTTGGGAAGTCCTCGTGTAGCAACCCTTGTTGTTTGTTTTTGTTTTCGTTTTTTTTTCTCGGTCCCGAGTGGTCGTGTTCGTTGAGACGGGGCTAAGGGGGGCCCGGAGGTGCGATTTCGATCAAACACAGATTTTACCGAGTCGGGCGTCCGCCTACGTGGCGCGCGACGTAGGCGTTGTTAAGATTTGTCCTTGTTTTCTTTTACTAGCGTGATCGCTAAAGGACGATGGGAGTGACCGACTTTGTCAAAGGAATGGCCCTAACGAAGGCGCGCATGCGAACGGCGCTCCCGAGATGCGTAACGGATGCCATACGGGAGCCCAGGTGGGCATGAGATCAAGGCGTGGAAAGGTATAAAGTAATAAGGAGATGGTAGTGTTTCGGTTGCGATCATATCAGCACTAATGCACCGGATCCCATCAGAACTCCGCAGTTAAGCGTGTTTGGGTGAGAGTAGTATTAGGATGGGTGATCCCCAGGAAGTCCTCGTGTTGCAGTAATGAGGCAGACGCACTAAAATTTATTGGTGTTTGGTTTTGTCCATTTCTTTTTATATATTACAAGATAATTAAATCAATGTCTGAAAAGACTAATATTATATTATATACTATATTAATTTTTCAAGGCTTAGTAATTTTTTGGAATTCACGGTAGTGTATATAATCAACGAATTATATTTGACACAACCTTCATTTCAAAAATATGAAAACGATATTCGAGCAGTATAATTAACAAGTTTTATTTTTTAAAGTTATTTATAACACACTTATACGAAAACGATATTTGAGCAACATAATGATCTAGTTTTGTTTTTTAAAGTCATTTATAACACACTTATATAGTTTACACCTGGGCTTGGTTATTTTGTTCCGCTAAAGAAGGGCCGGTCCGACATGGAAAAGAGTAGTAATTTTGTTTTATTTTTATAAATAATAACAAACGGCTGAGTGTTGAACTTGAACACGAGACCTTTGTCATAAACTGGAAGCGAGGAGACCAATTAGCCTAGCCTCTAGATGTGTATTAATACTATCTTACCGTTCGTTACTTGTATTGTACGTTTGAATTGTTATTCAAAATCAGAAACTGAACGCACACACAAAGAAAGAGTCGACATTCGATACTTATACAAAGAAGGGTCGAGGCTTCCTTCGGGGTCAATTGTGTTGCACGATGGTGGTAGTGGTATGGGGCAACAGTTGTCGCCAAAAATTCGATGAGGTGGTCCACCAACAACAAAAAGTGGCTGCGAGCGATGGTTAGGATGGAATGAGCAAAGGTGAGGTTGGTTTTTGGGTTTGGGACAGCGAAAAGTGGCAGCTGGAGAAGGCTTCGGTTCGCTTGAAAAGTACGAACTAGAGTATAACATGAGATGGGATTTCAAGAGATTTCCATTTTGTTATCTCATTTTTTTGTTTTATAAATTTCAATTAGTATACAACTGAAAGTGAAAATACCTTTAACGAGTAGAAGCGAATGGTGACATGGATGTCATCTGGCGTTTGAATTCGGACATGAGCACGAACGGGTTGGTTTGACGCTTTTCATAACCGTACCCAAAATTTCTTCAATACCAACAGATCCGATAGGAAACACCCCTTATCTAATTTAATAAAATCATATTTGAGTTGAATATTAATCAAATTAAACAAACATATCTCACTAAATCTATTACAAAAAGAAAATGCATTACTAAAGCAGAAAACTGACTCAAGTATAGTTCAGTAAAGGATCTAGTCACTGTTTCTGCTTGTTTCCAACACAAATCATCTGACAAACACAGCTAACAACAATAGCAATAACGGTAACAAACCCGCAAACAAAATGGCTCATACAGCGCGGTTGGCTAATCAATCGTGTTTGTCAAGCGGCTTGAAAGGATTCAATAATCTTAAGACCTCTGGATTTGACAAACGTTTGACTGGGAAAACTTTTTCGAGAACCCTGTCAACTTCATCTTCGTATCGATCGTAAATGTAGAACACGACAAAGGCAAAGGGAAGTACTGCAAGAAATAGAATATAATTATTTAGAAATATGTACCCTGAAAACTTACAACAAAAATATCACACTTACCCAACCAAAAAAAAATATATCAAAATTACCAATTTGATTATTTACTTATTTATTTATTAGAACAGCAAAACCGACTTTATACCACACCAAAACTGCTTAGAAGAAACTAAGCATACAGAAACACACAAACACCCAGCATTGTCTAAACTGACTTTATTCCACACCGAAATTACGGCTCTCCAAGCGAGGTAACTGGCTTTAGGAACTGCATTTAAACGGCTGGTTCTGGTCTGAAGAATAAACTCCTTCCGTTTGTCAGATTCCTTCTCACCTGTTTAAATTTGTCTATAACCACCTTCCAATTTCCCACCCTCTTCATATTTGCTCCTACCAACATCCCTAGATGAACAAGAGGAAATTCCCTTTAAAACGCCTACCCCGTTCAAGTGGCCTTCTATTCAAATTTACCTTTAATCCGGATGCCAAATCTTAATATCCGATTCATATTAATCACATTATTCTATTCACAAGCACTTTAGAGATGATTTTACCTATAACACCAATGTGGGAGATAGTTAACGGGTCGGGGGTTTTCGAAAGACGAGTTGCACGACCTTGACACCGATCCATGCTCCATAACCTCAAGGACATAAGGTTCGAGTTTCTCCCAGAAGTTCTTTATATAGGCAAAAGAGAACCCAACGGGGCCCGGCGTACATTCCCAAACTGCCATATTTATTTCTTTTTTAGAAATGGGATCACTATGCCTACAATTTACAGAACCCATCACCTAAAAGCTTTGGCCTATAGACTCCAATGGTTGTTTATATTTTTCTCTATTTCCAGTTTTTCTTTAATAATCAGCGAAATGTCAATCCATTCACCTTCAAATAACATACCATTGATCCTATTCCTGATACGCCGATTTTTTACGTACCCATGAAAAAACGCGCACTATTTTCAGTCCTGTGCAAAATCCAGTCTACCTTTGCCTTGTGATTTTAATCTTTGATCCTGTCTCTCTCCCATTTTCTGATAACAGATATGTGCCCTTTCTGACTCCGATAAGCACCAGGATTCCACCAGTAATTCATTTCTAGCTGCTCCCGCCTTTGCCATCCAGTATCATTTTCTGCCTCCTTACTCCTCCAATCTTTAAAAGCCTTTAAAACCCTTTGAAGTTTTTGATGACTTCTGGCATCCATCATCTGCACTTTCTCAAACACTTCAGTCAACCCCCTATCCCCAATCCAACTATTAAACACCTGGAATGGGCAAGGCCCAAAGTCATCAGAATCACCGGCGAGTGATCTTTGTCCAGCGCCCTAAGTCGGGATTTTTCACAAACAAGAATACCGTCTAACTTAGTTTAGTGCCATCCCCAGACATAAAAGTATCTTTTCCATGTAAGTAAAATAAGTAGGCGTAGGCCCAATTAAAAGACTCATTTTCCCCCTGACTCCTTATAGGCCGACCCACCAAATTGGAAGACTGCATTAGTGAGGACCCACACCCTTCCTTCCTCATTGGGACCCACCACCCCAACGTCTGGATTTTCTGTGTCCTCCCAGTCGGCGTACCAACGTCAGGCGGCTCCTCGTAACCCCTCCCTCATCAACAACGGTCTTATTTGGTGACTTCTCATTTTCCACCGACGGAGACATTTGCTGATCTCCAATACCGTGTCAAGAGTGACCCTCCCCGTGCTCTGAATTCTCTATCACTAGGGCTTTATGATTTGGAAAGTTGGGTTTCCATCCGGTTACAATCTCCAAAACCCAGCATGAGAAGGTCCGATCTTTCCACACCACTGACGTCGATTGTTTCGACGGACTTAGTAATCACACCCACTTTGGAATAAGAAAGGTCTCCGTCTTCCATCTGGTTCTCTGCCTTACGACACACTGAACCAAATCTTTCTGCAATCCTGTCCACATTTCTCGCACTCTCCATTCCAAACCAAAACTGATGACATATATGTTATAAACCTCATCTGATGAACAAAGTGTGATTAATATCTTCATACCCCCCAGATATCTCAACTTCATTTTAGAAAACGGGATCTTCAGCAACCATTCCTCCATGGTGTTAGATTCATATTCCTCCAGGGTGACCTATCCTCTCTCGCCTTCTTCCCCGTAACCACTTCTTTAAATGATGCCGGCCTGGCGTCTATCTCTCTTCTTGTCTATAACAGGACCCTAAAATAATTAGGTTTCTTAACCTTATCTGGCCACCTTAGCCCACACCCTCCTTCCATGAATGCTTACATTTTTTAGGAGCTTATCAATGTCCCTTATTCTTACGAACCGAACCAAACTGAACAAAAGCAAAGATTTTGCAAAACTTATCCCCCTTTCAAGCCACAACACCACCGAACTGAACAAGGTTGTTGCTTTTTGATCCGAGTTCCTCTGTTTCCTTCTAAAGACTTTGTCCCCTCCGCCATCATCTTGGAATATTTCCCCTTCTTCAATCTCCATTGCCAGATCTTTTATATATATATATATGTGTATATATATATATGTATATATATATATATGTATATATATATATATGTATATATGTATATATGTATATATATATGTATGTATGTATATATGTATATATGTATATATGTATATGTATATAGGGGCCAGTTAATGTACAAGTTGGCTTATCGTACATTTCATCTTGTCCGCCCGATCTTGTGCGACTTCATAATTCTCATGCGAATTCATCAAAAAAACTACCATCCTATGCGATTTTGGTGCATCCATGCGATTTCACCACACACAAAACAAACGTGCGATTTGTCCGACACAAAAACACGCGCTTTCTTATAAGGTGCGAATTGGTTGTCGCGTACATCTCGTACGTTAAGGGAATTTGTATTTTACACTTTCTCTCTCTCTCTCTCTATATATATATATGTATATATATATATATATATACATATATATATATATACATATATATATATATATATTATGACCATTAAACCCTTCTCTTTCTCCTTACACTCCAAACTCTCCTAAGTTTTAAATTAGGGTTACAAATATGATATTATACTAAACTTTTATTAATGAGAAAGCTAAAATCGATATTTGAATACTAAGGTTTAATAACTATTGGTCTAATACAATAATACCTAAAACACCCCTAACTAAACTCAAGACAAAGTAGAGAGAGATGGTTGAAGAACCTTTGACGAAAAAGCTTTGCAATGACATTGACCCGATCCAGCTTAAAGTGAAGAGACATAGAGCCATCTGGTTGAAATCATGAGAGTGAGAAAAGCAAAACCAAAAACATTATGCATTTATTTATTTAATAAAAGTAAAGCACCTTGAAGAATAGAATCCAGTCGTTCCCGCTGGAAATAGATTTCAAATTATCAACGGCACAATTCCATGAGGATGCCACTAATAAAGCAGTTCTACGGGTCGCTTCTTCTGAAGACCTAAACTTTGATTCTGGGATTTTCTCAATTGAATATCCCATTCTGCACCCACCATTAAAAGCTTAGGTTAACTTCTTGTTATAATCCCAACTTTTGTATTAAAATGAAATGTGATACACTTACAGATGATCCGGCAATTTCGCATGAAGAAAGAGAGCGATTGAAGCCCACATGAGGACCTTTGAAATTGCACTTATCATGGTACTTCCAGGTAACACATAATTAACGTAAAATAAGAACAACCCAAGAATCGCAGTCCACGCCAACCGAGTATTTCTCCAAAGAAAAATGTCCCCAACTGCAAAAGGTTAAATCACAAAGTTGACAAAACCAAACACCATTCTAACTTACTAGTAAATTTTGATATTTTCAATCCATACCTATTCCGTTTCCAAGAGATATGGCAGCTTTAGAAGGCCCTTCCTTTCTAGGCAAAAGCTCAGCCCTAAGATCCGAGTATGACTCGATAGTCCTTTTCAGACCCTCCTGCATGCATTAACCCAGATTCCGAATATCAAAACTTTCTCAACAAAATTAAATACATAATATTACTTACTATGTGGCATATTCGTAATTATATGTGTTAAAGACGGTGGTGGTGGGGGAAGCCATGAGAGAGAGAGAGGTGGGTTTGTTAGTTGGGTGTTAAACATAACGTAGGTGGTGGCTCAGACAGTGGTGGTGGGCTTGGTGGATGAATTTGGTGGTGGTGGCTGGATTTTGGGGTGGTGGTGGAGGTTGGTTAGAGAGAGAAAGGAGGGTGATGGTTCAGAGAAGAGAATAGAATTTAATGTGTAAATAAATGAGTAAAATTACAGATCTACCCTCATGTGCAAGGCACATGACCAGACTTAACTTATATTTTTAACTTGGTTAGTGGTAAAGGACGAAACGTGTAACAAGTTTTCCAAATAAAGGACTGTGACTGTAATTATTGAAGTTAAAGGCTATCCGTTGCAATACGATACAAACATAAAGGACGAAAAGTGTAATTTACCCTTAAACATATTTGACTTAACTGGGTTTTAATTTTTGGATTGAAGTGACACTTTTCCAGTATGTCAGGGAGGAAGCTGGTGCATTTTTTAAAATTGGCCTGAAATGGCAAAAGTGAACAAACCACAGGGACGAAAATGGCAGTTAACTCGATTCATACACATTCTCATTCCGTCATGTTATCAAACCCATACCCATAGTGTAAACCAAAGGCCACCTATAAATCATGTGGATGGTAATGGAATATGAAGGAACCTGAAGGGTGACAATTGGTGAATAGCCAATACGATCATTTGCTTTTGCAGAATTGAATGTTCTGTTGCAAGTCAAAAGTCGGATTCTTGAAGGGGTCAACTGTGGGATTTTCATGCCATATGGAGCAAAGATATTGTAAATGCGCTCCACCATATGTGCAATAGGCATCATCACAAACGCAGGAATCTTGATTCTTGGCCTGCAAACTACATAAAATCAGAAAGGAATAAACACAAACTGCTGCCTGCTGTTAAATTATATTAATGAATTTATACCCTGCTATCTCATCCCCTCCCCTTCTTTTTTACATTTCCCCTCTCGCTCCTCTCTTTATTTTTTTCACTGAAATTTTATAATAATTAATTTCGTTACAGTCATTTTTAACATTTATTTATTATCTTACAATAAGCTTGCTTTTCAAAAGAGACGAGGTTTAGCAATAACTAATGTTTTTATATGATTTTACCTAAGCCAAAAAACCTATTGTACAACATCTTAATGCATAAAGCCATCCGTGGTACACAAGGGCACGTGCCTAAGGATGGAAAAATCCCCAAAAAAATGCTCTTTTCTTGCGCGTGCTTTTTAAAATCAAGAAAATAAGTTTTATTTTTAAAGCATTTTTCATCAATAAAATACACCACGTAAAAGATGACTTGTCTTTTAAGATAGAGTAAAATACCAAAATGGTCATTGAGTTTAGGCTACTTTTGCCACTTCAGTCCAAAAAGAGTCCTAAGGTTTCATTTTTGTTGCCATTTTCATCCAATTGGCAAACTGGGTTAGAATTTTTTGTTAACTTCTCCCCTATTTTGTCGTTTTCCTCATTTAATTAATATATATTATAGCATAAAAAGACAGTTATACCCTTCATTTAAATGAGGAAAACAAAAAAAATGGGAGAAACAGTTTGCCAATTGGATGAAATGGCAACAAAAATGAAACCTCAGGGACCTAGATACAAAAGATTTCATTTTTGGACTGAAGTGGCAAAGTGGCCTAAACTCAAGGACCATTTTGGCATTTTACTCTTTAGGATTTGTCGTCATTCACAAATTAAAGTTTGGTAAGTATCGAACAATCAAACTTTTAACAAAAACTATAGGTGGGATTAGCTTATGTATCATGAACAGAATGTGAACGTGGTATACGATGACTAGGTACCTACTATCTCTGTAGTATGTACCATGTTAAGAAAAGAATACTAATTATTGATCTATTTTCAAATTCAAAACAAACCAACAAATTATGGGACAAAAAGGAAAGAAAAGAAATACCTTTCGTAACCAAGGCCAACAAGAATAAGTGACATGAACTCCCAAAACTTGATAGGCTCCATATTCGTTATAAAGTAAGCCTGGAAAAACAACTTCAAATAATCAACTTTCGGAACCTATAAAAACTTTGTATATTAATTAAATATTTTCATATACAAATAAAATGCTGTGCATGCATGGCGTTGGTATTTTAAACAAGCAATGCAGATAAATGATCATGTTACTGAAGTAGCGCAGACTAAATGTTTATATATATTATCTACCAACGCTTTAGTTTATAATGCAAATGTTTGAAGGGGTTTCTTTTCTAAAAATTAGTCGGCTTCAAGTAGATTATTCAATCCCTGAGGTTAGATTTATTATGTTGATTGACAAACAGGAAAAAGACACAAGTTATTGCTATAAATATGTGGATATTATAGAATCATAGTGTTAGGTTTCAAAGTGGTAGGCGGAAGCAAACAACAACACACGCACAAACGACACACAAAAAATAGCATGGTTTGGCTTCGGTGATACGTTACCTCGCCTGCAGCTTTCTTTGAAGCAGAGCCATCTGAGGCTAGAGCTCTTTCAGCACACACATGAGCATGTGCAACATTCTCAACATAAGTGAAATCATACATGTTTGTGCCATCCCCAATAATAAACTGTTGTAATTCACAAATCAAAATAATAAATCTACTCCAATTATGCCATCATAAAATAACTATCTGAACATCAAATAATTAATCGTTTACCTTTGATTTCCCAGCCCTTGCTGCTGCAACTAAAGACGGAACCAGCAACTTATCACCGGGACCAAAAATGCTGCTAGGACGAATGCAGCATGTTAAAAGCCCGTTCACCCCATTAGCCTTGATAACAAGTGCCTCACCCTCAGCTTTAGTTTCCGAATATGAATCATTGTGCTGAAGAAATATTATTATAAAACATATAAACTTACTAGATAGCTGAAAGAAAAATTGTACTTTAAAAACCTAAATGAACACAACACCTTAGAAGGATAAGGCAATGATTCTTCTCCGTTGAAAATCCCATGAATACCATCAAAAACCACACTTGGGGAACTAGTATAGATAAGCCTCTTCACGTTCAGTTTAGTACAAGCCTCTATTACATTCTTTGTGCCTGTAGGTTGTTCAAATCAGATCGGAAAAGAAAAGGTTGTTTACGCCTAATTAATTGTAAGTTGCTTCGTTTTTTTACCTTGCACATTGACTGAATAATGGAGCTTGTAGTTATTAATAGATGAATCTGGTGCAGCCATATGGAAAACAACTTCAGCCCCTTCACAAGCTGCAATTACAGTCAAATGCGTTAGGCAATGACCATACGTCATTTAGTTCTTAATAAAAAGTTTCATTTTCCCTCTCTTCTGAACTAGAAAAGTTTTAAGTTACCTTTTAATACTTGAGATTTGTCACAGAGATCCATAGATACGTATTGAGCACGACCTAAGCGTAAAGCTTGACCAAGGTTTCCCCTCTCCTCGTAGGGTTCCAGCTTGATAGCAGGACCCAAATCAGCAATCCTAACTGAATATATTTCATACCTGATGAGCATATCAACTAGATGTCGTGCAGCAAAGCCTCTTCCCCCCGTCACAACACACCACCTCTCTTGTGGACCAGCCATTTCGGTGTCCCTATAATAACATAACCATAGTTGTTAATGGCGAATAGCGACAAATAGCGATAAGGTACCTATATGCTACATAGCGAATAGCGATAAATAGCGGGCACCTATTTTATAAATTACATACACTAGAAAAAAAATATGTATATTATATCAAAATACCCTGGTATATATGCTATTTTACATGTGAATCTAACAAAAACCTAAAATCCAACTATATTTAATTGCTATTTATATTAAAAAAAATAAAGTGTTGTTATTCTCGCTATCCATCGCTACAAACAACCCAAATAGCGACACTGGACCTATACGCTATGTAGCGCGCTATAGCGATCGCTGACAACTATGAACATAACAACCATAACAACTCATGCAAGCCCTAGTTAGCAATGTGTCTTAAATCCTAACATTTGATTGCTACTTTAAAGATGCATATTTAACATCCATTTCAAAATGTAGCTAATTGTTAAAACATATCACCTAAATATCTTCCATTATGAACATCAATAACAAATTTAACTTCTTCAGCAAGAAAATTACAGATCTAATTCAGTTGATTACAAAACAAAGCCTGAATTCACTCGTTTAGCTAAACCAATTGTCGCATCAAAAGTGACGGATTATGAAATAAGCGTTACGAATCTAAGAGGTTTCTAACAATTTT
The DNA here is from genome assembly GCA_947069175.1 of Scalesia atractyloides. Taxonomy (NCBI): domain Eukaryota; kingdom Viridiplantae; phylum Streptophyta; class Magnoliopsida; order Asterales; family Asteraceae; genus Scalesia; species Scalesia atractyloides. Next base: position 7,304,589 of record CAMTDV010000024.1, on the reverse strand, counting down.
CAATTTCTACAGTGATAAATTAACGGAATCTAAGAGGTTTCTAACTGAAAATTCAGAAATAAAACCCTAGGTTGAGAAAATGAAACATCTAGATTGAATACCGAAGAACATTATTATAACTGTGAAACGGCGGTGCACCTGCAATCGGAAATCGCACGGCTGTGGAGATGACAGGTTTGCAGCGATGGTGTTTATGTACTTCCGATCTGAGGAAGTATAGACTATAAGTTCCAACGATACGTATAGCTCCTTAGCACGTGGTAAATCTGACAAATCGTGACCTTAATAAGCTTTTTTTTTTTTTTTTTTTTTTTTTTTTTTTTTTTGTGAACGGTCTATTTCATTTTGAGGGATCCTATGTCACGCCGCAACGGCGGCTCTAGCCAAAATCTGCCCAGACTATGTTGTCTTAATCGGGTTCGTGCTATGTTTTTACAGACTTGGTTACGGTGTTTCTTTAGAAACCGTACTACCTTCACACTAGTTGCCTCGCTGAAGTAACAGCCGGATGTAAACCGGGGTACGGCTCAGGATCGGACCCCCCTCGGTGGGTTTGTCACAATCATTGCCCAACCACTGAGCAATAAGTTCAGGGTTATATCCACCTCAATATAACATAAGTAGGAATTGAATCTGAGTCTGTGATTTTTAGCACCAGTGTTCATGCGCAGTGGCGGATTGAAGGGCATGGTAGGGTGGGCCTCTGTTATTGAATATAAATAGCCCAAGTTATGATATAAAAGGTCCAAATAATAAATGCCCACCGTAGGAAATTTGAATGGCCCATTTGAGATCAAAAGCAAAACTGAAACTGGCCATCTTTCCAAATAGGAATTGCGATAGTTGGGTTTAAATAACTTTTTTGGACCAAGGTTTAAATTAGAGGTGAACATATCGGGTATTTTCAATAACTGGTTTCGGGTACTGAATTGAAGAGAAAAAACAGGTATTACTATACCCGGTTTCGGTTTCGGTTCTAGTTATTGGCTTAAAAAACCATACCCTATGTACTGGTTCTGGTTCAGGTATGTAACAGGTTCTTCCTGTTCCTGGGTATTATAATAACCTATTTTCAGGTATAAAAAAACTTATCCAGTGTGCAAAAAACACCAACTTTGAGGCTGCAATTTTTTTTGTTACAAATATATATATATATATATATGCCTAAAAACCATAAAAGACAACATAGTATCATATAACATGAAAGTGCATATATATTAGAAACTTCAAATATACCTTCTAACACTTCTCATGAAAATAGTCTTTTTTACAGGAACCTCACCCTATATATATATATAGGTTTAGGATCCTGCAAAAAACCATTTTTCATGAGATGTGTGAGAAGGCATAGGAATTGACATGTAGGCATTATGTTTTGGGTTGTTTTGGCAAGAAAAACATCAAACATAACAATTTAAGACATAATGCAATAAATTCTAGGCTTAAAACTTAAAACACCATGTCAAGAACGTTAAGTAGTATGTTTTAACTGTTAAATAGTGTTTTTTAAATTGCGTGCCTATAATACATTGCATTGTGTTTTAAATTGTTATGTTTGTTGTTTTTCTTGCCAAAACAACCCAAAACATAATGGCTAAGTTCAAAACATGATGCCTACATCTTAATTCCTATGTCTTCTCACGAAAATGGTCCTTTTTACAGGGAATTCACCATATATATATATATTATATATATATATATATATATATTACAAAGATATAGAACTTAAAAACACAAAAATAAAGATTTACATATAATTTTTTAATTGAAGGAACTAGAAAAAACAGGGTATTTGGAAAACCCAGTTCTGGGAAAACCCGGTTCCGGGTATTAAATTGGAACAGGTTATCGGATATAATCGGGTACATATCGGTTCCGATTCCGGGTTCGGTTTATGGTCCAAAAATTTCTGGGCTTTTTTCCCGGGTACGGTTCCGGTTTTTTTGTGCACCTCTAGTTTAAATAACTAATATAGGCTGAATATTGAGCGGAAATACGTACGAATAACTAATGCGATCCATCATCAGTCTCGACGTTTCTTTTTCTTTGCGATTTGTTGTCCATCATCATCACTCATCGGACCAAATGACATCTCAGGTTTTGTTTTTTTAGCATATGATATGATATGAACGGTAAAATTCATATGTTTTTCATCTTCGAACTTTTTGGACAAATTCTTAAAAAGAAAAGAACCATCATCAAGTGAAATTCCATCTAGTAAATGTGATTATAACCCTGGCCGTATGAGAAAAGTCATAGCCCTTTTTGATCCTTGTGCGTGACAATGGAAGGCAGAGATGGTAAATGTCGGCAAGGATAAGGACTTATTTGAGGTGTGTGTTAGATGTGATATAATGGGGTGGCAGTTGATGATGTAATTGATTTTGTGATGATTTGGGCGTCACCGTGTTCGCGATTGTGTTCGATTCTCATGAATCTAACAATACCAGTCAATAATAAATAACCTTTACATACTCTAATTCGATAAAGTTCGTTGACATAATAAGTAAACCTCATTTGAATTCTTGTTGAATGATACAATTGAACTACACTACCTCTTTGGAGATGAGAAACCAATCAAACATGTATGGTCCAAGAGCCAAATTGGGAATCATAGATACAAGGTGGAGAGTGTCTACGGTGGTATGGTTCTGCGATGATTGAGAAGATGCGATTGTTGGGCTCAGGTTAAACAACCAGTAACCACCATGGTGACTGTGGTTGTTTGCGACAGCGAGCAGAGGATGGTTGCGTATTACAGCACCGACAACGACTATTCGAAACAACGGTGATGGACAGAACATATTGGCATTAGAAATCGATCGGTTATAAAATACATGGTCAACACTTAGGCCATGCGTAATGCGCATTATAGGGGTATGAAAAGGTTTGATAATGACCCTTGGATAACCTCTATGAGCATTACCACATGTTTAACAAGGTAAACAAAGTTTTTATGTCACCAATGTTGACGTCCAAGTGAGGATTTTGTTAAACTTTTGAACATTGTCTTACTTTACTTTGTTTTCTTGGAACTTGTGTTAAGGTTTATTCCAAAAAAAATGGGGTTCATATGCCTCCTCATACTCTAATTAGTAATCTTCAAGCTATGAAAGTGATGAAACCACAACAAGTCTCTAATCATAAAATATTGGAAGCACTCGTCTTGGTTAACACTCACTTGGTTACTTAGCATATTACACAGTTGTTTATGTATTCATACTTATATTCATGACCATCCGAATCATCCACGGGATGATTTGTGCATCGGTGAAATCTTGAGGTTAATGGTTTATCTAACGTATGCTTGACAATACATGGCTAGACTAGTATATGGCTATTACATATAATATATACATAGTATAAATCTCCAAAACCGAACCATGATATCAACAAAACTCATGGTTGAATGTTATGTGTTAAAGTGGAAAATATCTTAGTTTCAAATACCTTAGGTTAGACTTCTAATGGGTGACTTAGTACCCATGAAAAATACAATTAACAATAGTGTCCAAAACAAGGTATGTTTTTATGTACTTTCATACGCATATAATTCTCGTTTACTTTTCAACCTATAACTCATCAAACTCATACACCTTTATTTATCCCTTTTAGGGTAACTTGGTGATTCCATCTTCTCAAACCGCTCACTCGCATTTGTGGAACTTATCTTCACAAACCATGAGTATACTTGACCCATTTTCTGTTTTAATCACCACTTGTATTGTAACATGTAAACATACTAAATTCACATACAAACAATCTTATGCAAACACTCAATCCGTATACATGCTTAATTGATATGCCTATTGTGATTCCATACTTGACATTTCATGCTTTTATTACATAATTAACCTTGCAAGCCTCCCTTAACATGTAGAGCGCTATAGGATTAGCACAACGTCCGTTTGCGGTCATTGTTAAGTTATACTTTACGGTCTTGTTTACTTTCGTGACAAGATTACGCTCACGGTCTTATTCACTTCGGTGATAAGATTACGCTAGTGGACACTTAAGATTAATGTTTAGTTATGCATGCCAATATGTAACATGATTAGTATACTTTATCATGTGGATTTGAGAACCAATCTTTTATATGATTAGTAGTTAAAACTAGTATGCTCATTAACATTATTTGTGTTGACGGATACTGATTACATGTTGCAGATAATGTATGATGATGGCATGAGAAAACTACTTAGGGTGGAATTAGAAACTTACCCAAATCTTACTTATGTATTTCAATGCTTATTTATGTTTGCTTTCATGATGCTGTATTTCCTTATGTATCGCTTGACTTGATGAAATGAAATGGAAATTTAAATTATTGTCACAACATAGCGTTATGAAGTCTTTGAGCAATTTACTATGTCTCGGCTCGATGTTTCTGCCATCGGTTGGGGTGCGACAGTCCGATCAAGATTTTCAGTATAAAATAACACTAATTTTTTTCTCAAGGTGTGCATCCGCACCCCAAGCCTTGGGGCGGGTCCGCCCCTGTTCATAGGAGTTGTTCCTGGGCATACTTAAAAAAATCTTATGCACCCCAACCCCGTCCCTTTGAAAGAAAAGGTAGCACTAAAGAAAAGAAAGAGCGAGAATGCGGTTTTTTAAAAGTTGACTGACAAGTCACCCTTACTGCCACTCTACATAACCGTATATGAAATTTTCACCTCATATGGCTCATCGTTCACTTCTTTTTAAGTTTTGGATCTTTTCCACGTTTAAGAATCCCCTCCCTTTTTCAATTATGTCCCAAAGAGTAACTAGGACAATTTAGTCACGTTTTCATGTGTCCAATTGAACCTAAGATTGGCTCTTAAAGATTCAATGTGGACGGGTCCACTATAAACGAATTCATAATAGGGGTGGTGTGATCAATTACCAAGGTGAGGCTATTTTGCGGGTGAGAACATGCACCCTTTTACTCATCTGGATTTCCCTTTCATATAGAAAGAAGATTTGACTGACAAGAGTCTGGTTCAGAATAGACAGCTTTAGCATCAAGCACATCATCATACAAACAATCATCCAAACAAGAGTCTCTCATTTGAATTCCCTGTGAAAGCTCTCCTCTTCCACATCGTTGTCATTTTGAAGCAGAATTCGGCCAGCGTTGTTGATGCACTTTGTGTTCGTCACTTGTCGAATAGGCTAGATAAAGCGGGTGTTGAATATTGTATAGGTTAGAATTGAACACATGACCAAGTTAGCACGAAGTTGTAATGAAGTAGACAAGTTCGCACGAACTTGTATGTAGGTGGACAAGTTCGCACGAAGTTAACTTTGGACGAACTTAGTCATCACCTTTTTGGTGCTAACTTGTATACCTATATATAGGTGGTGTGTGTTCATTTGTTGTTTAAGTTTTTGCAATCCTTACGGGGAGGTGCTGCCGGATTCTCTCCAGGAACTCCAGCAGCCTGACAAGATGTATACTCTTTCGATATGAATGAATAACATATGACTTCCGCTGCATTCTGCTTCTACTCATTTCTGTAATAACATTCTACCGAAACCGTCATACTACGCACTAACTTCTGTCTAGAACTGCCTGATCAGGACCTTCAATTGGTATCAGAGCTACGATTATCACCTACGCTCATGAATTTGGACATTTATGGACATTAGGAGGGGTTTTGGACGTAAATCATCAAAATAAAGGACAATCCATGGACAAAAAGTAAAACTGAACATATAGGATTGTTAGAAAATCATTTTCGACCAGAACTATGGTGGAATCATCTCGAAATTCGAAGAAATAAGGATTCAGGATCGAAAAATGTGAAAAAAGACTAATTTTGGAGGTGAACTTCATACGAAGTTGTGACCAAGTTCGCACGAAGTTGTCAAGGGAAGGACAACTTCGCACGAAGATGGTGTTGGGTGAACAACTTCGTACGAACTTGAGCATGAGCCTAAAAAAGGCATGGAAAAATTTTGTTGATCATTTTGACGAGACGAGTGTCCAGAAAAAATTTGGTGATAGAAATTTTTCGAGTTTTTAACGTCTAATTCGGCATGTTCGGAGACACCGTCTAGAGCTTCAGAGTACAGATTTGGTGATACGGTCACAAAATTTTGAAGATAATAGGAGAGTCATTGATACATGTGCGCAATGTTGATCATTTGGTATTGTGACTAGTAATGGGTCTAAACGTCAAATCCGCATTTGTTAAAAACTGATTTTCCAGATTTAAGGAGGAATTTCAGTGAAAATTTCGGTATGGTCAGAATTTGAAAAAATGAGGGGGAATAAAAATTTTACGTTATATGAAGATTCTGGCATTTTTAAAATTCGTGACTACTGCAACAGTATCCGGGTGGTTACCGATTGTAGATTATCCGGGAAATGCTGAGGATCTAGATTCATTAGTGATCTCAAGTTTACTTTGTGAGCGGGGGGTTACATACTGAGTCTTGGAGGAGTTGTTTATTAGACTCTAAGATCATGGTTGTGGATTGACACCTGAGTCGTGCGTATTTTGCGGGTGCACATACGACTGCCTATCTTTAACTCTGCTTTGCATATGAATTATTGACTGGACTAACCGCCAGGAGATAAGGATGCTCTGTAGCTTCAGTTGCCACGTGCGGTACGTGGTACCATGATTGAAGAAGATGATATAATGAATCTTTCAGACAAAGCTGTGTACCAGTTGCTGGTAGAAGACAACACATTTGGGATTTCGTGATCTCATGAAGTTCAGATTTTTCAGATCGTGATACAGAGTGATGCTTAAGGGATGTAGGATTTAGGTCCTGATCTCCGATGTGGGGTTGGCACATACATGACTGCTTATCATTAACTCTGCAAAGCAAATGAACTGTTTTAATCGGGTAAGCCGGAAATAGGGATGTTTTGTAGTTTCAAGGCGTCAGGTTCAGCGGAGATAGCTATATATCTGTTATTGTGACTGAAGAGGAAGAATGTGATTTTGATCACGGACGTGTGTTTCTCAGATTCGATGTGTTACCAGATTATCTGTTTCCGATGAAGATTTGCTTATTGAGCAGATTATCGATTTCCTGATCAATATTTCAGGAGTATGCGTAACCGCGATTACGGAAATTGGGATTTCAGATTTTCGAGAGTATTCGTTGATTTGAAGTTTTCTGGTGCGGTGATTCGAAGTTTCTATCAATTGCCGGTTGAGTTTTTGATATATTAGGAGTTTGCGGAATAAACTCTCGATGCTACAGTGCTTATTTAAAAACTGAACTCGGATGTAGTTATCGTCGAAATGGAGAAGCTGCTGCATTGACTAACTTCGAGTTGATGATTATTCAAGAAAATTTGTCGATCAATTAAATCAGAGGAGGTCGGAAACCGTGCAATCAAGATCTGATCTGAAGATTTCAGCGGGAATTGAAAGTTGATAATGCAAATCCGAATCAATAATTACCGGGGAATTTGTTGACGCGTTTTGACGACATCGACATACACCTTGATTGAAGTTGCAGAATATTCAAACACGGCTCAGAGATTTCAAGTTGAAGATCAAGCTTCGACAGTAACGAACAAGGGGGAATCTGTTG